>JAOWBP010004028.1:10671754-10683645 GCA_028571105.1 Tragopan temminckii | reverse complement strand
CTAAAATCCAGCTGTCCTGCAGCAGGGAGAAAAGGATTTCTGCAGACATCCACGTCTAATTTCAATTTCTATCGTGACACTTCTGAGGCTGAGAGCAAACAGGAGATAGAAGAATTAATGCTTTGAGAACACTGCAAGGGAAAATGAAATCGTGGTCAAAGCAAAGTCCTGCTGGAATAGTCAGCAACGCTTCCTCTCTCCCAGTCCCACAGCCAGGGGGACAAACCTGCAGGGTTTGTAGCAGGATACTCAGCTAAAGCACTCAGCAGCCCAAAAGGCATAAAGCATTATTACCAGATGTCACCACCAATTTAATTCTGAGCAGACAGACTCATGGAGAAGACAAGCGTACTGTAAATCAGTAAGGATGTTTCCCTCTCTATACATGCACATGCACACAACTCGCGTTGGTTCTCATGGTTGCTGTGCAGAAGAAATTAATAAGCCCAACTTCGAAATTTATAGTAAAACATCTGAGGAAATATTAGGAAAAAAATTATTTAAGAGCCTGAATGATAGCAGAATTGAGAGGATGAAGCAGTTGGTCTATAAAAACAAATCACGCTGAACTACATCCGATGCCTTATTTTCTCCTGATTGAACTACAAAATTAGTCAATGAAGGCTGCAATATATCCAGGCTTCGTAAAATATTTGATAGCTCCTCAGAAAAAAAAACTTACCTGAAAAATTAATTTAAATTGGCTTGGTTATGAGCTCTGTGTACACTGGTGTTAATATTAATGGTAGATCTTATTTATGTAGCTTTCTCTGCTGGTGCCAGTCTGGGTGCTTCCAAAACCAAATGCAGAGTAGGATGGGTGGGCATAGGTGAGTGCAGAGTGAGGGGCTGCAAAGACAGTGCATGGATGCAACAAAACTTCAGCTGGGGATATTCACCACCAGGATTGGTGTTACACCAGGTTTTAGATAATATCATCAGTAAATAGCTGTAAATGAAGGAAACTCCTTGAAAGGACGTTCGGGGGTGACCTCGTTGCTCCCCTACAGCTCCCTGAAAGGAGGTTGTGGTGAGGTGAAGGTCAGCCTCTGCTCCCAGGTAACAGCAATATGAGAAGAGGGAATGACCTCAAGTTGCACCAGATCAGAGAGGTGGCGGGGTCACCATCCCTGGAGGTGCTCAAGAACCATGGGGATATGGCACTGAGGGATGTGATCGGAGAGCACGGTGAGCTTTAAGATCCCTTCCAACCTAAGTCATTCTATGACCCCTGCTTTGGTTCTGGGGACCCCATTCTGAGGCTTTCTGTGTGCATCAGCACCATTACCATGAGGGCATCTCACCCCCACAAAACAGTGATGCTCACACCAAGTCCCCCCAGCTCCTGGGTCTTGTCTATAGCATTTTTGGTGAGGGGCACAGAGTGACACAAGCCCATACAGCAGCACCCACATCCCACATGCCTTGGAACCCCCATTACCCTGCCCTGCTGCAGCCTCCTGCTCACACAGGGACGAGAATCTACTGAAACTCCAAATGAAAGAAGCCAGAGAAATCGATTAAGGAAACTAAATATTGATCCTAGGCTATTGTTGCCTCAAAATGATGGGGTTATTTCTTTCAGTTTTTGTACTATCCGACATTTCTCCTTCATGAAAAAATCATAGTTTAATAGGTAAGAGCACACTAATTATTACACCCCTCATCAATCAGAAAGACCACATTGCTATTAGGAACACTGGGGAAGAAGAAATGCTTTCCTTATTGGCACACAGCGTGCAACTGATGATTGCAGGAAATTCCTTCTCTGCTTTCCTCCTTGCAGATCAGGACTGCAACCCCTGGGCCAGATCCAGGAGCATCCATCCAAAAGCAAGGAGTGGGTGCCAAGGGGCTGCCAAGCAGGAGTGCAGTTGCAAGGAAAGAGGGCAGAAATCAGCCCACAGGGACAGATCTCCACAGCGCATCTCAGCCCAAGGACAGCAACAGCTTCACCTGCTTCCCAAGTGCCGGCTCCACTTAGCGTAATGATTATTAAGCTCTGTCAGCAGATATGAAACCAATGGATGCAGCTCCACAGGCGAGCGCTTAGAAAGCCACCGAGACATCCCTGCTTACAGGTTTTCGTTATCCATCTGGAAAATTGCGGATGTCACAAGAGCTTTTAGAGCATCAAGATGAAATCGTCTTGTCAGCAGCAAAAAGGGCCAGATCCCTCACCCCGATCCCAGCAGCTGTCTCAGCGCCGCAGGCTTTTGCTGGTGCTACGGAAGGACACAGATCCCACTGAGCTGCCCACCCCACAAACCTCACGCCAAAGGAAAAATGGGGTGAAGGAAATCAATATTGTCCCCCCTTCCTTTAACACAAAGCCTCTTTTCTCCTGGCTGCGAGGCTAGGAAAAACTTGTAGTTTCATAGAACCATGGAATCATTAAGGTTGGAAAAACCACCAAGATGAACCAGTCCAGCCATCAACCCCCCCCAGCCATGCCCTACGACCACGTCTCTTAGTGCCATAGCCACCTTTTTCCTGAATACCTCCAGGGACAGTGGCTTCACCGCCTCCCCGGGCAGCCTGTGCCAGTGCCTCACCAGTTTGCTGGGGATGAATCATGCTCTCAATCAGAAAAAGATGGGCATAGAGGTTTCTGGCTCCAGCTCCTCTTGTGGGTGGTTCAGGTTAAATGAGAAACAAGCCAAAGGGCTTTAAATCCAGAATCCATGTAGATCTGTCCATGATCTTTGCCATAATTACAGAGTCTTTTTTTCACCCTCTGTGCTTTTGGAAGCTGCTGCACTGCTTTGGCTCAGCTGGCTTCAAAGGCAAGATGTGGCAAAACCGCCCTGCCAAGGGCTGCTCCTCCCTGCAGCGCTCTGGTCAAAAGTGGATTTTTCCTTTCCCATAGGAAAAGCTCTCACTGGTATCAAGGTGGGGTCTCTTTCAGCAAGACCAGAGAGCAGAGCCACAAACCCACTCAGCACACATCAGATGCTGGGCTGCAGTGTGGCAGACCTGATTAATCAGCTCCTTTCCTGAGCCAGAATCCAGGCTTACAGGAAATACACAACATCCCATCCTCCATGCAGGGCCAGGACATCAACAGATTTCCACTCTCCACACAGCAATAAGCTTGCCCCTCCATCCCCAGCAAAATATTTGAATTCAAATATGATTTATGCCTCCTATGCACACAATACTACCAAAGCAGCTTTGTGTACAGGTATTATCTTCTGGTCCATTGACTTTTAATAGCATAGTTGTAGCGTAGATAGCAATGAGATGCCTGAGTATCACACAGGGTTCTGCAACACTTCCACTGTCACCAACAGACAACCGAATGCTGGTGCTGCTGAGTTTCTTGGGATGATCCAGGACACAGACAGGCTAACCATTGCATCACAAAAAATTGAAATTGGAGATGGAAAAACTCCATTAGATCACTGGATGCTTCAGTGCCCTCTGCAATTTACTTCTTCAGTGCTTCCAGCCACCAAAGCTCAGCCATCCCAAATAACAGCTCCTATCCATTCCCTCGAGAGGTCATTCCACTGCCTCCAAATTTCTAGGCAGTCCTTCAAGCATGCTCAGCCCAAGTTTAAAACCAAGAAGCACCATTCTCTGCCTTCTTCTGAGCTGGACTCAATGACCCTTATGAGTCCCTTCCAACTCATGATGTTCTCTGACTCTGTAGCCAATGTCCCATTCCTGAAGGCGTTCAAGGCTGGACATGGTTCTGAGCACCCTGATCTAAGCACAGATGTCCCTATTCATTGCAGAGGAGTTAGACTAGGTGACCTTCAAAGGTTCCTTTCAACCCAAATGATTCTATATAACTCTTTGTATTCCTCATCATAGCTCCCAAATGTTTATCTTGCCAATCCTGCCATTCCCATCCCAGTTATCTACCCCTTGACCAGAGTTAAGCTCTTCTTTCCCAGGGTTTAAGGACAGTGCCCTTAGTTATGCTAAATAAGGAATAAACAACCAAGGATTTTACAACCAGTCACAAGAAGGAAAAGGGAATGAACTCATCTGGGACATCCTCCCAAAGGACTATTTATCAACATTAACAGTAAGTAAATCTCTTTCAAAAAATAATTCAGCAACTGCAGTACAAACAAATTACAATTGAGCTATTAATTAAAGTCCTTTGCCTCTTCCCACATCACCTTCCACCTTATTAAAGCTGCATCAAACGTGACACTAAGTTGTCTGCATGCTGGCTGCCTTCAGAGAGGCACTGGAGAGTACACAGCATCTTCACAGGCCTTGCATCCTCTCTTTTCAACAGATTGGTCATACTGGTTCAAAAATAAATATATTACAAATCACAGACTGGCTTAAATTGGAAGGGACCTCAAAGATCACTAGACACAGGCTGGTTACCTCCCATCAGATCAGGCTGCCCAGGGCCCCAAATCCAACCTGCCCTTGAGCACCTTCAGGGATGGAGAATCCAAGACTTCTCTATGCCTTCTCTTCTAGATAAGTGGTCTATTCTGCTGCTGGATGTGGTGCCTGTTCTTGAGAAAGAGTTTTTCAGGCTCTTTGCTGTCAGTCCACTGTCTATCATTACAGAAGAGTTACATGAAGACAGGCACTGAGGGTCAGCATCTTCCACAAGGCCCTTGGGGGAGGCTGCTCTGAGCTGTGGATGAGATGGGTGTACGTGGCCAGATGAAAAGTTGGCAAGACTCAGCTGTTCATGTATGGAGAGTGGGTGAAGCAGCAAACAAGAGCGCCCACAAGCAAGGGGTCATGGGGGAACAGCCTGTGGGAACGCAGCACGAAGGAGGCTTCCCAGGTCACAGGAGAACTATCAAGCTGACATTTTGTCTAACTGCTTTTAGCAGCTGCCTAAAATAGACAGTTTGGTTTTGTAAAAACAATTGAAATAGGTGCTAGCTGCTAGCCGGTCAGTGCACTTCTTATTTCATTTATAAATAGGTTATTAATGCTTCTGGGAAAGAGAAAATGTTTTATTTCTATATTTAAAATCAGCGCTGATCTGCTAATTTCTCCTGCAGCTTTCTGGTGCATTTTCCCAGCGCTGGCTCCCTGCTCTTGCACTAGGCCATCTTACAGTCATTAAGCTTGGAATAGACCGCTAAGATCATCTTAGTCTAATCAAACCATCACGTGATGCCCACTAACCACATTACTCAGTGCCACATCTATCCTTCCAGTGTGACATCCACATCTTCCAAAGCCTCCACCGGAATAGCATAACCTGGAAATTGGAACATGAGCAGTAACTACTGTTGTAAGAGTCTTGAAGGAGAGGAATCACAGGAGGGGATGACTTTGCCACAACCCCTGGGTAGGCAGCATTGAGCCAAGGCTCGTCAAGAAGCACACGGCCACAGAGCTGCAGCCAACCTTGTTATGGTTGGCAGGCCAAGCGGAGGGCAAGGCACCTACCAGCTGCAGGAGCTTCGTGCTACATCACCTTGAAGCCACCAGATAAATAAATTGCACAGCTTGCACTTCAACAGAAAACAAGCATGCATTTATAGAAAGAAGCCCCAGTGAAACCACATGCCCTTTCAATCCACTTTCCAGGCAAATAAAACCGAGTAATATTGAACACAAGAAGTACATCAAGGAGCTTTTAAAATAAATAGGAAAGGTACCAACAAGACCCCAACCTCAAAAAAGGCCATGCGGTCACTCTGCCTGCATGTTTCTGAGCATCTAACCCTCAAAGTCAAGCCTCTCCAAGACACAGAACCATTTTTTCGTTCCTATACAGTTGCAAGCAAATAATCAGGGAAAAACAACCAGTACATGATTACAACCAGACTCGACCAAGGCAACACAGGTCAGAATTAAGCCTCATCTGAAAGGTAGGTCATGTATTTGTGCATTCCCCCCCCCCCCCAATGCCTCAAAGCTGCAGCGATAATTGTACAATGAAAGAGGAAAGCAAAAAAAAATAAACAGAAACAAAAAAATCCAGCAAAACCAAAAAGCCAGGCATCCAGTATATCTTTGCAGGAGCTGGTCCTCTTGAATCAGAACCCTGAAATTGTTCTGCAATCGACTCAGCGGACAGTTATCATCTGTTTATGGAAAAAAATGTTAATAACCCCCAATCATAATCAAATAGGCAACCACTTTACTTTAAGTACCTATTAACTAATGCTAAATTACAATGGAACAGCTCTGCAAGTGCTTCTGACATCCACATGCACATCAGCAGTGCCAGCACTTTGATCAGGGCTATTACAACATACCGAATGAACTGATAGCAACGCCATTTCTAAAACATCACAGGAAGAGTGGGCAGCATTTATTCACCAGTCATCCTTCCCTCTCTCCCACCATTTTATTTCTTCTCCCTAATCAGAAAGGAGTTGCTGGTACGCATTTGAACAGATGCACGCATCACCCGTGAAAGCCCTTCCCCATGAGTTTAGTTTTCTTGTCCTAAGCTGAACATCCACACGAACACCATGATGCCCAGAAAGGCTTGAGATATTTCCATCAGTAGGACATCACCCACGTGGTTATGCCTTATTTAGCGCCCTATTTCCCCAGTGCCTGTTAAAACAACAGGATGCTGTGAAAACGATGTATCTCTAAGTCCTTCCACCCTTTCCTCTGGGTCAGCGGACCCAAAAACCTCAGCAGACAGATAGGAAACACCATGCAAGAGAGCTGTGCACACAAACACAGCACTATCACACGCTTTATTTCTTCAGAAAATCAGATTAAAGCGCAGTGGATTTTCTGCTAGCTGCAAACAACTCTGAACCATTAGCTGGCACTGCCTCCACCCAAGGAAGAAACCTCATTTGGAAAACGTAAGTAGTTTTTAATCTCAGAGCCTGGAAAATAGTTCACCTCAGCAAAACGACAAGTGCTCTTGTCTCTGGATTTTCTCTAACATCTTTTTCCTCCATCTTTTTTTTTTTTTTTAATTTTAAAGTTGTGCAGCACAAGGAATACATCACACAAATATGCATGAGCACACACTCTTTATCCCCAGGCACTTGCAAATGTAAAAGAAAATAGGCAAGAGGAGCATATATTTAGTCCATCAACCTAAGCATTTATATAGCCCCCATCACTGTGCCATCCAAACATTTTGTTAGTCCCAGGACTTTTCTGTGTCATTATTATTGTTTTATGAAATTTCATTTTTGTTAGTCCCAGGACTTGCGTGTGGCTTTTTTTTTTATTATATTATGAAATTTCATTTCCTGTCATCTGCTGGGATTATATTTTGATGGGAAGACGCAGCTTTACGAGGCTCCCGGTTATGAGGCTGACCCCAAATGGTGAGGTGTAAAACCTTCCTCCTCCAATGGGTGCTCAGGAAGACTGAGACACAGATCCCAGAGCTGGAGCAAGGGACAGCTGAGTGCAGAGCACCAGGCGTTTTGCTCTGCCCCCAAAGTCTGTTGGGCCCCCCTAGCAGGCAACACTTGGCAGCCCACTGTGATCTCCATCATTTCACATACGTCCCTCTTCAGGAGATAAACCGTCTGTTTAACTCTAGGAAAAAGATGCGCTCAGAGAGACTCAGGAGGTACTTTGGGTAACGTGTCCAATGAGTACACAATGTTCTGCATCCGTGACAAAAACAACAGGAAAAACCTGCTCCTACAGGCTTGCCAAGCTGGGATTTCAACAAAAACAGCTCCTGATTCAGGGAGTGATGCACTTTCCTAAAAAGACTCAGGCTTTGCATTTTTGGCTTGTTTCTAGTTCTTCTTAATAAAGGCATCAGAATAGAGAAGGACATGTACATGAGCCTTTAGGAGAAGAGCTCTGTACCACTCAGTAAAGTGATCTAATGGTCTGGACAAGAGCAGCACCCCATGAACTCAGCCTCCAGGAAAAAGGAGCCCATAAAGGGGACACCAGGAAAGGAGGCACCCAAAGACAGGACTTTGAGGCTTGAAGGTATCATTGCCAGATTTGGACCACACAACAACAGCTTGGCTGAGACCCTAGAACAACCTAAGGAGACTAGGCTTATAGATCTACCAAGCAGATGGAAAGGAGAGATTAGAAAATGCATTTTGGAAAGAGCAGAGGGGACCATGGTGTTTCTTGAGGGTAAATAAGTCAATCAGCTGCCAGGGCATAACCAGGATACTGCCGAGCATCTCAGCTAATGCAAGCAATTGGAAGAGCAGTTTTTGTTGTGTATGAAGACACCTACAACACCTGCAACTCATTGCAGAGATATCTACATGGTTTAAAAGATGTATTTAATTTCCATCATTTGTCTCTCAAAGTAATGTAATCAATAAAATCTGTAGAAATTCTGCATAGCTGCGGTTGGACAAATTATGGCCTAATGAGAAGGAAAGCAGGCTCTTCTGGTTATGTTTTTCTTCCCTAAAACTGCACGCATGAGGGCCCATCACTGCACACCTCCGGTTTCTGTGAATGCAGGATATCCACTAACACGCTTGTCCAAGCACCTCTGAACACGTGCACACATCTGTTCCAAAACTGGTTACTCACATAACATTCACTCCTCTTTGATTCTTCCATTAGGGTCAGAAGTTACTTTTCCTTTTTATATTTATATCTCTAAGCCTCATCAGTGGCAAACGCCCAAACACTTCAACAGTGTTCTGACAAATCCCACCAGAAGGCACATAACATCGTCCCAATTTTACAGATGGGGAATTAAAGCAGAGGCAGAGGTTAAGACAGCTAATTGACTACGGACACTGAGTCAGTAGAAGAGCTGGGAATTGATCCCAAGAACCATGTCTTCCATTCCTCTGCTCCACCCACCAGTCAGTACACCACCCTACCAGATGGTTCCTATCATTGGACATATGGACTAAATATTGCTAAGTTGGTGTAGAAGATTTTCTATTTAATTAAAAGTCCTGTCTTCCATCTCCATAGGATGCAAAAGGGAAACTCCAGCCAGAATATCATCTGGACCCACTGAGGAAACATCTCTGTAAAGCAAACAAAGCTCTAGACAAGCAGAAGAAACATTCCCAAACCTATCAACCTGCCCTGCAAGGCAGACACCAGCACAGCCAGGAGCAGGCTATGACTCAGGAGCCTTGGCCCAAGCTCTGTTTGCCAAAGCCTGGCTTCAACACAAGTGAATGCATGAGCCACCAACTGGGCTGGGATTTACTGTCACATGAAGGCATGAAGCTCTCACCGGGCACCACCAACACTCCCCAGCTGGAGACAACAGCAGAGTCACAATAATCAGATGATACACTGTCATCTGCTTTCTTCGGCCATTAGCTCCATCAACATCACGGCAAGTCAACACTGGTTCTGGTAGGAAAGAGACCAGTTCTGCACAGCAAACATTGGAAGCTTTCTCGCTATCCAATCACTTCAAAAAACTTTCAAGTTGCTATTCACAAAGCAGAGGAGGAAGTTTTCCAACAGAGACAGCAGAAAGACTTCCACATCATTCCACGTCACAAAAAGCAGGTCAGCATTTGCTTTCCTGGCATGCACCTTACAAACCTGCAGCACATCATGGTCCCAACTCATAAAGAGGCAAAGAATCGAAGCACCTGCTTTTCCAACAGAAACCAGAACTATTTCACATCCCAGCAGAGGGATGGATAACATTCTCTTCAGAAGGCTTTGCATCAGCACTGACAACATATGAACAAATCCACAACACCTTTCCGCGTGCTCTATAAGGACCTGGCAATCCTGGAAGGTGCCTCCTGCCAGAGGAAGGAGGCTGCACCTACCTTTCATCCCAAACTTGGACCGTCGGCCGTACTTGTTGATCATAATAAAGAGGACCACCAAGAGGACACAAGCAAAAGCTGCTAGTCCAACTGCTATGGAAACCTGAAAGAAAAAACTTAGAGTCAAGGAAGTGGACTTTGAGAGTTTAGATTGAAAATAAAAGCAGCTCCTTGCCAAATTATCCTTTCTCTAGGTTCATGCCTTCTGCTGCTGACCCATGGATATTAGCTATGAAGGAAAATACAAGCAAAAACAGACCTCTGGTACAGACTGGAAGTATCTGGGTTGTTCCCAGTGCTGGAGCTTTGGGATCTCCTTGTCAGCAGTGTTGGCCTGGCACTGGCTTTTCCAGTGCTCTCAAACCATGTACCAGCTGGCAAGGAGGACCTCTGCTCCAGTGCATACATCACAAGCCTCCATTTGCAATATCACTACTGTGCTTTGATGTCACAACACTAAAGCTCTACTAACCTGAGCTGGGAATACATAGAAGCAGCAGAACATTCTTTAGAAAGAGCAACTCTCTCCATTCAACCATCTCCCAGGATAAAGAATTGGGATAAGAACATAAGAGCAGAAAGACGACAGAAGGAACCAGGTAGAATCCTTCTTTCCCAAAACATTTGGTTTTCGTAATGCCTCCAGCAGTTTCCTACCTATTCTAAGTGGTAAATATTCATACCAGAGAAGCATCCAAAGTCCTTCACTGGAACTGCGGTACTGATGTGTCAGTGCACAAGCAGAGTAGAGAAAACCTCCCTGTCCTAAAGGCTTTACACCATCCCAGCCTTACTTTAACATTTATGAATATTTATTACTACAGGTCTTTGCTTGAGATACTTTCATTACATTGATGTAAACAGCAATTTCTTTGGCATTTACCCCATTGTTCTCCTGTAGTGGGTCATGCTGCATTTAAACTTCGCTTCATTTTTACAAAACTGTATGGTATAAATAGAAAATTTATCATTAACCAAAAACAATTATTTTCTTTCGCAACATTTCCCCTGCACTTGACACATTAGCTATAATATTTAGTTGTTTATTTTACCACACACTATTTTCATCCCCCAGCTTTTTTTCTACGCTTTGCATTTAATAATCATTGCACATTATTACCCTTTTCTCACTGCTCAAAGCTTTCACTTCAGCTGTACAAGAGTTTCAGTTGGATGGGAGCTAAAACCAAGGGGAACTGTGTTTTCTTCATTCTGTTAATACTTAGCAGGTTTCAAGATCTTAAATTTTTTTCACAGAATTAGAGCACTTGTATAACGTGCTAGTTTTTTCCAAGACTTGTACACCTTTTTTTTTTTCCCCCTGCCTGAATTCTGCAAAATAAAGACAATGGTGAGATCCGATAAGCCATAGGCTTCTTTCATTTTGTATTTTCAGCATGCCCTGCAGGGTAGGAGAGAGGGCAAACTGGCATTGACAAAATTGAACCAAGCTAAATCTGAGTCTCTAACAGGGCTGAGCTTAACAGTTCAATAATAGTATGAAACACACAATCGACTGTTTGTTTGTTCTCTGGGTGCTACTTTTTCAGAGTGAGAATTTCTGACCTGCCAGCAACAACTTCACAGGATGTCTTATTTTCAAAGAGCTCCCTGGTTCCACACCACAGACCCAAGAGGCTCACACAGTTCACATCAGTACTTTGCCTCCCCAACACAAGCCATCAAATCCTTCTTATTGTTGTCTGACTTGAACCACAAAGGAAGAGATTTTCCCTTGTAAGCATCTCAAAACAGCGCTGGACTGTAAACACTGAGCCATTAATAATACGAAATACACGCAGAACAGTTCTGTTGAGAAGAGGACAGGACTCACCCCAAACGTGTCCTCCTCTGGTTTGTGGGTCACAGTGATTGGTGGGGTAGGACTCACTTCATAGTCACCGACTGAAACCAAAACAACAAAGAAGATTCAGTGTGGCTCTGATGGAGCTCCTAAAGCACCAGCATGCCCCCAGTGCACCCGAGGAGATTCAGTTCAACCCTAACCAAGGCTGCACAGTTTTATTTCAGATGGCACTAAAATCAAAGAGTGATATGCACAGCCATAAAGAAAACACAGACCAAGACAACGCCACTTCAACTTTACAACTGAGAAACATTCAAGTCCCTACTCTGCCAGGGTGGGTGAGCTCCACCCCTCAGCCATCCATTTCAGACATCTACTGTAGGGATAAGATATGAGATTAATTTCAGCATAATTTA
>JAOWBP010004028.1:10656544-10667787 GCA_028571105.1 Tragopan temminckii | reverse complement strand
TACCTTTCGTAATTTCTGTGCTAAATTAATCACTGAATTAGACAGTTGTGACCACAGGTATCCTCCAGTGTCCCCTTTTCCAACCCTTTTCTCAAAGGCCAACTTAGAATGAGTTGTCAGCACCTTCTCTAGCTGCCAGGATTACTGGTGCTACCATCTTAAAACTTTCAGATTGCAGGCAACCCTAATGAGATAAACTGAGCATCCTACCTGGAAAGGGCTTCTCAAGGAAGTGTCCTTTGATGGTCTGGTTGGCTGAGCCCAGCTGGTTAGTGGCCACGATCGTGTAGTTGCCGTTGTTGTAGTGAGTGGGTTTGTTGAAGAGAAGACAACCCTCAGACACTTCCCCTTGTTGGTAGAACTCCATGTGGATAATCTCTGTCTCCCGGAGGACCTGGCCGTTGTGCAGCCAGTGAAGGGTAGGAGCTGGATTCCCATGCACTGCAAAGGCAATGCAGTGCTCCAGGTGCAACACTGGCTCCTCCAGAGTTAGGATGCGAGGGGGATCTAGCAGAGAGAAACACAGCAGGCTCACAGCAACCCAATAGCTGCATCATGCCTTGTGCACTAGGGAAATTAAGATTATTGAAAGCACAGCCTGCAAAATCCCTTGTTCCTTTTATTGTTCCCATAGATGCCTGCAAAAAAAAGGAGCACTAAAGTCATGAGAACCACTCCATACTCCCCAGAAGGAGGATCTGAACCATAATGCTGGGCTTGTTAAGGAGGTTATGTATTAACCCTGAGGTTGGTTCCTTCACCAGCCAAGAAATTATTAAGACAGGAGTTACCCAGTCTGCACAAGATGGCTGTGATCCTCCCCTCCAGAGATCAAAGGGAGGCAGTCTATTCCCATAGAGGACACCAGGACATAGCACTGTCACAGTACCCACATGTGAGGTGCCCGTGGGGGATCTCCAGTCACAAGGAGCAGTTTCAGATTTCATAAGTTGTGGGAGCAAGTATCCTCCCGTGGCTGCAGATCCTTGGGAATTCTGACTGCTTGAATATCCCAAAGGAGCTCCCACTCATCGAGCACCCTCCAGGGGTGTTTTAATTTAAGGGAATAGAGTAGGACAAAGAAAAGAAAAGCAGGGACACGACCTGCAGTTTCTTGCATATGTATCTTCATCGCTTTGGGAAATCCCAACAATTCAGATGTTCTGCTGTCGTCACTTCTGAAACCCCAAATACAACACCTACATATGAAGTCTTAAACCCTAAGGCTGGCAACATGTGGACCAGAAGAACAATTCTGTGCAAACACAAAGGACACAAAGAGACATAGGTCTTCTCTGAGGTTCTCATTCTCCTGAGAATATGCAGCTGCAAAGACAATCCACAAGGAAAAATAATAAAAGTTTAAAAAAAAAAAAATCACTGACTTCAACCCATCTTTTAGAAAAAATGTGGTACTGAGCCACCCTGAGCCACATAGCTGTGTCCCAGCCACCTCGTTTCACTCACAAGTCTAGATCTACATGTGGCTTATTCACATCTTGGCAAGGATGCTTCAAATCAGGCAGCCACCTACACAGAGAAACCCAGATTTTTACTTTTTTTTGGTGTGAAATCACAGCCTGAGTGATGGGTCTGGGCAATGAGAGCAGGGGTAGCAGAAACTGTCAGCAGCTTAGAGGATTACACGGGTGAAAACAGGCATTGGCACAGTGCTTTTTAAGGTGTGGAGGAAAAACATGCTAAAACTCAGTGCAAAAAAAAAAACAACACACCCACCTGCTGACTGATCACCTCTGAGCTGATGTGAACTTTAAATACCTCCATTCTTCAGTCCATCAATAGTACTTACTGGGAGGAAGATGAAAGCATCTGCTCTCCTCTTTCCAATCCCCTGTGACTGCCTTGTCTTTATAGGACCCCATGGCTCCTATGCTATGCTAGGCTTGCAGCACATGTGGGTTCACCAAGACTAGCCAGAATCACATGTGGTCCCCACCGTTCCTGGAAGAGTGCTGGTGTGGGGGGAGGTCAGATTTCCAAACTACAAATTGCAAATGCTACAGACGCAGCAACGTATAGGAAATCTCAGCTGCTCGAGAGTGCAAAGCTATGTAAACTTCCCCTTAAGGTCAGGTTTGTGTTAAGATATATTAGAAAGCACACAAAAAGTTAAGCTCTAAGTAGTTAAAAGTGAATGGTTGAAATGCAACATGCGTGTGCTCACATCGTGTGCGTGCTGTTTAAACTTTGTAGGAGCAGATCTGGGAGGAAGCACCCTGAAATCAGAGGCAAAGTTCACGCTGGCTTTAGCAAGGGTGACACTTAACCTCTCTCTCATGATACCACAGTGAGCAACTCCTTACGAACAAAGACAGTTTAGTCCCTCTGTGACTTTTCCCTCACTCTCTTGTACCTTCCAAGAGATGAGCAGAGAGACATCCACCACTAGTGTGTTCCCGTGGCTCTTGTCTGCTCTAGTGCTCACCTCTGCAAGAAATTCTGCTCAGTACTGACCTTAAGACTGCTGAACAAGGACCCACCGCTGTGCTCAGCTCCTAATTCTCATCCAAAAAAACATCAGTGCATCACAGGCAGCGATCTGCAGCGCGTTCATACAAATCACTGCCCTCCCTCCAGTCTCTGCACCAACAAAGTCTCCCCACTGCTACTTACAGTAGACAGTGAGCAGAACGCTGGCATTGCTCATCCCCACCACATTCTCAGCGATACAGGTAAGCAGGAACCCATTGTCCTCACTGGTGACGTTCACCAAGGTCAGGTTGATGGCATGAACATTGGTCCAGTTGAGGTTGGTCTGTACATCACAGAGAAATACAGACAGAAATCAGCATCCACTGGCTTCTCTCCTTCCTGCTACTGCCCCCAGAAGAGTATCACAGTTTCTGCGTAAGAGGCAAGAAAGGCTTTAAAATTCAAGGACGAGTAGGACCAGGGGAGGATATCTTATGTCCCATCATTGGAGACATTCAAGGTCAGGCTGCATGGGGCTCTGAGCATCCGATCAGCTGTAGGTGTCCCTGTTAAGTGCAGGGGAGTTGGACCAGATGGCCTTTAAGACTCCCTTCCAACTCAAATGAATCTATGATTCTATGAGGAACTATTGGGAGGTGGAGAGCTGCAAGTGTTGTGACATTGGTAAACATAGCTTGTCTCTAGACAAGCTTGCTTAGCTGCCTATTTCAGCTACAGCTATTGCAGACACCTCTGTAAACAGGTAGTTTCATTAGAGGAGACATGAGTTAAGATTCAATTAGGGAGCACTGAGATATGAAGCTATCTCATCTTCACTTTCCTGTCACACAGAGGGAAGGTTTCGCTGCCTGCAGTGTCCTTCAGGGTTCTCATATGGATAAGATACAACCTCTATTTTCCTTACAGTCATTTCACATTTCTCACTGCACTCCACAACACCTACAGATCCTCCCATTCATAGACGTGGGGAACCAGCCACGACAGCACCCAGCAGCACTGCACCCCCTGGAGCCCTACCTGGTGCGTGTTGATGGAATGCAGATCCGCCACCGTCCAGTCAACGTCAGGCAGTGGTGATCCTGAGCCATTGCAGGTGATGACAGCATTCTCCCCTTCCCGCACCGTCAGGTTCACATGGCTCACACTGATCTCAGGGAGGTCTGGGAGGGCAGACATAGAGCTGCTTAGATGTGGGGCAGCATTTACTACAGGACACATATGTGGACACAAATCCCACCAAGCTGTTTGTCAAATCAGCCTCCAGCACTCTGCAATACATAGCAGGAGGCAATGGCACGGTACTGTACCACCAAGGAAAGGAGGGAGCATGGAGACGTGTTCCACGTCCAATAACATCGATGCTGGAGATATGCCAGCTGACAAGATCCTCCAAAAGTTTTGTTCAGTTCTGGCTGTTCTTCCCCTCACACAACATCCTCCCGATCTCCTTTAGCCCCACAGCTGCTGCTTTTGAGGGCAGTCACCAGTGACAAGAAAGCTGATGCACTGAGAGAGGATCCACAGTATCCACACCTATAGGCACACAGCAGAGAGTGCCCAGCACTCTGAGGAAGAACATTATCCCTCTAATTTATAACAATCAATAGCAGATGACCAAGAATGCATCCTCATATCAACCAGCACTCTCCTAACAAAAGGTGCTCTTGTTCTGCCTTGGTGGTAGCAGAGCAATTCATTGACTTACAGTGGTTCTGATTCACGTACCTTTCCTTTCTTGGTGCCATAGGCACCAAAAACCCTTGCAACGTGAAACAAGACAAGTCTGGCTGCAATTAGAAGGGCAAAGAACCTTCTGGGCTCTTCTGGGTAGGGGAGAACAGCAGTCCCCTCCTATCGTAGGATAGCAGCATCCATCATGCTGATCCAAGGCCAGGACATCTGTGCTCCCAAATCATCGCCCTGATGCCCCCTCATATCTAATACCACCATTGATGGAGTCATCTCTCCTCCCACACCTGATTCCTACAGATCTTATTCCCCTCTAATCCTTACAGATTATTCTTCCCCTATTTAGGGAGAAAATTACAGTGCTCTTTCAGATCTTTTTAGTTCATCCACACACAGGCACACTCTGGCCAATTTCCAGGGATTAATAAAGGGACATCGTGAACTCGGAAGCAAAAAATTCACGCAAATGAAAACGCACGCTGTCTGTGTTCTACTGCTACAAGAAATGAACTCAAATTCCTGGAACAGAGGTCGATTATCAAAGAAAGAAAACCTCTGTTTTTCTTTCTTTTTTCATCCTCTGAGTTTGACAGCTGCTCGTGTACAGACAGTTTAATTGTTCCGTTGAAGGTACACGTCCTTCCCTTTATACTACAAGAAATGCTTTCCAGTAATGGCAACAACAGAGCAAAAACTGATACCAGACAGGCAGCTGACATGAGAACAAGGTGAAAGAAAAAGGGTAACTATTGAACGTGCCTCATCTTGCTCCTAGGGCCACCGGACTCTGTTCAACACGAGCATAAAGCAGAGAGAGAGAGTCACTCCAGCCTCTTGCTGACAGAGGCAAGCTTTCAACTGAAAAGTTAAAGCAAGAAAATGGATAGAGATGTATTTCCTAAGAGTATTTTCTCTTATCAGTATACCACTTCTAGAATTTGGTAGACAGAGGAAGGGCTGTATGAAGCTTCTCAGGCTATCACATGGATTGATCACAGATTTAGGACAAGAGGTCCTAAAGAGCCTTAAGTTGTGCAAGGTGAGGTTCAGGTCAGATATCAGGGAACATTTCTTCTCAGAAAGAATGATGTATTGGCACAGGCTGCACAGAGAGGTGGTGGAGTCACTGTACCTGCAGGCATTCAAGAAGAGATGCAGCACTGAGGGATGTGGTCAGTGGGATGGTAGGGATGGGCTGACAGTTGGATTAAGTGATCTTAGAGATCTTTTCCAACCTCAATGATTCTACAAGTTATGATTCAAGCAATAGCACTACAGCGAAGAAAGTCTCCCAAATCCCACAGCACCTTCAGACACACCGAAACAGCAGCCCAACATTTACCCAGATTCTGTTTTTAATACACGAGGCACCCTAATTATCTTCAATCACGTTATCCTTGACCACACGGCAAGGTAGTGCAGCATCAGGTTCCCTACCAAATGGGTTGGCTGGATGTACCAGAGAGGGCAAGACAGGCATCCTGCCAGCACCCTCCCAGGAGCCCTGAATGGGCTGCACCTTACCACACTGGGTGATGTTCATGTCCTGCAAAAGGATGATGGCCGTGTCCAAGTTCATGCAGCGCAGTTCCTGGGACTGCAGGTTGGCCTCGCCCTTCTCCTGCCAGAGCTGGATCCAGCGGATGTCACAGCTGCAGTTAAAAGGGTTCCTCTCTAATCTCCTATGGGCAGAGAGAAAGAAACGACAGTGGGGTTGGGGAAGGATAACTGGGAAGAAGCTCCTCTACAGGATCATTGAGAACACATGGTTCACATCTCTTCCTACTGCAGAGAGGCAGATTTTGTACATCCATGTGTTTGTGAAGGAGTGCGTGTGAACAAGGTTTTACATCTTCCAGGTCAGTGCACACACACACCTTTCACCACAAGGACTGCACATAGGACAGCTTGGGTTGGAAGGAACCCCAAAGCCCCATTTATATCTCCATGCTGTGGGATGGTTGCCTTGCACTGGCTCAGAGTGTCCAGGGCCCCATCCAAACTGGCCTGGAGCACTTCCAGGGATGGGGAACATTTACAGCTCAGTTTCACAGTGATGCCACCCCAACAACTCAAACATTTACCCCTTAGAAAGGAGCAGGCAGCCTCACACTACCCTAACACACCGACTCACTCCTCACATCCCACACCTAGAAGAGTCCAAGAGCTTGCTGGTGAAAGCACACCTCCAACTCCACCAGTGCTCAGCGAAGCCAGCAGTGATTCTGCTGAGTACCTTATACAAACACAGCCTCCTAGCGCTCCAGGACATGAGCTAATGTGCAGGATATCATGCATTTTAATCAAATCAAACAGCACTGTGCTGAGACCCTGCTGACCTGGCCGGGAGAAATGGAAAGAAGCACTGCCTTTAATGTACTTCGCTTAAGACATGGTTACACATTTTATATACAATGGATGTTTATTATTATTGATTTTTCCAACCTATTAACCATTTCATTTACATTTTTAAAGCCCTACAGCTATCTATGCAATAAGGGCAGATCTCAGCAGGGAGGAGACCTCAGTGCTCAGCCAGCACAGAGTTACCACCGACATGAGCTGGACTGATAACGTGAGCAAAACAGAGGAGAGAGTTTGAACAAACAGAATCAGTCCTTGTGAAACAGTGAAGCAGAAAACAAAGCAGGGAGCAGAGCAGTCAGAACAGCAAAAGGTGAGCTTGGTAACCCTAAAGCTGAAGGGCATCTCCAAAGGTCAAACCGCTGCTTTTTGCAGCATCCAGATCCCTGCCTCGCATAGGGGGAAGCTGCTTCTCTGCTCCATTCCACGCATCACTGCAAAATTCATGCTTCCTTTTACAAAATTAATTCCACTGACTAACAGGATTTGGAAACAAGTTCCAAACATGCAGCTGCCATTTGTCCATAGCGATGCTGTGAAAGCAGGAGGAGAAGGCAGCTCCTGCTAACACTTGGGGTTGTTAAACCTGAACCCTAATGATGGCATATTGTTCTACAGGGAGATACAAACTGACACCTACATAACAAACGTGAAGTTAAGCTCCATACAGAGGCTTTTCATTATTGTGATTCCCCCCATTCATAAGCACCCAAACCTTTGTTAAGACAGCTACTAGGCTCTGACAAGAGACCTGAAGGCCAAAACGCTGAATTTAACAGACCAGAGCAGATTAACTCAGTGATTTGGTGGGATTCAATGATAAAGTATTCTCTGCACAGGCTTCACAATCCTTCCATTGTGGCCACAGGTCCAGAATTCACATTCTCCTGGAGACCCAACATTAGTGCCACCAGCAGGGCTGGGTGCAGGACACAATACTAGTGCTGTACCTTAGGAGCAGTGTGGGCTAAGAGGCAGTGCAGGGAGGGGAAATTCTGCTCTTTTGCAAATATCCTCATGAAACAAAGCTGCTGGGCAGAGCTGCTGTCACAGCACTTACAGGGAGCTCTGTAAGTAATAGAAGGCAGCCTTCCCAGCCCATTGCTAATTCATGATGGGTCATGAATAATACACGAGCAGCGTGCGTCAGGGCAGAATTTACCCACAACCTGCCCCAACGTCAGTGATGTAACACGCCCTAATCGAGACCCCCACAGGGGCTTTTGCACAAATTAACTCCCATCACTGGCCAGACATGCTGAGTGCCACCAGCAGCTGGCGTGGCACTGTGATGTGAACACACTGTGGGTTTCTGGATGCATACACAGATGCATGCATCAATTTTCCTCTTACACGACTGTAAAAGCACACTTAGCACATGGGAGATGCTTCTCCTCTTTGCTTGGAGCCTTCCACGCCGTAATGGCGAGCTCTCCAGTAAAGTTTGCAGAGATTTCAATGCCTACTTTGTTCTACACCTGCCCAAAAAACCAAACCCTCATCTCTCTTCTCAGATCTCATCATTGTCCTAGCACTATGGCTAGCACGGATCACTACGCACTAGATGCACCTTGAGGAGCAAAACCCCACTGGTAGGAGAACAGCCCCCTGTGCTGGAGATACATCTCTGTAAGGCATGGTGCAGCAGCCAAGAGACCTCCTCTACTACATGGTCTGATTTTTGGGTGGTTCCGCATGGAACCAGGAGTTGGACTCCATGATCCTTATGGGTACCTTCCAACAAGGGATATTCTGTGATTTTATGTGTTTACTGGATGTATCAGCATCTCAGAGACATTCAAAGCAAGATACTCCTGTCCACGTGCATTCAGCACAGCCCATTGCTGAGAGGATAAGGGTATTTCTATCACGTAGCCTTAGCCTGGAAACGCTGCCAAACCATCTCTTGGTTACAGGCACACAGGAGCTTTGCACACCCCCACATCTTCCCGATGGTCTCGTTAACACAGCAAATGCCTGTGAGAAGCAGTGAGCATCACGGCGGCAGGCACACTGGTCTCCATGCAGGAGCAGAGCTGCTTTCTGCACTAGAGGAACTGGTCTGAAAAGGGACAAAATCCATAACACATGCCAGCATCAGCCACCAGGCAAAGCATCAGGGCAAGATCTGGGCATGGAGGGCACCAGCGCTGTGCTCAAGTTTGGGACAGAAGGAAAGGGGGACAGTCATGCCCAGCACCAGTATTCAGAGTAGAAGGACTTCGTGCCCAAAGCAGAGTGATTTTTTTTTTTTGGAGTAGGCAGCTAACCAAGGCACACACCCTATCCTAGGTCTTATCAGCTAAAACAAAGCTGTATGCAGCTACAGCCTCTCAGAGGGCAGCAGCTCAGATTGTTGCCACACTTCTGCTGTCTGTTTTCATTCATATAAAGCCGCTGTTAAGCTTTGGTATGCTTGCAATTAAAAAACTCTCATACCTCAAGACACAGCCCCTTTCCCTAAGCTCAAGAACCAAGATGTGCCCAGGGTGGAGAACGAAACCTATTTTCATTTCCCATTTCTGTTTCCCAGCACCAGTGCTTCTCTTGGGGGTGCAGGTGTTGTTCTCACTCTCTTCCAGAAAGGGGTGGGACACAAAGGGAAGAGCTCTGATAGGGAGCAACACATGGTGTCCAACATCCAAATTAGCTAACACATGAAGCGGGCAAGTACCATCATCTAGCTACAGCTATTAGTGCAACTGTTGGTGGCAGTAAGTTTTTAAGCTAAAGGCACATATATTAAACTGGCTTATCACACCAGAGAGGTTGCCATGCCCCATTCCCAAAGCCTCTTGTGTAGCATTGTAGAAATGTACTGCAGGCTGAGCTGGCAGGGACTGCTTGTATTAGAAATGCTGACAGTCCAGGCAGAGAAACAAGATGTTCAGGACTACAGCACTTTATCCAACCAAGGAAGTAATTGGATCCAGAGTCCTAAGCCTTTCCGGGAAGGAATTTCTTGAAATGTCAGCCCTAAGCTCTCTGAGGACGTGACAAAGGAAGCCAAGGACATGACAGAGGAAACCAGCTGTGACTTCTGGATAAGAAAGGCTCTAAGTCCAATGTTTATGAGCTGTTGCAAGTGTCAGATGCTTCCTTGTGCACGCTCAGCTTGCTTCAGGCTTTGGAGAGCTGTGCACACATTAGCTCCAGCCCTGATGGTCAAGGTCAGCCTCTGCCGTGGGAATTTGGGCTGGAGTTAGTGGAAACCATTCCAAGTCTTGTTCTAGCCAGAAGGAGAAAGAGATAATATTCTTTGGAAGCATGCCTCATTTTTGCCATCCTTTCTTCAGTGAGTCATCAGTGGAAAAGCTCCACTCTGTTCAACACTTCTACTTTAAAGTAATATTCCTAGCTTGAGACGGCTTGAATGCAGACTGGCAGCTCTTTCAAGCCCCAGGTTCCCATTCACCTGCCTGCTCTCATAGTGTGGCATGATCTTCGTATTAGCATTTGGCTCATCTCCTCAGTGTTCACCATGGCTTTGTCAGGTTTTATGTTCCCATATGGAAATCTCCATCACACACAGTTGCAGTTCCTCCCATCCCAACACTCTTCCAGAGACAGTCCTCCCATCCTCTCCAGCCTTGGGTTTCTGCTTCTGCACAGGCCCCAGCTCCTCGCCACCTCCTTCCTCTCCAGAGGGGTTTTGGCTTCATGTAAATCCTTCATGCAACTCCCTTTCTGGTTTTCACCAGTGCTTCACACTCACTTTATGTAGGCCATATATTCCATCTCCCTTCCAAATTCTGGGAGCCTGCTTGGTGCTCAGCATGCCAAAAAACTGTCTTCTACTCACCCATCCTCTGCATTTCTAAAAAAAAAATTACAAATAAAAATTCCACTTTTGCACATCCTTTCCTAATTTCTCTGCAGCCCGGAGACTTACTTTTCTTTAAAAGCCCCAGTGCTCAGGACCATGACCACTCCACAAGAGAAATATTTCTTTATCTTAGTTTCCAACTTCATGTGAATGATAATTCAGAGTCCATAGCTTAGGCTACATTCCCACGTGATCTTTTCTCTCAAACACATCCAAAGTTCAGCAGTTTCCTGGCCACGGGAAGGACACCACAAGCACATCAACACCAGCTTCTGAGTGGGTATCAGCTGAAACATTCCTCTTCTTTCATGCTTAGAGAAGCAGTAGCATCAAGTTATTCTGGTACATCCTACCTGTGCTGACATGGAAGAGGTTCCATAGTGATGAGAAATTCAGAGGGGACACATGACAAGAAATATCAGTGACGAAGCACTTCTCCAGAAGAAAATAAACTTGACCAGGCTCTCATTCCAGCTTCCAGACAGGGTTCTCGTTGATCACTTGAGCCCATGCCACAGGGTGATGCCAAGAAGCCTTTCAGAGCACAGTGGCAGGCAGAGATGACCAGCCAAGCTGGGCATTGCCAAGAAACTCCAATGAAAATGCTGACAACACAATTCATGACAGAATGGCTGTCCCACCTCTCATCTCCTTCCTATTACCCAGCCCCGTGATTTCCCATGTGCCTACCCACATTACTTCTGTCATCAATCAGGGCTCGTTATCTCTGAGCGCAGCTCTGAGCACATTTCCAACAGGAGCCAAACCATTCACTTCATTTCCCTTTGCCAGGCTGCAGAGCCCTGGCCTTGAGTGACTCTGCTGACAGAGACTGCAGCCACCTCCAGCACACCAGTTTCCCTGCCAGCATCCGCTGTTCACTATCGATGTATTCAGCCTCTGATGGGAC
>JAOWBP010004028.1:10621150-10631819 GCA_028571105.1 Tragopan temminckii | reverse complement strand
AAAAGAAAAAGCCCTCCATTCCTACCCCAAGGTTGGGCTCAATGATCCTTATGGGTCCCTTCCAATTTGGGATATTCCGTGATCCCAAGGGAGCCTCCACATCCTTGCCCAGCTCTGGGTGGTGACTTAAGGAAAGGACAGAATCCCTAGCAGGGACAATGTTTCAGCATTACTGAAGGACAGCAGGCTGCCCAGACTCAGAATGGACAGATCGCTGCAGAACGTGGGAAGCAATATGTTCCCATTATCTCACACCACATCCAAGGCTTTTCAGTGCAGGAAGAGTTATGCCCAGTCACCTGCTTTTAGAAAGGAAGAAATAGGTGCAAGTGGGACAGAAGAGCTGAAGGAGCGCTGCGGGCAGCAGGGCAATTGCCTTCAACAAACATCCTCCTTGATCTCTCATCACTGTTACATCTCAGCTAGTGCTCAAGAACTGAGATGTCCCAGATCCCCATGATGCTGAAGAACCTCATTACCTCCTGTTAATGACTGCAATCACAAACAAGCATGCCCAATTGCACCACAGCCATCTGGGACAAGAGGGCAATCCAAGGGGAGAGAGACCATTCCTCCAGGTATCTTACAGTGAGCACAAACCTTGAGGTGAGAGAGCATCCTTTGCTTTATGGGGTGCAAGAGACCAAGCAGACTCCCCTTTGTGCAGCAGCTGGTTTCCTGTGCACCCTCCAGGTCAAAGGAAAGGCTGCTTTTACCCATGGGATCTCACATGCAGCAAAAGCTGGAAACATGGAGTACTTTGTGGCCTTTAAAGATCAAACAGCATTCTATAGAGAAAGCAGCACCCTGGTCAAAATCAGCTCCTGTAATCACATTCTGCCTTATTAAACTCTCCTTGCAGCTTCAAACCAGAGGCAAGATTCTCTCACACTCCCACCTCTGAACAGGTCTGCGGCTGTTCAGAAATTAAAAATATACAAATAAAGTCACAAAGAGTTGCCAAACTCTGCTCCAGCTTCATGCCTCTCCTGCCCATACACATCAGCAAATGATGGGAATGGAGCCCAGGTGTGTGATCACCACATTCAACCTGACAGGAGTAATCCTTGGCACAAGCAGTGCCATCGAGCATCCTCTCCCACCCAGAGCTCTGTGCTTGTCCCCTTCCATCCAGACTCAATGCCACTCCCGGCTCTGCTCTCTGTTGCACACCCCCACAGGCACGCTTCCCAAAAGCACAAGTTCTACAGGAGTCTAAATTTGGCAGCTTTTACATCCACATCAGCTTCATCCCAAACCCTGTTTAAATTTAGCCGCACACTCTGGGGCCATGCAGCGGACACTCCTCCTCTGTTTGCATCCCAAAGTGCAAAACTCAAAAGCTCAGAGCTGTGAACCACGGGCACCCAAAGGTTTCTGTGCTCCTGCCACGGCTGTGGTTGCATCCAGAACCCTCCATTCCCATCTCATCCTCCTCCACAGCACCCCAGCCTCATTTATCAGGGCTTTCCCACAGCCCCAACACCAGGAAACCTGCCGATCCCATGCAGCAAGGGCAGAGCCAATCTGTCCTGGGCTCACGTCCTGCTCCCACGAAGCACTCATTTTCCCAAGGAGCCTGAACTCCTCTCCCCCAGCAGTTTGGCTGCCCCGATGTTTACGAAGCAATGCCCAGCTGGGCTGGATGGGGGCCAGGCTCCCAGCCGCCCTGCTCGGGACAGGCACAGCAGCTCCCAAACCCTTCTGGATGCTGAGCCTCCAACCCCACAGGCTGGCAGCAGACTTCCATCAGGATAACATTTGGATTCCTGCAGTGTGCAATCAGCCCAGGCAGAGAAAATAAAGTATCCCTTTTTGTTTTTTTCCTCTCTCCTCTGCTTGCATTTTTCTTATCACAGAGGTGGAAGAAAAGAAGCATCACTCGGGAGGAGGGGGATGCACACATTACAATAGGGTGGAAGGTCATGGAAATAGCAGGTACATAATGGGGAGACAACTGGCTCTTAGAAGAAGACATGAGCCAATGTGCCTGTAAACATGACACAGGCAGGAGGAGGCAGGGCAGGAACAGACACTTTAAAAGCTCTTCTCCCAGCGTTCTACTTTGTTCACAGAAACATGAAAAAAAAAAAAAAAGGGCTTTGCAAACATATTACATGAGAAGGCACTGACAGCCACAGATGCTGCTACCAGGGCTGCTGTGTTTGAGCCGACCCAGCCAGGAAAACACAGAATATGAGGATCATTTCCATCTCAGATCTCCAGTTAAAGGCACAGACATTGGAACAACTTCCCCAGGGGGAAGCACATGAGTTCCTGCTACCCAAACATGACCTTTCACCACTCATGCTGATGATTTATTCAGTGGGACGCATTTCTTCTTGGTGCTGCTAAGGGTCACAGAGCAATTTCCCCCACATCCTTGAACCAAGACCTTGAGTAGATTTTACTTTTTGTTTGTTTTGCTTGCACACAATCACTCAAACTTCATTTCTGCTCCTCTGCAGGACCTGGAGGTCCCAGCCCAACCTTGGAGCAAAGCACACGAGCCCAGAGAGTCAGCAGCAAAGAGAACATCGCCCCGCACAAAGAATACAGACATTGTGTGCTGCTGGCTCGCTCACAGCCTGCAGCAGCTGGGGCCCGAGAGCCTGTGCTGTGTGCCAGGCTGGGGCTCACTGGGGACAGCAGCTGGTGTGGGACAGCCCTCCTGCACCACTCCTCCCTCTGTGGGCACCGCAGTGGGATGGAGAGAGGCTGATGCGTTTCACTCTGCTCTGCGGGAGGAGGAATAAGGGTGGGTTTCACGGTGCACGATGCCGTCAGGGCCACCCCTCAGCACCACATTTTGGTTGCCTTGTGGCCAGCACACCTACCCAAAGCCCCACTGCTGGCCACCAATTCCAAGCCGCCATCCAGAAACAGCTACTCCCAACTGCAGAGAGGAATCATCACAGAATGGCTTGGGTTGGAAAAGACCTCAAAGATCATCTAGTTTCAGCTCCCATGCTGCAGGCAGGGCTGCAACCCACTAGATCAGGCACTATATGAGGTTGTCCAGTGGAAGAAAGCAGCTGTGCTGCATTACAGTAATTTACTCTGCAACTCTCCTGCAGAGAAACACATCTGAGTTCAACCAGGAATCGGAGCTCCCATGAACTGGCTCAGCAGGGCAGTGGGAGGTGAGGGCAGGACCTCTCCCAGCATCCCCATCCCAAGAGCACACCACAGCCCTGCCCAGCAATCCTAATACAATCATCACCTCTGGTTTCTATATTCTGGGTTACGAGGGCATCATGGTTTCCTGGCCACAAGGACCTAACAGTGAGCCAAGGAAGCCACCCCAGTTAAGGGGTAACCCACAGTCTCCTGAACCTCCACGCATCACACCTGCTGACCAACAGCTTCTGCCCAAGGCAGTTTGCAGCTGGGTAGCTTTTGTTTTTTTAAACATCTTTTCCCTATCTCCCTTTTGAAAAATTCTGTAGTTGCTATGGAAATGGTCTCATCAGTATGGGTGGAACATAGCAGTGCCAGCCAGAACTCCCTGCAGTTCCCAGTTGACACCAGTGCCCAGGAACTGGCTGTGCTGGAAGTTATCCCAAGCTGCACAGGGAACTCCTGGACCTTAAAGCCATGATTGGCAGTGATGGCTGATTGAGACTCATCTGGGAATCAGGGTAGGGACCTGCAGATCACCCAGGGATAAGCCAGGATTAAAAAAATAATAAATCAAGACACCCTCACACTGGCTAAGGGTTATAAACAGCAACAATGTGCAGCCTCCCCAGCAGCACCTCGCTGTAGACAGAGAGATAAACACAGACGGGGCAGCAGGAGAAGAGGCAAGTTTTGTCACGCTGTGCATCCATCTAGGGAGGTTTCTGCTGCTCACCTTGTGCCACCACATCCCTACCTCAAAAACCATGCATGAAGCTCATTTCACAGCACCTCTGCACACTTGGCAATGAGGAGGCTGCAGATGTTGAGCTAGGTGTTTCCCCAAGCATCCATCTCCTACAGCAGGGTTTTTCCTACATTCACATTGATGCTGCATCCATCTCACATCTCCATCCTCCTGCATCAGCCCCACAAGCTATCTCAGAGTCTGTCATGCAGCACGTCACCCCTCTGCCTTGGTCCTGCAGCACATGGGCAGTGCCATCGTGGCACTGAGATGCACTATGGCACATCCATGGGGTGAATGCTGGGCTGAGTTTAGCACAGAGCTGCCAGATCCTGCTTGTCCTTTGGGCACAAGTCCTGATTAAAGTCCTAAATCAACGATTTGCATCACCAAACTTCAAGAAGCACATCAACATTGGGAGCTATGTGCATCTTCAACCTTGCCAAGCTCTACGTGCTCTCCCAAAAGAATGCACTGCACACAGGAGAGAAGGACTGAGCTGTTACTGAGCCACTCACCCTTGGTCAGAGATGCTGCAAACAGGAGCCAGTGCTCCAGTGATGCATGCTGCCATTTTTGACCCAGATTTAATAGGCTCAAGACCTAAAGCACAAAGCAGCAGAAAAAAAGTGCTTCCCACCCTGATCATCTTAGTGCATACCAGAACCTCTTTGCTCCCTGCTCCCAGAAACATCACTGCACCAGCCCAGAACATTTTGCTCCACAGTTTTGGCAAGAAGTGCCACGCAAACCTGCTTGCAAAGCAAAGAAGCAATCTGCAAATCATTAAGGTTGGAAAAGACCACTGAGATCACCAAGCCCAACTCCAATCCACCCCCACCATGCCCCCGACCACATCCCTCAGTGCCACATCTCCACGGTTCTTGAATACCTCCAGGAACAGTGACCTCACTACCTCCCTGGGCAGCCTGTGTCAAAGCACCACTACTCTTTCTGAGAAGAGATTTTTCCTGATATCCAACCTGAAGCCTGGCCACGTGTGGACCAGGAACAGCAAACACAAGGAGCTGTAATCCTCTTATTGCATCACATCACTGCAACCGTGATCTCATGACACTACGTCTCATCACTGTCCTCATCCCAGTGCACAGCCCCATATCCCCATATTAATACTGCTCCCACAGCCTCCTACCCACCACGCCATCCCAACAGTCCCCACCCTTGAGGTGGAGCATACACCATCCCATCATTCAAAAAAGCTGAAGCACAGACAGAGCAAACAACTAATCCATCATCCAATAGTCCATCCTAAGATGCCACTTTCCCAACACTCACTCTTTCAGCACCCTTATTCCTGTCCCACAAAAACCTCAGCAGCATCTCCTCTGGTGAGGCTGGGTCAGCCCCAAAGTTGATATTATCTATCCATTGAAAGAGCAGTGTATCAGGGTTAGTTCCTTGGGCACCAAGAGTCCCCTGTGTGCCCATCCCAGCTGCACCCTGAGACACCAGCAGCACCCAGAACCTGCACACAGCACAGTGCTGCCTCAACCCCAGCCGATACGGCAAATAAGATTACAACAAATATAAACTAATGATACAGCTGTCAAGGCAGATTAGACTGCACAGTGTAAAAAATTGCAGGGCTGTTTAGTCACAACAATATAAGATTAATTTATCAATACAGCTTATGTGGCGCTGGAGAGATAGCAAATTGAGTAAGTGAATCTTTTCTACACCTTGTGGGGAGGGGGAGCTCCCAACCCGCTGGGTGCAGGGGTCCAGATGCCCATGAGAATGCATGGCATAGGAACAGCTTGGGGCAGCCGCGTGGTTCTCCCAGCTCAGGTGTGATGATGGGATGCCACACATGCGTTTATTTACCTACGTATTTTCAACTCTCGGAATTAACATATGCAAAAATATGCAAAGCCACCTTCACCCTTTGGGGGTTACAGCCCTGCCAAGCACAGTAGAGCTCACACACCCTAGACTATCTTCCAAGGGTGCCCACAAAGCGAGCACGCAGCCGGCAGCCCCTCAGGAGATGCTTCCGACTCATCCTCAGCCCAAAAGATACGACCTCAGTAAGCCCATATCATTCCACATCCCCCCTGCTTTGCCATCCGCGGGTTAAAAATGTGCAAGTAAATAAATAGCTGCAGTGATAATGAGCCAAGGTTTCGATCTGTGAAGGTGAGAGCACAGCAGCAGCCGCCGATACGAAGGAAGCGCCCGTTTCTATAAATATTGAAATCCGGTAATTATCATCATTAGAACTAGTTGTGATTTATCCGTAGCTCAATCCCAACAAGTAAAAATGGCATTTATTTGCCACAATTAGAACAGCTAAAAATACCTCCTGAACCTTGCCTGGCTTTAAAACAACCACATCCCATGAGCAGTCTTAGCTTTGGGTTTGGGTGGTGGGAAGCAATGCAAGAGGTGAACAAACCTTGTGTTCCCCCAAGGGAACCCAGGGCACTGAATCCAAGTCCCATCACCTTTCAGAAGCTGTTCCCAGCTCCACAACTCCCTACATAACATAACACCCCCCCAGCAAGCTGCAAACATAGAATCATTAAGGTTGGAAAAGACCTCTAAGATGATGATCTTAGACCAACCATTGACACATCACCTCCACATAGTTTAGCCCACTAAACCATGTCCCAGCACGGTACACCCCTACAGTATCTTTACATTCACAGACAGCTACTGAAGAGGCAGCACCTTGATGTCTTTAGTCTATACCACAACTGCAGGCAGGAGGTTCCTCCATCAGATGGCCCCAATCCCCCCAAGGGTTTCTGCGGCTGCTCCAAGACAGAAGGTTTCCCTGAGGAGACGTGCCTGACTCCACGGGTCAGGGATGTTCTTTCCAACAGTCACACTGAATATTTTCCCCACTTCTTCAATAATAGCTGGAAAAAACAAGCCGTGAAATGGGCAGCTTGGCAATTCCATGCTGCATGGAGGCAAAGGCAACAAGGTGCCAGACCCATGCTGCAGCCTGGGGACACTCCTAGCCACCATCCACTCATCCCCAGCGGATATCCACCCCAGCCTCCTCCCACAGTAACCTGACCACACCAAGGGCTTTTCTTCCCTCCTTTCCTTTCTCTTTCCACCACTATTTGCTCAGAAACCTATAGCCCATTTTCCCTTCTTTTGGCAGTATCCTATCCAAGGCAAACCAAACTAATTTTAAGAGTAAGATTTGGCAAGACACTATATCAAATGCTTTACTAAATCCAAATATATTAGGATTTCCACGTCCTGCTCAGCCACTAATTTTGCGATTCCATCAAAAAAGAAAAAGCAATCAGGTTTTTCTGGCAAGATTTATTCTTCCTAAATCCCCGCTGTTATTGCTCATGCTTTCCTTATCCTCTAGTGCTTCACTTTCTTAATACTGTGGGACTGGAAGTGTTTGCTGGAAATTTATTTTTTGCTATTTCTATGGATTTCTAAAAATCTGCCTCTGCTCTCCTCCGCTGCCCCCTGCCTTCCCCACCTCTATCAGCATCCCCGTGCTGCTGCCATGCATCTCCAGCCTTTCACAAGGTACCACGTGCCAGTGTTAACACACAGCAACCAGCCTCAGTCATAAGATGTTGGGAGTGGAAAAAAAACAATAGGAAAAAAGCACAATTGGCAACAGGATAAAGGTCTGAAGGATACAGCGAGCTGGGTCAAACCCAGGTTCAGTGTAGAGCATGGCCAAGGGGCTGAGCAGTTTATTAGTGCCCAAAGCATCACCCTCCTACTTTACACCATAGCATTGCCCTTTATTGTCAATCAGACTGGATTGAGCCACAAATGACTCTGGTAGATACATCTCCAGAAGGACAAATAAGGAAAGGAGAGGGTGATCAACTCTCCCCACCGCTTTGCTCAGTGGGGAGCCAAGGGGAAACCTCCAAAACCTGCATGGAGGCAATGCTTTGCCAAGAGCACCATCCCCAGATGCACCAGTGGCCTCATCCTGCTGCAGCACCAGCCTTGAGCAGCTGGGAAAGAGCTCAGGTGTCTCTGACTGCAAGGTGATTGCTGCTCCTGCTCATTAGGAGAAAGGCAGCTCTGTTTGCACGCACCCAGCTCCTGCCCTCCAAGTTCTTACACACAGCAACGCTCAGAATTTTGCAAACTGAACAGCAGCCAGCACACTGACCCCATGGCTCGGCATCAGCTGTGTGCACCCAGCAGACCTCCTGTCCATCCCAAAGACCCTGCTCTGCCACCAGCTCCAACCACAGCAAAGACACGAACAACGGAGTTCGCAGCACTGAGCTGGCAGCACCACAACAGGTTCCTGCTCACCACCAGGTTCAGGTCTATGCCTCATCCCTTCCCTCAGGTTTTCACAAGGGAAAAAAACCACAGCACAGCCGTTCCTGCAGTTCATTGGGAGCCAGAGCTCAGCAACGGGGCAGCAGCAGCAGCTCAGCAGATGGCTGCTTCCATAGGGAAACTCCACTGCTTGCAACTCCTTCAGTGCTCACAGGAGAAAAAAAAAAAAAAAAAGAAAACAACATGGGCATGGCAAAGCTGGGTCAGGAGATGACCCTGAGCACTTGAGGGATAATGGAGATTTTCTTTTCGCTCTGGCTATTTTTACATCTCAAAAACTAAAGCAGTCCTGGAGGAGCAGTGCTCTCCACGAGCCCATCCCTGCAGCCCCCCCCCGGGTCAGGGAGCTGCACAGGGGCTCAGGATTTACTGCTGATGGGGACAGAGGATTTACAGGGAAGGGGCACTTGAAGAGGACTTGGAGCAAAGCACAGCTGATTTATGGGGTCAGCAGCAATTTACACAGCAGGTAACAGCACTGAGGAGGCAAGGATTTACAGGCACAAGGGAGAAGTCCTTTTTATTGGTGCTTATTGGGAAACGAGCACCTCCTTTGCTAATTACCGTGACCCAGAGAGGCACATGGGAGCAGCTGAATTTGCCACCAATCTCCCCCTTGCTCTGGAGGTTACAGACAGGCCAGCACCAGGGATCCTCCCATTCCAGAGCATCACAGCTTGGCCACAGCAGCCTCAGGGGGTGCTGAGGGGCTCAGAGCTCAGTCCCAATGCAGCGATGCTGCTGCTTCCAGCTCCCCCAGTGCTGGAAGCAGGATGGGTGCAGAAATGCATAGATTACACCTGAGCAGGGGCTCAAATCACAGGATGCACAGAGCATTAGAAACGGACAGAAGGATATGGGGAAAGTTTTCTCTGCTCCACCCCATTGTAAAATCCTCCCATCAGCACAAACTGCTGGGGCACCTGGGGACATGCAATAGGCCAGGAGCCTCCACGACCAGGTTTCCTACACATATGTGACTTAAAGTTCAGGAGCAATCCAAGCCATCCTGCTCTGCTCCCAGCCCCCTCTTGCTCCTCTCCCTACCAGTCGTACACACTGAAGGCAGCCTCTGCAAAAAATGCATTTGAAACACATTGTGGCGTTGGGACACAGAGAAGCGTTTCATTCAGGCATTGCATCTTGGGCTCTTTTTCCAGCCACCTCCCAGATTCTCCGTTTTGCTCCAGACTCACAGACAAAACTGCCTGACTACAAGCCTAACTTCTGCACAGAGCCCACTTCTGTTGCAGCACTGACTTGCTACAGCACAAGGGTTGCAGTAGGACAGGTTCCTTTAGCAGGCTGCTGGGTTCCATGCAGCTCAGGACACAGGTGAGCACTGAGCCTTGCCCAAACGATGCCACAGCTGTGTCCCCAGCAGGCATACAACATCCCACACCAACTGCTGCCTCCATCCCTCTGCCCCAAAGTTTGACTAACACTCAGGAGTATCTTTGCTTTTATAAATCTCTGCCTTTTAATGATGGCTTCAAGGCTCAGAGAAAAAAGGCCCATTAAACTCACTGAATAAGTTAATGGGGCAGAGAGAATCCATTTCATAGCCACCCCAGGCTATTTTCCTCTGGAGCTAAAGCCTGAATAAGCAAAAAGGAAAAATTAAAACTGTACAGCGCTTTGCCAATAAATAACCCCCAGTGTAATCTGCTACAGGCAGACCTCCATTCGCAGAGATAATGGCATGCAGATCAGCTGCAAAACACCTCCCCTTACAGGGACCACCACCTTTTGGTTGCAATTTGTTGCTCACAAGGAGACCCCACCTCTTAGCACACCTCCTGCATTGCACATCCTGCAGAGAACTTCCAAACCTTGCACTGCAATGCCCCAATACTCCAAGCACACATCCCAGCACGTTTGCATCCCTGACTCCTTTTCCCCAGCCCTTCTGGCTGCTTGCTCTCCTCCCCCCCTCAAGTAGTGCCTTAAGCTCATCCCTCCCCGGCCACAGCTCACACACAGCTGCTCCTCCTTACAACACAAGTGCATGTCCCAGAGAGGGATGGAAAAAAAAATTAAATAAAATAAAATCCCTGTTTGTAAATGTTGATCCCGCTAGACACGGCTTGTTTACTATTTAATATTTAAAGATGCTAATTAAGTCTCTGAATAAATAAATCTCTGCTCCCAATGCCTCTTGGAGCCAGGGAGTCCTCCCATGGGGCCAGGGCAACACAAAACATAGTGGGACAAGCACAGCCCACCCAGGGTCTCCACGTGGGTTATGAGGTCTATATACAGCATGAAACAGCAGCACCAAGTTCAGCTCAGGCTGGGAACATCAGAAAACACAGCTCAATCATACCTAGAGGGGAGCACAAGAACCAGAGTTTCCAAAGCAGTAAAGCTCAGACACACAGAGCTAAGAGCTGGAGCTTCAGGGAGTCAGACTGAGCCCATAGTACCCAAGTAACAGGAAAAGACAAAAAAAAGACAATAACAAGCAAACACACAGCCTCCATTGAGCTC
>JAOWBP010004028.1:10527710-10605569 GCA_028571105.1 Tragopan temminckii | reverse complement strand
ACACACTCGGAACGAAGATAATCGATTCGGCGGGTGGGGACGGGGGGAGGGCGGCCGGAGGAGCATTAATGAAATCTTTCCCCGCGATACCAAAAGAAACAAGTGGTTGGTACAACGGAGGTGATTTGTCACCGAACTCCAAAAGGGGGTGGGTGGATGGGGTGGATACGATTGATGGATGGGATGGAATGAGGCGGATGCACTGGATAGATGGATGGGATGGGGAGCTCAGGTGCTGCAGGGCAGGGCAAAGAGCTGGGCTCTGTCTGGATCCAGCATTTGGGAGGGATCAGGGCAGCAAGAGCAGCTTTTCTGGGCACAGAGCTGCTGAAAGCCCCACCCAGACAGTGAACGTGCACCAGTAGTAGAGAAAGTGCCTTCGAAAAACATGATAGTGTTTTCCTTCTCTCTGTTCCCTGATGCTTTTCTGCTTTTGAGGAGAGGTGGAAGGGCTGTGCTGCAGCCACGACCACTGTCCAACCCACAGAGATCTCCCAGCCTCAGCAGCATTCCTGGGTTCAGATCCTTCCCTACTCCCTCCTCTGAGCCCTCATCTCCTGCTGCTGCACAGCTCCTGCACACGACCCCAGCCAGAGATGCAGCACGGAACATCTCCAGGGTGGGCGGTTACACTGTGCTTCGCCCACTGGAGATGTTAGGAGTAGGGAAAAAGAAAGGGGAGAAAAAATAGAAGCAGAAAAATAGCTCCCAGGCTTTGCCTTGCAGAGCAGCACAGGAGAAAGGAAGATTCAGGTGGATGGCAGCAGAGCTTGGGTAGCCCAGGAGGGGCCATCTTCCTGTTGGGTGCACAGGGAACTGCCAAGGAACTTGCCAAATTGAAGGCTCCCCATCAGCAGCAGGTTAAGGCAGGTTTCCTTGGATACAGGGAGCATTCCAGCTGTTCAGCAAATGGCCAACAGAAAACCCCAGCTTTGCTTTACAAAACAGGCAGGGATTTCTGCCACTTTCTCCTGGCTGCTGCGGAGAGAGCAGGGGATCCATGGGTTGGGTACCAACTGCTGGCCGAGGGGCTCCCACTGCAGGGAGGATGCTGGGATGCACGTATGTGTATGTGCATGCTTGTCTCATACTTATTTTAGGGCTGGTCCTCTGCTACGTTCTCATCTCTAATGAGTGGTTGATGGAGCTCTGGCCTGAGCTCAGTGGATAATCCATCTGTGCTGATGACTAACGTTCATTACCACTAATTTAGTGACAAGCAGAGGGGAGAGGGTGCATCTGGCCAACACAAGGGATGCTCTCACATCTGCATTTGCCCAGCTGTGAGGATGAACATAGTCCCATAAGCAGGCACACAGCTGGGAGTGATGATGGGCAGGCTGTGTGCTACAGCTGTCCAACCTGCAGCAATGGAAGAATTGCTCCAAATAATTAAGCAACAGGATCTGGGAGAAGCCTTGTGATGAGATGTGATGTGCAGATCTGTTCATCACTGAAAATGTGAGTTGCAAACAGCTCCCACAGGAAAAACATGATTGAAGAAAGAAACTCATGCCTAATAGAAAGGAGAGAAGGCTTCTTTCATTGTCATCTGTCCTTCATACCCACCCTACAAGCCTTGTCTCCAAACTCTGCAAGATGTCAAGCAACACCAAGACCCACAGGCAGGTGTGGAACCAGCAATAGCCCTGGGCAAGGTCCCCAAAACAAGGCCAATGTCACTAATTTAAATGGTGATGCTTCTATCTAGGTAGAGGGCAAAGGTGTACTACTATATGTGCCCCTGCCAGATGCTCAGTTAACAGTGCAGCAATTCCTGGAACAGTGACAGAGATCCCTGCTCTGGTTCTCCCAGACATTTTTAAATTTTTGCTACATCTTCCCCTTCACTTCGTCAAGTCATCATTAGGCAAAGGCTCAAAGATGACACCAGCAGCAACACAAGGGAAAGCAAAGCTTCCACGTCAATGCACATGACTTGACAATGCAAAGAGCTTGAGATAGATGCTGCAGAAGTATATATTATTAAACAGAAATAAATGAATAAGTTTCCCGTACTAGCCTGGTGGGTGAGGGCTGGAGGATTCAGGAAAGACCCAGGGAACTGACAGCCTGAATTGCTCCCTTCTCAGTCTCTATTGAGTGGCTTGTTTGCTCTGATTGTTTGAAATTGATTCAATTAAGATTCCTAGTGCATTCAGGTACAATAAAATAGGGACAATTAGACCTAATAAAACTCAAGTAGCCGTTTTTGACCCTCCTTGTTCCCTCTTGTTCCTTACACAAGATCATGAGAGGCCAGGGCATGCCTGAAGGATTCAGTGTGAGGGATCAGCCAAGATTTTCTAATCTGAATAGTCCCAGATGTCCAAAACCTACAAAGGATAAGAACCATAGAATCATAGAATCCCAAGGTTGGAAAGGACCTACAAGATCATGTAGTCCAACCAGACAACAAGCTGCCATTCCTGCAATGATCCAGCAATCAGCCCAGATGCAGACATGGCCAAAGTTGGGTGGGTTGGGACAGCTGGAGAACCATTAACAGGAAACATGCAGACAGTATTAAATAGGGTCTCCGTGGTTAAGGACAGATTCCAGCTGGAATACTGAAGTTAGATGTAAAGGAAGTACTTGGCTCCACTGAAAAAAAGTGGGAGCTCACCATGCCTCTGAGCACCAAATAACATACAGCAATCCCATAGTGTTCTCTTCGTAAAGACTGGCCCTAGTGAGAGCTGGCAGCAAGGCACTGCCAGTACTGACAGTCACTAAAAAAGAGGGAGATGGAAATATAAGCAACAGGAACTGCCATACAAAGACCCCATAACAGTCTGAGTGCTGTGCCATGTCTGCATGTCCACACTTCCAGCAACTGCATTGATGGGAGGTAGGAACAGACCATTGAGTGATCATCTCCCAGACACCACCTGGGACCATCTCTTTCAAACAGGTCTTTTGTTCACACAGCGAAGGCACCCAGGCTACACACCATGTTTAAGGCAGGGCTTAGGACCTGGGAAGATGGAAGGAGTGTTCTGCAGTTCTTCCCCAGCACTGCATGGAGTGCGTGTGGTTATGAGCATGGCCATCAATGAACCACAAAGCCTTTTAGCATCCATTATTTGCAACTGCTGCTGAGCAAACAAATGAGACCACATCAGTCACTGGGCCCATCCCCTGATGAGAGCAGTTCATATCAGCCATGCCTCCCCCCTAGGTAAGAAGAATAAATGACCCTGAGACAGCGTGATATAAACCCATCCCCCTTTTCTTCTGTAGGTTTGTTAAGAAGGGACAAAACTCCCTCCCGCTCTCATGTCCCCTTCAGGGTGTCACCATAGACCACATCTTCTTCCTCATGTCAGCAGAGTGGCTCCCACTTGCAAGGTGGGTTTGAGAGATGTGCACATCCCCCATCATGCTCCTTTCTGAAGCTAGGAACAGCCCATGTGGAAGAACTGGAGCTCCCACCATGGGCACCAATGCTTAGAGACCAGGTCCGTGTGAAAGCATTGGAAATCAGTCCTGAAGAATGAGATGAAAAAGAACCACTCCTTTCCACAAAATTGTAAAAGACTGAACTATGCTGTATACTGAAAAATATACACCCAAGAGCCACATGAAGCAGATGGGCTGTTCCCCTCCCAGCCTGCTTCTTTTGGATGTACCAACTGGGTGCACGCCCAGGACACCCTGTTCATATCCCAGTGTCACACGTGGTGACAGAAGCCCCATCCACCTGGAACAAGGACTCAGAAACCAATGCCCACCGTTCCCTGCCTGATGGGAGTCCTTCCCCATCCCGGTTCACATCTGAGCAGCAGTGCCCCATCCGCAGCCCCACACCTCACCATGACACTCTGCAAACCCTCCTGCAGCCCCACAGAACCTAACCCCGTGGGGAGGAGCTCCAAAACTGGGTGTCAGCAGGGTGGGGATGACACAGAGGAGCTTCTCCTGGGCAGCCAGGGCAATTTGGCTGGGATCCTAAGGGCTGGTTGCACCATGTAGATATCTCTTCCCAACCAAAGCCCTGCCCCAGCTTTCGAGCAAAGATTCATGCTTTGCCAACAGTCTGGGACGTTGTGCCCTTACGCTTGTTCGCCTGTTTAACAGCTTGGTTTACTTATTTTATTGGTCTTTCTCTTCCTCCCTTTCTATTGCTTTCTCTTTTGTCTTTTTGGTCTTCTTTTTTTTTTTTTTTTTTTATTACGAGTTGTGCCGCACTTCTTGGTAAAGCACTTTAATCCATTTTAATGCCCCAGTTCTGCTCCTCAGTGACAGCCCGGTGGTTAGTCTAATGCGTCCCGCTCACCTCGGGGTTACTAATGAGGTCACAGAGAAGGCAATCTCCAAACTGAATAATTCACTAATCAGATGCTGCAGACTCCAGTGGTAAAATTTATTTCTGACACCTAAACAGCAAATGGGTTTGTGGACACATAGAGGGGCACGCCTGGCTGCACACGCACCTCTCCTCTTTTTCATTCTTCAGAGGTATTTTTGTTTAATTGGTGCTGTGCCATACGTTTAATGGTAGATCTCACCACAAAACAGGCTGGCTCATTATGAGTCCAGGGCATGGGAAAACCGCTGTGACGGGCTTCTCCATGGGACAATGATGGAGTGGAATGAGACCAAAATCTGGGGACAAAGGCAGACTCATGCCATGGTACCAGCCTTTGACTTTGAGGAGCTTTCTGGCCAGCCAGGGAGGTTCAGGTTGGATATCAGGAAAAGGTTCTTTGCCAGAGGGCAGTGGGCATGGAACAGGCTCCCCAGGGCAGTGGTCACAGCACTGAGCTGACAGAGTTCAAGGAGCATCTGGACAATGTTCTCAACGATATGGTCTGATTTTCGGGTGGTCCTGCATGGACAGTGGAGTTGGACTTGATCATTACATGTCCCTTCCAACTTGGGATATTCTATGATTCTATATGGAAATGTTCATCATTGGTTCAGACCCAGGGTGAACAAGCTAAAGTGTCTCAGGACCAAGGACTGAGGACTACATTTATTGCTGGAAAATTGCAAAAGAAGCATTAAATCAAAGCAAGAAGTCTTTGGGGCTGGCACTGCTGATCTTGTACTCCGTCCCCTCCCAAACATGTTTTCCAGATCTCTGCCCATCCCTGCTGCTTCATGCTATTCAAATAACATTGAGTTCCCTTTTACTCCCTTTCCAAACTGAAAGCAATGTCTGTTATCTGCACGTGCCACCCCCAAACATCTCCAAGAGATAGTAATAATCCAATTAATTAGTATTGGTAACAGTAAAAGACACAGGGAGCCATTAATAATAATTAACATTCCCTATTCCTGGAGGAGGCAACAGTCTGAGAAATTCTACTTCTCTGCTGCAAAGCCTGGAAACAGGTGGCTGTTGTTATATGCCTGGTGGGACCTCAGCATGGGGTGCAAAATCCCCCCCTTGCCTTGGATGTGAACCAATATTGCTTCAGCAGACAGCCAGGGCTGGAAAGCCCTGAGAGACTCCATCATGACCCACATCTGTCCTTTGTCATAGGAGTGTTGTGTTCCTCCTGGAATTGCCAGGTCCTGGGAGAAAGAGCAAACAAGCACCAAAGGCTGGGAGCAGTGATGAAGTCAGATTTCTTATCCCGTGGCCAGCTCCAGCGACTGCACAGTGCAGTGGTTGTGGGGTTCCCTGTCTGCACCCCACCAGCCATGGTCTGGACATTGCAGCCATGTGGACACGTGGAGCTCCCACCCCCTGCTTTGCAGCAAGGGTTGAGCAGGGGAAAATGAGCTCATCCTCACCAGAAATCGCCCTTTGATATCTGCCCGTTCCCCTGGGGCACGGATCACATATGGCCCAAACACAGAGCAAACTCGAAGATGCAACATGATCAGGGAGCGAAATTCCCTTGCTGCTTCCTTTTGGTAACACTTTAGTGCTGACCCCTTTTTGCAGCGGTGTTTCAGCAGTGCCTCTCTTTATGGCTGGATATGAGGAAGCAGTAAATCCCAGTTCCAGGCTTGTGCTAACACAGAGTGGAGCCAAAATCGCCTGGTGATGAAATGTCTCAGCACAAGAAATGACCTGATGAGATGCCATATTTTCTGGGAAAAAAAACCCAAGCTTGATGTGAATCAGCGCAAGCCCATAGCAGGGATAGGCAAAGCCTGGCTCTGGAGAGGAGGGAAACGTTGCAATGGACAACAGGAAGCAAAAGGAGGAGGGCCTGACAAGTACAACGAGATGCAAAAGGGAAACCTCAAGCCTTGGAGAATCCAGGAGGAGCGTCCCTCACCAACTGGAGCTGGGTACCGGGGGCCAAGAGAGCCTTCTTTGAGTGCCAGGCACTGCCAGGCTCCCCGCCCAACTGCTGAGCAAGATTATGTGATAAATGATTGCATTAGTCCGGACAGCTTCTCATTTTCCTCCAATCTGGCCTGTCTGCCCTCTTAGCACGGGGCTCCTGATAGCATTTCTCCCTTCACTGACTTCATTTTTCCTGTTAGGTTGTCAAGCTGTCAGCGGGAAGAAAGAAGAAGCATGGACAAGGTTGTTACTGTCTGTGCACCAAGTACGTCCCATGCCTCTCCAATCCCTGCCCAGCAGCAATGAAGAGGACTCCAGGTTTGACGAGGTCTGATTTTTTCAAGAGTAGAAATAGAACAGAATCATAGAATCATTAAGGCTGGAAAAACTACTATGATTATCTAGTCCAACCATCAACTCATCCCACCATGCCCTCTAACCATGCCCCTCAGTACTACATCTATCCTTTCCTTGAACGCCTCCACGGATGCTCATGCCACCTCCCTGGGCAGCCTGTTCCAATGCCTCACCACTGTTCAAAGAAATTTTTCCTTACATGTCTGCTCATCTTCTTCAGAGACTTCCCTGGGCATCACAGTGATCTCCATGTCAGCTCAGGATCCTCTGTGCATGCCAAGGCTTTGATGGAGCTATACAGAAAGCAAGGTTAGAAGGGTTTTGTTGACACTATCTGGATAAGATTTATATATTGGTAACAGTTTTGGAGGCAAAATATGGTGCCTTCTGTGTTGAGGTACAGAAAGTAGGCTGGTGAGCCCTGCTGAGAGATGCAGATACTCCTGTCCTGGTTGGTTGTTGATGGAGGGAAGCAAACTGATGGTGGGAACCAAGCCAAGCATGTTCTGGGATGGCTTTCTTTTCTTTACTGCCTGGTTTGCGTTTCTGCTGTGAAGACAAAATGGGGAGGTTTGGTGAAAATTAGTTTTCATTACAGCCTGCTGTGTAATGTTCTGCTTCCAGGCAGACATCCCTCCTGGCACCAGCAGCTCCATAGAGGGCTGGAGGCTCCAGAAAGGCTGCAGCAGGGTCCTCTGCTTCACACCAGGCTGATGGTCAGCTCCATCACTCAAGACAGCTTCAGTCCCTCCTGAGGCTTAGGGGAGTGGACAGGCAGGCTTGTGAGCTTGTGGTTTGGCTTCATTTTAGGAAGGGACACAAGATGCCCAGCAGTACGGAGTATGACCAGTCCCTATAGACATGTGGCCCTGAATAGAACCTTGTGGATCAAGTAGCCTGGCTCTACTACTGATACAAACTTCTCTCTCAACTCTGTTGGTGCAGTTGTTTTCCCCTGTTTTGTCTCTTCCACTGGCTGAAGAGAGAGTCCTCCAACCCCTGGGTTGGAGAGAACAGCAGGTTTAGCAAGGTGGCAACTAGTTATCTGCTGCAGTAACTTCTAACCCTGAGCTTGCCAGCACAGGAGGACATTCTCCTCAGGGACACCAGCTTGTAAACTCTCCACATGTGCCCTGAGCCTGCCCCACTGCCCAGCCTGGATTCCAGATCCCACTGGATGAGGCAGCAACTCTGAGCTGGTGGCTCAGATCACATCCCCACCTCCCTCCGTCCACCCCTTGCCCCAGCCCTGCACACCCATAGAATTCACAGCATAGGATTCACATTCCCATCTGAGCAATTTTGTGTCTCACGAGCCCACCCCAAAGGCTTCCTAATAGCAGGGAACTTTCCTCAGTCAGGTATATGGGGAATCCACTTTATTCCCCATCATGGAGCCTCTCTTGGACCCATGGAGTCTGAGCTTAAGGAAATGTTCTCATTAAAGGGAAAAAAAAAGTTCCCAGCCATTTTCTTTTAGTGCTTCTCTGGAAGGGAGGTTCAGCATTCCCTTGGGAATAGCTGATCTGCATTTTGACAGCAATTCAGGGACACAGGGCCCAGTGGACCATGTAAGTATCAATTTTCCAGAGTGGGCAGATCATGTGTAATTATAGACTGTGCCAGGCTTTATGGCCATGGAAAATCTCTCCAACTGACACTAAAATGCTTATGAAGTTGTTTTGAACTTTTTCCAGGGGGGGAGGGATGTAGCATGGATCATCCAGCCCTCCTGGGAGTCTCTTTCCACCCTTTCCAGAGCACCATATTCTCTGAGCTAAGCCCTGGGGGAAGGATAACCAAGTAGTAAGGGGCCATAAACTCCAGAAAAACAGAGTAGGACTTTGCCACCCTCTAAAATAATGTGCAAGGAGCAAGAGTTTTGGGCTGAGAGCCTCAGCAGCTCCTGGGAAGAGAACAGTGTAACTGAGAGTTTGCTTTGGTCTGGGTAATAGCTATCAAGTGTTGAAGGTAAGCAGGGTCCTGGAGTGGCTGGAGGTGGACTCTAAGATCATGGAATCATAGAATCATTAAGGTTGGTAAAAATCACTGAGATCATCTAGTCCAACCATCAGTGCAACAGCGCCATGCCTACTAAACCATATCTGTAAATCAGATGTCCTCTGTTATTTCTCCATTCTCCTTAGCATCAATATTTTGCCAGGCCCAACTCAAAAGCAACAAGGCAAGTGCAAATACATATCTGCTCCTGGAGAAATGGTGGGGAAGATGTTTTTGCACTGGTCATCACTGGGAGACTTGTTCTTGGGACCCCTGGCACAAGCTGAGTCAGCCTCCACCAAACCTGGTGGAAGCAGCAAGAAGGTCAGCATCCATCTCCAGGAAACCAAAACTTGTCAAGGGCTTCGACACCAAAGCTGGCAACGTGGCTGCATCTTCCTCCTCATCTTTCATAAACAGAACTTCCCTATGAATTACGAGGAACGAGCCATGTGAGACAGCAGGCAGTCTCTTGAGAAGCGTTTAGACTAAATCTAGTCTCTCCAGTGAGTCAGTAGCAAAGTAGGTGAGAAAAAAAAAATGCTTTTAGAAAAAAAGTGAGACGTTCTGAGAGAAAAATAAGCCCTTAGAGCAGACATTTAATAACACGGCCATAAAGCTGTGGAATGAAAGAAGAAAAAAAAAAAAAAAAAGGACATGAAACAACAGGTTTGGTGTTATTTTTTTTTCTAATTTCTGAATCATCTCTTCTGGGATGCACAAGAAAGCACTGGAGGACTCCACGAGCCCACCTCACCTAGACAACCAGATAGGTACACCACAGTGCTATCTCCTTCCCCCAGTCCTTCTCCAAACATCCCCCAGAGTACCTCACCTGCAGGCGGGACCTCTCCAAGCCCAGGATGTGTCAACAAGGCAATGCTGGTCAACAGAGGAGCAATGGCCCATTCATGCCATTCCCAAATAGCTACTACCTCTGTGTAGACACTCTTTGTGGGAGAAGAGAGATTTCCCTTCCAAAGTAATTACTCCGCTTGGAAGCACACTAATTAGCCTGGAACAAAGTAGCTTGAGTGTCCGCATGGGGAGCTATTGTGGAATAGCTTATTCTGTCAGAGCTATTCTGGGCAATTTCCTCTCACAAACAGGCCATGAGATTTAATTTTCCTTCTCTCTGCAAACAGATGAAAGGTCTGTGCTAACCAACCCCAAATCATCCCAGCCTTCCTTGCCAGGAGCGAGCAATGGGTGCAAAATGTCCTGAAATCTTCTCTTTTTGGGATTCACTACACTTTTTTTTTCTTTTCTTTTTTTAGATTTCTTCTCTCTCTCTCTCTCTATTTTTTTTTTAAGGAAGAAACATAAATCAAGAAGATTTACATCACGAGGACTTTGGATCTATTCCAACGGTGATGCCCAACGCAGCACAAATTAACCCAAACAATGGCCATTGAGGACAACGTTCTGAGTGTTCTGTAAATGCACAAGAGCACTCACACAGTATGCATTTACAAAGACAAAGGGAAAGACAGAGAGAGAAAAATAAAAATAATAATTAAAAAAAATCGCCACAAGAGGTTTAGCGAAAGGCAGTATACCCTCTTAACTCAGACTGCAATTCTTCAAGAAATACATTACGCATTTCATTAGCCTGGAATTAAATTCACCTTTTCCCGGCATATGAGGCAGGAATGATGAAAGGAAGGAAAATAATGGGGAGGAAGAGAAGCAAAGCACACAGTGCACATGAGCTGGAAGAAGCCGGGAGGATGCAGGGTGGGAGGATGCTAAGGTTGTTTTGTGAAGCCTTCAACATCTGGGTGCCCCAGAGATGGGCAAAGTGAAGGATGTCAAGCTGGAATCATCTCAGTAGGATAAGGGGAAATGGTTTCAAATGAAAAGAGGGGAGATTTATATTGGATGGAAGGAAGAGGTTTTTTACAATTAGGGTGGTGAGGCACTGGCACAGGTTGCTCAGAGAGGTGGTGGATGCCCCATCCCTGCAGACACTGCAGGTCAGGCTGGATGGGGCTCTGAGCACCTGATCAGCTGTAGGTGTCCCTGTTCAGTGCAGGGGAGTTGGACCAGACGGCCTTGAAGGGTCCCTTCCAACTCAAATGATTCTATGGTTCTATGACTCTAGCAGTACCCCAGGCTTAAATGTCAACTTATCATCCATCTTCTGGCCATCTTCTTGGCATGATGCATTTTCTTCATCTCCTTCTGCACAGAACAGATCTTGTGGATATGTAGAGGGCGAGCAGGCTGGAAGGAATGGTTTTATTCATACCTGATCTCCTCAACAGCTGTCCCACTTTATGACAGCTCCCTTATTTAAAAATAAATCCTCGCAAAAATAAATAAATAAATAAATAAAACAAGTTTGCAATTTGTTCCTCCAAGCCGGACTGCTTTTCTGGCCCTGATTTTATCAGAGTGGAGACAGGCTGTCCTTGCAGAATGATTTTACCATCTTGAAAATGATTACAGAGCTGCACAATGCCTTCAGCTCACCATGTAACGATATTTTTATACACTGCCTCGTTAGATCGTCGCCTGGGTTGAGGATGTTTTCAAACATTGTCTCTTCATGGTCGGCACACCGCAGCATCAGGAACAGAGTGACAAATTGGAGGGAGTTCAGGGGGCAGCAGCAATAATCAGAAACCTGATTTACAAGGAAATGTTAAGAAAGCTGAGTCTGTTTTGTTTGGCTAGAGTGGAGGACTGAGCATCTGCCCATGAGGATCTGGAAGGGCAGGAGGCAGTGCTGAGGGAGGTGGCACTGGGTGTTCAAGGAGAGGAAGAATTAACAAATGAAAAGCCACAAGTGTTGTCTCAGGAATATGTTGTTTTCAGCAGATGTGGTGTAGATTTGTGGAAGGATCACTGCTAGAAAGCTAGATCACTGGGAGACAGTCCTACAGTGCAGGGATGGAGATAGGAGGCACTGCTCCATCCCCAGCTGCCTACATCCCAAACCACCACTAACTACCAATGAGAGCCAGCCATTCACCACCCGGATGCACCTAGTCAGCCTTGCAGCCACCCCAGCACTCTACCCCCAGCCATACCACGTGCCTGAATGCACTGACATTATCCCTGTAAATAGAGGTCACGGCATGTGGAACATTTCATGTTTTTTTTCCCCTTTATAAATACATGTGCTGTAGCATGGTTGCACTCTGTGAACCGAGGGTGTGAGCAGCCTGTGATTAAAGGAGAACGAAACGCTGATTATGGGTTAATTAGGCAGGCTAATAAACTGCCTATAGCTTCATTTAGGAGAGGAACTGCATTTCATCACCCAGAAAACAGTGCAGAACATGGAGAAGAGGAGTGTTTTTATTAGAAAGACTGAAATTCAGCTTCCGACAAGAAAAGTTGTTTCCAGGCATGGTCTTCAATCAGAGTAGGGTTGAGGGTGGAAGGATTAAACAACCTGTAGTGCTTACACAAACCAGTGGTTTCCATTGCCCATCTCTGAGATGGAAGTTGAGAAGTTTATCAGAAGTGGTTCCATGCGTTGGTCCATAACTCAGCTGGGCTGCGTGTCCTCTTTCAATTCAGGATGAGCATTTGGGCCACATCTGCTTCTCCATACGGGTTCTGATGTTCTCAAATGTTCAGTGTCATTTTTTCCAAGTTTAAACCACACTATGTCATTACTTCCAGCCCAAGAACATCCCAAGCAGGGACCAAATGGGAGGCAGAGGTCAATGAAACCACTCTGCTGAGCTCCAACAGTGGAGAAAAACCACGCACCCATCACTGTTCTGATGGCCAAGACACCAGCATAAAAATAAATCCTTCCTTGTCACATTCCAGTATATTAGCAATGACACTTAATAACTTCTACTTAATAGCCTCCATATTCGTGTAGGAATCTATGACATGCTGAGGACTGGACATGCTTTCTGAGCACACGCAGTGCGGTTGCCCCATATGCCACACAGCTTGGAAAAAAAGGAGAGAGACGAGAGAAACACGTATCTGGGAGAGATATAATGTAATTTTTAATTGAACTTCATGTTGTGGGTAAAAATAGGGCTGACAGCTTTGAAGATCAGGGTCTACTCTTTCTATAGCAGATATATGTACCAGATGCTCGTGAGTATGGCCAAATCCAATCCTGGTGGATTTTCTAAGGATTGGAAAGGACTCATCTCAGTGTGCACCACATCTCTACGTTTTGTGGTGCCCAAGGAATGGTGAGAAATGAGTCTCCTGTGCAGATGAAGCTGGTGTGCAGAAAGGTCCCACGTGCCATAAGCGTGGGCTTTGTCTACCCCGTTTGCAGCCCCGCTCAGATGCATTTCCATTGCTGGTTGTATTTCTGGCTCCGCTCATCGAGTAATTAAAAACAGTCATTTGGAAAACAACAAAAACAAACAAACCAAGAATCAGTCAAACCTCATCAGTCAAGACTGCTCTGAAGCAACCCGCAGCTACAACCACAGAAAGGCTTCGATTCCCAGCTTGTCACCCTAGGTTTGAGGTGAAGAGGAATCATCATCCCCTTGTAGAATTTATTCCCATTTTTTTTAGAGCCAGAAACCCCTTTTGCATAAATCTCAGTGCGTTTTTCCTTGCTGCAAGGAAGCAGAATCAACCTAAGGTGTCTCACACATCTACATGTCCCAGAGACCACCACACAAAACCATATTCATAGAAGCATAAAATCATGGAATCATAGAATAATTAAGATTGGAAAAGACCTCTGAAATCATCAAGTCTAAGTGTCCACGTACCACCAATATTGCCCACTAAGCCATTTCCCTAAATGTTGCCACTTTCCACCCAAATCTGATTTTCCCAAGGATAATTCTGTCACCTAAGCCCTACACATGCAGCTTCATCCTCTCAAATCTCTTTCCTATATAACAAATAGATGAGGCTAGAAATACTGGAAATGGAAATGGTGTGGGGGGGACATGTTCAGACACGCCGATTCAAAGGTCTTTCTTCAAAATCTTTCTAATTGGGCATTTACCTAAGCTGCAAACCCTGCCACAGAAATCCTTTGCCTAAAGCAGTGCATACAGCGAGACAATTGCCTTTTTATTTTGCTGGTTATTATTCCTCACTGGAAATAGGAAGGAGAAAAAAAAAGAAAGAAAGCTATCACTCTGGATTTTTTTATCAGGTTTCAGCTACTCTGGATGATGTTCAATAAAAGAAAAGCTATCTCTGTTAGAGACGAGTAGCCCTTTTCAGAACAGCCATTGCCTACCAAGTAACCTTTAAGCACCTGGCTCTCTCTTAAGTTAATGTAGGTAGAGGATGGAGAGGAAGTTACAGTCACTTCTGTGTGTTTGAAAAACGCAGCTGTTTCTCTTAAAATTCAGCAGCCAGCCACACATGCACTGATTGGTTTTGTTGATGGTGTTGTTTTCAGTTTTCGTGAAATCACTATCCATCACCTTCCTCAAGCCCAGCTCAACCATCAGGTCTCCATGCATGCTGAAGGAGAAGCAGAGTCAGGCGTGCTTCAGAGACCTGGCATAGTGTCCTCTTCCCACCAGGAGAGCTCAGAAGGAACCAGTAGGTCACAAGTGATGTTCTCAGGAGCAAAATGGGGCTGTCAGTCAGGCTGCACGGACCTTCACTGGAGAAACATACTCCGGTGCAACACACATCTCCAGGCAGCTTTGTTCTGCCAGGGTGGGAATTGGGGTCTCCCCAGGTTGGGATATTCCATGATATTCTGTGTGCCTGTACATACAGGTACATCACAGACCTCTCCTTGGCTCTCCTACAGCATCTACCCTAGCAATAGAAGTGCACTGCCAGGTTGCAGAGACAGAGTTTGCCAAAGGCCTTATGGCAGAGCCTTTGGAGACATATTGGAGTTACAACCCAAGGTGCCCACAAACTTGCCTGACAAAGCCTTTGCAAAGGAGACATGCTATTACCAGGCTCAGGGAGGGCAGAACACAGGGTTCAGGCCTCCAGGCTAGCCAAGGAGGACATGCTGTCCCCCTCCATGCACCCCAATTCCCAGAGGATCTAAGCCACATCAGCAGGGAAGAAGCTCCCATGGCTTTGCTGGTATGGCTCTATGGAGAGTGGGGAGTTCCGGAGGAAACCTCAGCACTCTGAATGCGACCTGATCCACGGCTGCATCCCATGTTGAGAGGTTCAGGATTTAAGGTCCCCCCGGCACCCACTGCACAAGTGACAAGCAGCTGTCAGCAGCTCACGGGGGTCTCCAGCTGCCTGCAAATTTCCACATTAAAGCTGTAAGCTCTCATGCTTCACTTGGGACCAATAAAACAGGATAGGGTAGAGGCTGCTGTGATAAATGGGGCATAAATCACACCTTCCCCCTCTCCTTCCCCTTCCTTGTGGGGAGGTGGGTACTGCCAGAGCCTCCACAGACCCCGCTTCAATATGCTCAGACAGGTCCTCTTCTGCCTGTGCAGTCAATTAGAACTTCATCAGAAATCAATTTGCGAGGCCCAGCTGAGATGTACCTATAGATCAGCCAATGCCAAGTGATTATTACACTAATGGAATATTCCATTGATTAATTGAATATTTAAGTCCTGAAACGTAAGACCCACTGTCTTATCTGCGGCTTGTTACCGAGCTGAGCAGCAGAGATACTGCGCTGGTGCATGGAGCTAACCTTGAATCTGGTGCTTTTGGGGTGAAATGCAGAGGTTTTGGTTCTGGTCACACAGGAGACATTTTGGCAGCAAGAATCGTGTTCTGCATGGAGGGCTCGTGCACATCATAGAAGCACAGAATCATAGAATATCCTAAATTGGAAGGGACCCATAAGGACCATCAAGTTCCCAAAATCAGACCGTATGGCTGAGAGCATTGCCTGCCTCTCTCTTCCCTTTGGGGAAGCTGTAGGCTGCCATGAGGGGACTGCAGGCCATGAGGGGGCTGTATGTTGCCATGGAGGGGATGTAGGCCATGAAGAAGCTGTAGGCTGCCATGGGGGGGGATGTAGGCCACGAGGAAGGTGTAGGTCATAAGGAAGCTGTAGGCCATGAGGGAACCATAGGCTGCCATGCAGCCTCCCCTCAGCCTCCTTCTCTGGGCTGAGCAAACCAAAGGACCTCAGCCCTCAGCAGCATTCGTGTTCCCCAAGTCCAGGCAGGAAATCCTCAGTGATTTATTCCCCTTGTCACACACGAGCAGATGTCAGGACTGCAAAGCACAGTGAGAAGATCAGCCAAGGGTCTTCCATCTGCTCTGCCCGTGGCCCCAGTGCTTTTCTACACCAGGTGTACAGAGGGCAGAGGTGGCCAGATGCCTCCTGCATGGGCTTCCGGATTCACCGCATGGAGAAGGCTGGGTTACTTGCTCAGGGGAACACCTGTTTAAGTGCTTTGTTGGACAAAGGCCATAACGACCGAGACAGAAATGAGGCGGAGATGGAGAAAAAGGAGGGATGGTGTCAGCAGGTGGAGGTGTGCAGCAGCTGGAGGTATCGCTGAGGGCCCAGCGGTGCGGTTAGGAATATTACCCCTGAACTGTACTGCATCATTAACTCAGCGGAGAGTCATTAAGTGCGTGAGTGAGAGAGACAGGAGTCACGTCCTCCCTGCAGCGCTCCTGCTCTCTCGCCAGGAGGTGGGGCCTCCTTCCCCCTTGCCCACGCCCAGACCCTGCGAGCTGGCTGCTGGAAGAAGCCATCAGTCCAGCTCCCATGCAATGAACAGGGACACCCACAGCAGATCAGGTGCTCAGAGCCAGCCCCATCCCCTGGCTGAACGGAACATGTCTGGACAAGACCCTCGCTTTGCTTCTGACTGCAGAATATCAGCTGTCCCCTCTGCATCCAACTTCACAGCTGACTTTGCATTGCCCTGATCATCACTAAGGTCTCCTCACCTCCTCTATTGCTCACAAAGTCTATTGGGGTCTTTGGACTGAGCTCTTAGTCTAAGACTGAGCTTTGGACTTAGCTGCTGTCATGGGAAGCAGCATTTTTTTCTTCTTTATGTATGTTTTCCTGAACAGGAAGGTAAAAATAAATGGAGAGAAAAAAAAAAAAAAAAAAAAAAAACAAGTATTGATGGAACAGCTAGGAGGGAGAAGAGAGCTTTTTGTCTCACTGAGAGATCTGACCTTTCAGAGGTAGCTTCAAGAAACCTCAAGGAAACGTGCTTTGCTGGCATTTGCTGCAGGTGATTCACTGGGAGTTTTCATCCCTTCTTTCAGAAGATAATGTTTAGACTTTTATTAACTTGCAAGCTCCGGGTGCCTTGGAGACCCGAGGAGCATGGAAACTCCCTGTTGGTGAGATCAAGCTTTGCCTTTGCACAGAAATCCTGGTTCTCAGGCTTTTCTGAAGCCTATTCAGCAAACCCACCTTCCTTTTCCTTCATGCCTGGATCTACTACCAAGGCTGCAGTGCCCATCGTATTTGCATGCCCCAAGGCTCCTTTGACCTCTCCTTAGCCAGAGGGATGTGGGAATCCCACAGCAAAGGCACTGCAGCAACAGCATCCGGACACATGCTGGGGGAGGCATGAAGTCATCCAGACATGGCCTCCATCTCCTGCAGTGCAGGGAGAAGGAATTCCTTTGGTGAGCCCCCAAAACATGGCCCCAGGGGCAGGAGGTAGCACAGCACTCAGCAGTGCTGAATACCTGGTGCCCGGGGAACCTGAGCTTCAAAGCAAACAGAAGGGAAGAAAAATGGAGGTAGCAAAACCATGGCATGAATCGCAGAGAGAGTTCAGACTGATAAATATTTCAGACTGACAGCTATTCCTGTCCTTGGAAGTTCATTCATCAGAATCTGAGCAAGGCCTCCACTACCCAGGACCATAAATACCGAGGCCTATTTTAACGACAGCTTTTGGCGTGGCTAATACCAAAAGTATGGCAGCCTGTTACAGTTCAACCTCCATCCTTGGCTGTTTCAGTGTAATTTATTGCACCTGGAAAGGCTATAGTCAAATACACACCTGTTGTAATTACAGCCCCTGGCTGCATGGAATCCACCTGTGAGTTGATTGTATCTTGTTTTGATAAGATGCTAGACAATAACAACAATTTAGAAACAATGGCAGCCATTAGTATCTCAGTGACCAATCCTAATCTCACACAAAGGAGAGTTTTTACTGTCTATAGGTGGAGGGAAATTTTGACCCAAATCAGGAAAACTGCTGTTAGGAGGGTAGGAAAATTGGAAACTTGCAGCTCTGCTCCTATCCCCTCCTCTGTACTGATGGAGATCCTGACGTGATGCTCGGCTGTCCCAGCATCACAAATTTCAGCAGGCAGGCAGCTCCTATTTCTCTCCAAGCCTCAGATCCTTCCAGGACTTTACGATTGGCTTTTGGAGAATATTTGATAGTCTTCTTAAGTTAGCCCCAAATGGTTGGGTTTGACCCAGATACTTCAGTAGGAAGGAACTGGAGCCCTTACCCAAAACACATCCCTCCCTGTCAGTGATGGCCCATAATGACAGAGAAGAAATTTGCTCTGCTCCTTTCTGTACCATGAACAAATTCAGCCTTCGAACTCTTAACACCAGCCCCAGTGCTAAGCAGCCTCAGCTCCCACCTCCAGGCACCATCTTGACCTCGAGCTCTCCAAGCACAGCCCTCTCCTACCAGGCACTCCCCAGCACATTTCATTCATGAATTAAGTCCCTGACAGCCCATATCTCTATGATCAATATGTTTGTTTATTAGCAGCAGCTGCTGTGTTTTAGCAAAACGGGAGGGCTCCAGCAGGAGCAGCACGCTCTAACCGCAGAACAGGCTTGGGACGGGGAGAAGGACCTCCTCCTGGCAAATGGGAGCTGGGTAGGATAAGATTTCACGCTAATGACCCTTTAATTGAAATCACTGCTCAGGACAGATTGCTCATCTTGGGGATATCTGTGTTGATGGCTCCCGGTTTGGCTGCTCCTGAGACAAATCCATTAACTCAGTAGCGATGAACAAAAGCGAAGAGGGAGAGCAAGAGTCTGTCCATCACTAGCACAGCTGATCTGCACCCCAAGGCAGCCCCAGCCAGCAGCTGGTGTAAATGGAGCCCTGCACAAAGGGTATCACAGGGGCTGTGATGGCTCAGTGGCTACCACTGGCACCTGGGCTTCTTAGAATTAGGCAGCTCTGCTGGGCCTGTTTGTGAAGTGGAGATGCTGATGTGTGTCTCTCACAATGCAGAGAGAAGCCTGAGTGCACAGAAAGGAAGGTTACGAACCTGCTTTGAATGCATTTATTATTCCCATTAATTACGATGCCTGCTAAAGAGGACCAGCTGTTCTAGGAGGCTGTGGTACCAATTTATCAGGAGAAGATTCCAACAGAAGTCGCAGAGTTTTCCTCTGAACTTGGGAGGATGGAAGATGGAGGTTTTTTAATTAGAACTTGTTATTAATGGGAATGTAGCAAATTAAAAATAGTCTCCCTCCCCCCTCCCTATTACATGAAGCTCTGATCTCAATTAGAAAGATCAGAGACTAACCACTGAATGGGAATTACTGAGATGAAAACTGATTGAAAGACAAAAACCAAAGACAGAGACATCGTAGGGAGAGAATGGAGATAGAAAACAATGAGCAGAGGCTGTCAGAGGCTGTGTTCCACAGTCAGGTGGCAGAGGCTCAGTCAGTCAGGGTGGCTTTCTGCCTTAGCCCATAGCGAGAACACCTGGTCTCACCTGGCACTGTGTTGGATGGTTCTTTCGGGGCTGGGGTTGTGGACATGTTGGTGGACATCAACTGTGCTTGAGGTTTGCAGGTTCAGAACAGTGGCATCATACAGTCTGGACTGTATGGGTATTTCTATAGGAAGGACAGGTCCTTGTTTTCCAGCTCAGCTTCTTGCTCACCCTGCTTCCCAAACCTAGAAGCACCAAGGATGCCCTGGCTTCCTTGCCCAGCAAGCAATGGCCAAGTTGGTCCTCAGCCCACTGTGCTCTGTGTAGACTCACAGCTTGGAGCAAGGGCTGGTGGCAGGATGAGTTCCTGCAGGTAGGAAGGGACAAAGCAGCACAGCACGTGTTGGGATGGGGCTTTGGGTTTCCTTCAGTTTTGTCAATTTGAGTCAAGTCAGGTTGGGAAAGGTGCAGTGGGGTCTGAGCAGACCCATCTCCTGTGTGACAATCTTGGCTAATGGTCTAGTATTGGTATATTGGTCTAGTATTAAATGGGGAGGTTGGTGGCCCTGCATGTGGCAGGGTGGTTGGAGATTCATGATCCTTGTGGTCCCTTCCAACACTGGCCATTCTGTGATTCTGTAATGACTTCTTAATGAGAACCTCATCTGCTGCCCTTTGGTCACATGCAGATCAAGGCCCCTATCTTCCTTTCAGCAGATAATCCATGCCATATTCCAGGGCAGGCAGGGACCTTAGGCTGAAATTACAGCCTTGCTTACTAATTGCTGCATGTTCTCTCTCCGTAGGTATATCATTGCCAGCAATTAGCACAAAATCCTTTCCCACTCTTGTTAAGTTTCTGTGCTGCAGTTAAATACTCCCAGATCCCATTTAAATGATTTCAAATGCAATTCATTCTGGCTCGTTAAATAATTCCACAGCAGTGTTTGTCGTCTTCTCTCTCTGTTTTCCAACAGCCACTTTCTTCCGGAAAGAATACGATGACTAAAGAATGGGAAGGGGAAGTGAGATGAAAACTGAGAAATTTGAGGTCCATACTCTGTGCCTATATTTTCACTTCTTTCTTCCTCCTCTTCGCCAGCTGTGACTTCTCCCAGTAGATGGGCTCTGTGGGGGTCCATGTGACACATTTCTCTTGGTTTCACCAATTCAGTGAGGTGGTGGCTTCAACATGCAGTCCCTGAGGCATAGGGTCCACCATCTGTTTGCATAGAATCATCAAAAAGTTGCAAAGAAAAGCAATTTCCTTTTTGCCACTCAGCAGTCTACAACAGCATTCCCCTTGGAAGATTTGTAGTGGTCCTTGGGTTGATGAAGTTGAAAGGCACTGTGCTGTACGTATTAATGCAAAAGGGGCGAGAACAAGTGAGCATCATCAACAGAAGGGCAGCTCCTGCAGGGAGAGAAGATGTGCATGTGGGCAGAGGCATTGACAGGCTGCAGCCTGGCTGTGTGCTTTATCGGTTTGCTTGAGCGTTTCAGAATGGCACAGATGAACTCCAGCCACTTTGTTCCCAGGGTGGAGAGTGTGGCATAGGGTGTGATCCTCCTGGAAGGCTTTGATGAAAAATGTGAGCTTAGTTGGAAGGGAAGGAGATGAAAGCAAATTTCACAAATGTCACAAGAGTGTTCACAGCAAAGTTAGCTGCTGGAAATTAACTGCCATCGCCACAAACTGCAGGCTGGGATCCTATTCCCAGGCGTTGGAAGGATGGTCCTGAAAAACACCTCTGAAATAAGTGGGGCAATGAAAAGGAAATCTCTGCCTGAAAAATGTGTGTCCCCATCTGTTAAACAATATTCAGGTGCTCCTGCATTTACGCTTCCTCCATACTTAAGCAGTGATGGCTTTCGAAGGCAGATTGCCTATGTGAAGAACAGATGGAGGGAGCAATCCTCCCATCCAAGCTCTGCACCAGAACTGAAGAAGTTTGTAATCTGCTTCTTGTTCACAGAGCCAAGGCTTCAAACGCAGCCGCTCTGCTCCAACACGCTGGGTAGCTCAGAAGCCTGCACAGTCTTGGTTTTCCTCATCCTTCTCTACAGGTTTTTCTGCTGAGTGTATTTTGTGAATGGGGCAATGTTATCCAGAATGCATTCGGCATGGGCAAAGGTAACAGGGCATCCAAGCTCAAATTTCCTGCTTCCCCATAGCGATAGGAGAGAATTTTGTCCATGAGCTGGTGAGCGAAGCCTCCTGGCTGCCTGCACACTGGCCCAGCTTCTCATCAGCACTAAATTTGCAGCAAAATAGGAAAAGTCATTTCATGAAAGCAAAATAATACCCAGTCGTACCAACATCTCGGCTCTCAATCTCTGTTTTCTGTATCTCTGTTGATGTTCAAAGGAAAACAATGTGATTGTTAATTACAAACTGTTTTGAATGCATGCAAGGAAGCGGTTCAGCGCAGAGCCGATCAGAAGCAGGAAAGCTGAGGATACAGCATGTGCTGAACTGCTTTAAAGGGCAGCAAGTTCCATTGTAATGAATGCTGATGCAATCGTTGTACCAGACACAAGGTGGAAGTGTTACCTTGTGCAGCTCCCCACTGTTCTCTACCTATCAGGTTTTGCTTTGGAAATGCTGAAATATCAAGGGAGTGCTTTGCATTTCAAAGAAGTTAATGCATAAGTGATGTTGTGATTCATTAACTCTCCACCAGTGCATTGGTGTCCCAGGGTCCACAGGTACACTGGCAGTCCAATGGTCTTCACAGTCCAACCCACTGGGATGGGGAAAGCAATCAGCAACTCGATGATGTATGTGATGGAAGAGGGTCTGGGTAACGAGGTAACATACATAACGCATGGAGCACGCACAGCATCCCTGTGTGTACTGGGCAAGTCAAGAACAGGCTTAGATGCAGACGCACAGATGTGTGACATGAAAACACAGAGCAGGTCCTAGCAGCAGCTCATGGTGCAGAGATGCTCCCTGAGTCCTATCCATGTGCATGGCACGGTCCTGACTTACATGCAGTTGGAGGCTTTGGAGGCTACAGCAGAATCTGCAGCTGACAACAATGAATATGGGGAGGAGAGGGCTTTGCACTCCCACCAGCCCTGGAGATAGGGCAGCTGCTGCTTTGTTGCTGGCTGGACTGAGGCTTATTTGCAAGGAAGGAGATGGTGTTCTGTAGTTGATCTCTCCTCCAGTCTGCTGCCCACACACACTGCAGGACTTCGAAGCTGCAAGTAGGAAAGTGGCTGTTAAGCAGAGCTCATCTCAGGGCCGAGCTTTGCATTTCTCACCCAGGAACGTGCAGCAGCCCTGGGCCAGGCAGAGAACGGCTTTGGGAATATCCCCAGGGGACACCTCTGCAGAGACCTCTCCACAGCCCCCCAGGGCATCTCACTGCCCCATGGGCAGCCCAACTCCTCCAACCACACTCACCCCACCAGGCTCCATCTACTGAAGAAAGGATGCTCAGAAAATCCACAGCTCCATCCCAGGGGAAACATTTTAGCAGCTCTGCTTCCTATGCTCCCACACCGCTTCCCTCCTCTCTGGGTCATCCTAGATGGATTCTCCCACCTGCCCAGCCCCAGGGCACTGCCTGAGCCCAGTGCCATTATTTCAGCCCCAACCACACATAGAGGGATGGTCGTTGGCTCCGCACTGTGGCTGCACTTCTCCTCCTCCTCTGCTCACAGCCTTCTTCCTACGGAACGGTGACTAATGCTGCTCCTCCACACACTGCATCATCCCGCGGGGGTGTGCGAGGGTGAGGAGCGGGCGCGGGTGGAGGAAGTGGGGAGTACAGGTGCCAAACGTGAGACAGCACCGGGGGACAGCAGCTGAGCTGGGGATGTGGCACTTGGCAGCGGGATGTCATCACCAGGGTCTTGCGCATATGATTGACCTGGAGGAGCTGGGTGCATAGGGAGGGTTGCACTGATGCGCTGCCCTGTTAACATCACACAATAAGTGATGGGGCAGCGAGAAAAGAGACCTTTTGCCATCGTCCCCGCTTTTCACAGTGCCAAAAGAAAGCTGCAGTGCTTTTAAACAAGCCGGCTTAACATGGCTCTGCTCTCCAGGCACAGGGGGGTGGTTTCCTTTACCAGCCCACTTAAGAGCGAAGGAAGACGCGAGGGCTGGCTGCTGGGCCTGCATCCCTGCGGGGCCCGGCGCCCGCACTGCCAACCACAGCCCTGTGAGCCTGGAGTAATGGCCTAAATGGGGGGAGAAAGCAGAGCGCATCGCTAATGGCAGTGGAGCAGACAGCTGCCTGCTGCCTCAGCCTCTCCTCCTCCTCCTGCCTTCATCAGAGTCCTGCGCAAAGGGGATTGAAAGGGATGGGGGTAAGATGGGGTTATGGATAAGAATGGGAATGAGAACAGAGATGGGGAGATACAGGTAGAAATGGGGTTGGGGATAGGAATGGGGTTATGGGTGAGAATGGGGATGAGGAAGGAGATGAAGTTATGGATGGGAATAAAGCTGAGGATGGGAAGGGAAGTAAGGCTATGGATGGAGAAGGGGATGGGGTTATAGATGGTGATGGAGGTAGGAGTAGGATGGGAATGGTAATGTGAATGAGGATGGATATGACGAAGCACCTCCTCTTACCTCACATCCTTCCAGGGAGGGTTCTCCAACGTGGTGCTTACAGGCAATCCCTGCCCTCACCCTGTCCAGCCAAGTCAGGATGCAGTGGTATGGAGAAAGCTGGCTTCTACAGCCAGCTCTGAGTCTGGGAGCTGTCAGTTTAAACGTTCACAGCCTTGGTACAGCAGCGTGTCACCTTCAAAGAGGACAGGGATGGATGCAAAGCAGAAAGGACAGAGGTTCTTTGCCTTGATCTTGCCCAAATCTCACCAGAAGCATGCTATGGGACAATAAGGATAGATTTAAATATGCTGAAAGTATTCAAGGCTCTGTTTGCAAAGTTTCAAGATGCAGCAGTTGGCAAATATTGAAGCACAGGTTAGCATCAGCCTTGACTTAGAGGATTTCTCACAACTGAGAATCCCAACCTCTGGCCCTACCACCAACCCAGTGACTGCAGGAGGCATGACCCCACTGTGGTGGGGAGTTGTCTTTCAAACCTTCTCCATTACCAGCAGGATGGAGTCCCAGCAGCAGGTTTCATAGGCGATCCTGAGCAGTTCTGGGCAGCTGGTTGTCTCAGAAGTACAGTTCGCAAGGCACTCCAGCCACAGAAATGGATGGGAGAAGCAACAAATCCTCACTCCTTGGCATAAAAGCTCTATAAAGAAGAAACAGGAGCATCTTAACCCAAGTGACAGCAGTCCCCAGGGCCCTGTCCTCATGTCACCCCACTCTCAGCTGACCCACACCCTCACCCCTCACATGAGGATGGAGTTTCTCATCCATCCCTCGTTGGGATGTCAGGGCTTTTGGCAGCTGCTGCACCACAAGGTGCTCTCCTACCTCCAACACAAAGGTCTGTGCTCCACGAGAGCTCATCAGGACCAGGCAGAGGTTTGGTGCTGAAACCTACATCTCCTCAGAGGATTGGGCATCCCTGCTCACAGCAGCATGACTGCAGGGCTTTGTCAGCTGATGATACGAGGCTGAAATGAAGACAAATGAGAGCAGAAGGAAAAAAAAATAAAAAGAAATCCCTCTCTTCAAAACACATTTGAACTCAGGATAAAAAAAAAAAAAGCAAAAAAAAAACAACTCAGCACCGAGGGTTTCTTTTCTTCTTTTCCCTAAACTTCAGAAACTCGAATGTGGGTGTGAATATCACTTTAAGGATTTATAAAATGACACATGGCCTCACCTGTCAGCATGCCAAAATCTGAATGTCGGTTTTAATTACACCGAATATTTTACTTTCTTATGCAGAGGCATAATCAATTATCTTATTTAAAGGCATTACGATAATGTGTGTGTAAAATGGAGCCATTCCCTGTATTGCATTAGATTCTCTAATTATAGAAGAATGTTTGGAGCTAAAATGTCAGCCTGTCATCTGGCGGGTGTGTAATTCATGATCTGCATTCGCCGGCGCGGATGGAGCTGACAAAAATTGCATCCATTCCCTTCCACCGCTTTGGCCTCCGATTTGCTGGTCTGGAGGTGACAAATCCCATCCGCCTGAGTCCTGCCCTGTCCCATCCCCAGGAAGGGGAGCAGAGTTTGAACAAATGCTCTCTGCCTGCATGTTTCTTGTTAAATCTGAGGGCACGCTCATCTCTAGGCCAGCACAGCACTTCTAACCACCCTCCTCTGAATTACTAACAACAAACCCCCTCCAACTCCCCAAAGCAGAGGAATTATATAAAGCCTGTTTCTTGGGAACCCAGCCCTTTCTGCAAAAGCAGCCTGGAAACTTCCCTCGTGGATCGGGCCAGCTGCATTTGCCAGGACAGTTCTCAGTCACATCCCCACTGTCACTTATGGGTTAGCAACCAGGATCAGAGGAACCCCTTTGGAATGGGGGGGACAGACAGGCTTCACATTTTGTTAATCATACAATCACTGAGGTTAGAAATGATCTCTAAGATTATCTAATCCAGCCGCCCACCTACCACCAACATTGCCCACTGAACCACATCCCTAAGTATTACAGCTCCCCTTTCCTTGAGCACCTCCAGGAACAGTGACTCCACCACCCCCCTGGGCAGCCTGTTGCAATGCCTCACCACTCATTCTGAGAAGAATTTCTTCCAGATATCAAACCTGAACCTCCCCTGGTGCAACTTGAGGCCATTCCTTCTCATCCTATTATTGCTACCTGGGAGAAGAGGTCCCCAGGCTGGCCACAACCTCCTTTCGGGGAGTTGTAGAGAGCGATAAGGTCTCCCCTCATCCTCATCTTCTCCAGACTGAGCCATCCCAGACACAGCTTATCACGCACAGCAAAGCAGAAATATTGTGCAGAAATAGCAGCAGTCAGGCGGGCACTTGGACCCATCGCCTGTCCCATGGGGCTCAGCAGCATCATCCCCAAGGCATCCCCATCCTGCAGCCAGGGACAGGGCTGAGCTCAGCTGGGCACCACTTCAAATCCTGCTCAGTCTCAAGCAGGAGAAAGGCAAAATCTGGAATCGCTCTGACAGCCCAAGAGCAGGGATGGTGATGCACACAGGAGGAGCATCACCCTTGATGTGACACCTCAGCAGCACCATCACAGAGAGAATGGTCCCGATGATGAGGTTGGTCTGATGGTAGGGGCAGTCCTGACAATGAAGTAGGAGTACACAGGGGAGCACAGGAGCTGGGTGCATCCCTTGGCTCTGTGCATCTCCAACCTTCTGGTACCTGGCACCACCTTCGCCTTCCATCACTCACCCCAGCATGTGGGTACCGTAATGGAGGCAGCCCAGAGCTGCCAAGGAGCTGCATCATGCCATTAGAAGGCTTATTAAAAAGTGATGCTCCAATTTAACACCTATTAGCAAGCGCGGTGCCCTTTAGCTGCACGGGGGAGCCTGCAAATGGAAGCCCCAGTTCCCAGCAGAACCCTAAGTGGCCAGGTTTAACTTTATGGCTCCAATTAGAGGCATGCTAAAGCAGCTCTGGCGCTGAGGATTTATTCACACTCGCTCCATCCCCAGGCAGTAGCTGTGCTGTGGAGGGCGATGCTCTGTGCCATGCAGTGCTGCAGCCCGGCTGAGGCACGCTGTGGGATTTAGGGGAGCAGCCGCCTTCCCGTGCAATCTGGAGTCACTTAAACAGTCTGCTTGTTCCAGGAGGTTCACAGGCTGTTTTCGCCTAATAAAGTCATTTCTTTTCAGCAGCTCACATCACCCTGTTTGTCACAGCAACGGGACTACACTAAGAAGAATAGCATTGGGGGATGTAAACTGATTTGTAGGGTGGGGACTTGGCATCGTGTTGGGAATTCCCCATACACCTGTGCTTTCCCATTTCCTCACCACAGCTCCATAAAAGAGTAAGGAGCCCCACTCACACTGCAGGGATGGGAGGCAGTGGGGATGCCCTCTGCCCCATTCTGAACCCCATAGGGCATTGCATGGGGTCAGAGTTTTCTCCCACCTCCAGCACCACTCACATCACCTGGATTGCCCTCACCATCATTGCCTCACACATTGCAACACCCAACAGCTCTTCTTCCCTCTTCATTTACCAAACAAACAAACAAATTCCAAGCCCTCACAACCAGAGGAAAATTAGTAACAGGTGAAATCAGATTATAATGAGACCAAATTGTTCCTAGCCCAGACCAGGAATGATGTTTCCTTCCTCTCTCTTTTACTGTTCTGTGGTTTGTATGGGCAAAAAGCAAATGAGGGAACAAAGCATACATCTGAAGGAGAGCTTTATTCCCCTGCTCTCTACGTGGACCCAGCACGCACCAAATGCACACCCTACAAAGTTGGAATTTCACAGCTCAGTGATGAACAGAGAAAACAATAAAACTTCATTCCAGCTCAACGTCAACTATTTTGTTTCATGTATTAGAGCAACATTATAGGGTATTTATAGCTCAGTTGTGCTCACTAAATGCCTTCTTCTAGCAAAGCAGTTAATCAAAGTGCCTACATACCTTTCCTTTAATCCCTCTCAGCCATCTACTACCACTGCTGGAAACCCAGAGAGGTTCAGCATCACCTATGTCAGGACAGGCACATGGTGGGGACATCAGCTCCGTGCCACTGCACAGCAAAACACCTTTTGGTGCCACTGTGCACCTGCAGCTGGGCTGGGAGCAGTGCAGATCTGAGGTGTTCTTTCCCAGGCCTCTATCCCTCAGCACACCCTGCACAGAGTGCTGCACAAAGCTGTCCCCTGCATGCTCCAGTCCCCCCCGTATCGGCACCTCGGCCAAACGCTGTGCTGCTCCCCCTTAATATAGAGGAGAGAAACATCTGAGATCACTGTGGTTTTTTTTATTGTCGGATTTGGCAGCCTTTGCTATTTGCTTGGATTGAGACATAAATTGAATTTGGTTTTCTCCCGCTGACTCAGTTATTTGTTATAGGAATAAGCATGCAGTAAAGCATTAGACAGGGGAAAGATTTTCAGGCACGGGCGAGGTGGGATTTGCTGTCCCTGCCCCACGTTCTCCCAGTGTGGCTTTGCATGGCCAAGGACCTCACAAACTCTCACAAGCTCTTTTTCATTCAGCCACAGCTGGCAATGGGATCTTTTGGTGACATCCTCTTGCTGCTCTTTCCCCAACCTCTGCAAAGTCTCAGCACGTAGAAAATCTAATCAGTGATGAAATCATTTCCTAAATCCGCTCCCCACCCATACCCATTCTCCTCCCTCAATCAGTCACTTCACTGAAAACAGCACAGCAAAGCATTTCTGGGGTTCCCCAGGTGTGCCTGCAGCCATCTCTCTGCCCAAGTAGCCTTCAGGCTCCCTTTGCCCTCGCATCTCCTATCTGTGCAGACCAGGACAAATGCATGATGCTCTCTACACCCAGGCTGCACCAGCTGTGGTGCGTTCTCCCAAGAACCCTTACACCATGCCACCAGCTAGGGACTTTTCATGGGAAAACCACAAACCCCTCCATCCCAGCTCCCAGCCACACAGCATCCCTGAAGCCACAGCACACTCTGCAGGCACTCCCACCACAGCACTCACCCCAAACCCTCTGCAAGTGTGGATCATCACAGCTCCAAGCCCTTTCCAGCCCACAGACCCAGGGAGGGTCACACCTGCCTGCATTCGGGTCTGTGCATGGTGCCACGTTCAGAAGCAAGAGGGTAATGGAGCTGCAAGGAGGCCAGAAGAGGACATCCCTGGTGCAGGGCAGGTTGCTGCTCAGCTCTGATTTTGCTAAAATGCCAGAAAACTTCACCAAATTCGAAGCAAACGTGTGCTCGCAGGCTGCATTATTGAGCTCTGTGCCTGCCCCAAGCTACAAGGCCCATTAAAGAATCACAGAATCAAGGTTGAAAAAGATCTCTAAGGTCATCCAGTCTAACTGTCAACCCATCCCCACCATGCCTTCTTACCACATATCCCTCAGTGCCACATCTCCATGGTTCTTGAACACCTGGAGGTACAGGAAGCCTTTCTGGACACCAAAATCGCTCCCAGATGTACAAACTAAACTGAAAAACAAGCAAGTTCCAGCCCTGATGGGTTTTGTTGTGGAGGTGTCAGGCTGCAGTGGTACAGCTCAGCTGGAGCCGTCCACCATGCATCTCAGACACGTGTGCCTCTTGCAGGTATTTAAAAATAGAAAGAATAACAACCTCCTCTCGCCTTCCTGCCTGGTTGGAGAAATAGCTTAATTAGTTAATAAGGGGTTTAATTTGTCGTGTCGCTGTGCAAAGAATTTGCAGAGGGCAAGTCAACAAGTCAAAGAAATAAGCATTAGTGGGGCAGGGAGGGCTTGTTGGAAAAGATCCCTAAGATCGTCTAGTCCAACTGTTGACCCACCCCTGCCATGTCCACTGACCATATCCCTCAGTGCCACATCCCCACGGTTCTTGAACACCTCTGGGGACAGTGACTCCACCACCTCCCTGGGCAGCTGTGCCAGTGCACTGCCACTCTTTTGAAGTGGAAGAGCGAAATGGAGGAGATGAACTCTAACACTTCTCTGGGCCAGGGCCAGCTGGCAACCCTGGGGAATCTGAAGGCTTCTCCCCAACCCGCAGCGAGCCAAGAAGAAGCTGTGACCAACTCATCTGCTGTCCCTTCCATGTACCATCTGGGTGTCACTGGAGGTAATTCCCAGCTTGACGTCTCGCCAGAGGCAGTGAGGGAGGCCCCAATTCAAGAAAAGACAAAAGGGTTCTTTCTTCATCAGCATTAACCTCAGGCAGCTCTCGAGAAAAATTCTGGGCAATTAGTGGAGCATAAGAAGATTTATAATTGAAATCTAGTTTGTAGCACTACAGGCGGCTCCCTCAAAAGACATTTCTCATCAACAAAAAAAAAGAAAGGGAAGAAAAGAATAGAGGGGGGGGAGAGAGAACTAGTTAAAGAGTTTCAAAATCTCAACGAAAACTCCATTTAGTTTAACATTGCATGATAGCTTTCATAATTCAGAACAAAGTGCAAAGCTCTTTAATGAGGCCATTAATGACCCTTTAATTTACTCCACCAGGGCTGAATTCATAAAACATTTATGTTCCATTTACACAGGATTTTCCTGCGACTCTTCAGGGCAAGTCAGCACCGCAGCGCAGGTGGGATGAAACGAAGGCTTGGTGCTTCTGTTCCCTCTGCTCTGCTCTCCTCCTCACCCTGCTGCTACAGCTCTGCGTGTGCCTTTTAATTCTGCTAGAGAAACTGCAGGGACCCTGGGGGGGGAAAGAGCCTTTTTTGACCCTACTGCATGGTAAACAGATGCAGAGCATTCTCTTACATTTCTGCTTTAGGAACAGTGAAACCCTTTTTAAGATCCAGCTGGGGCATCGAAAGCCAGATTTAATTTTTTTTTAGGATCATTACAGCCCAGCTCCAGTTCAATACTCACCCGTCCTCCCTGTAGCTCTATCAGGTTTGCTACCTGAGGGAAGGGTATCCCACCAGACTGGGGCAGTAATGGAGGATGGAAGGATGCAGGTGTGGGAAGTTCCCTGCAGCAGGGACAGGAGGCTTCTCACTCCATTCAGCACTCAGCAAAGGTGACATCTGAACCACAGGTCATGCTCCAGCCCAGCTGCCTTTGGATCCAAACCGAGCCCTTTGTCTCTCACCAGTTTTTCTTCTCCTAAGGGTTTCAAGCAGGGAGAGACGCACAGGGATACATTAAATGCTTGCATTGGTTGAAACATCTTTAAAAAAAGAAACACTCTTCCTTGTTTATCCCAAAGATCTCACTCTCCAGAAGATGTCAGTTTTTAAGCACCTTCAGATAAAAAGAGCCATTAATTATTGCAAGTGCATTCACATCACCTGAAGTTTGCTCTTAGCAGCCTTCTCACATTCCCCACTTCTGGTCTGCTTCTGGCCTTGATGAAAGGAGGGTTTCTTGCACCAGCAAGCCATGATTCACTGCAAACTGAACTTCTCCAGGCACCAGTGCTCTTCTCAAAGAGAACCTTGCAACACCTGCCAGGGCAGGACCATCCTAACAGATCCCCAAGGAGGGACCGCAGGGAAAAAGGGGTGGCACTGGAGGCTGAATGGGACTCTAGAGAGGGATCTGCAGAGAGAGCTGGCTCACGGTCACCAGGAAACCCCCAGTCCAACTCAGAAGGACACATGTCCCACAATGCCTGGAGAACCAGCCCCGGAAAGCCTTTGCAGAGAGGCAGGGAAGATGCTTTCAGGCTGTTGGCAGAGAAAGAATTTGGAGCCCATTGGAGAATATGTCAAGAGTCAACATTCGTAATGTCTACAAGTGACAGGAACATTCTGTGCCTGAAGGTCTGAGAGCTGGCTCTCCCCGCAGGATGGGGCTGGTGAAGAGTGGGGACACAGGCTCAGTAGGAGTTTTATTTTCCATAGCACTTGCCCTCCTCTCCTCAAACTCAGGTTGTGCTGTCACTCTCATTTCCCTCTTCACCTCCGGTTTTGCTGACGCAAGTTGGAAACCTGATGGACCATCAAGGTACTGACACTGTTTGCGTCGGGATGGTTCATGAGTCATCCTCCCTGCTTCACAGCTAAAAGGATTGCTGATGCTGATGTCCTCAGAAGGGACACATCAGCAGGAACATCACTACATTTGAAGCTATGTCAGTGCTCATTAGCACTGGGCTGTGCACACAGGTTTATTATTGTAGGGTCTCCAGCACACACTGGGTCTTGCACACCAGGTTTGTTGCTGTGGGGTCATTCTTCTGGTTTTTTTTCAACTTTGGGGAAAAGCAGAGAGGAAGATTGCTTGACCTACCTGGTTCATTCATGCAGAACTGCTGTGCAACATAGGGTCAGATTTGTCAGAACACTTACATCACCAAAAGAGACTACGGCCAAAAGAAATTTTAAGCATGGTTAAAGAAAAAACAAACAAACAACAAACTAACCCACAGATATACAGTCCTAGGGGGAGGAAAATAGGACACTACTTACCCGAGCACTCTAAGTGTTGTTGGAATCTCACATTCAACACTGATCTAAGCACTGGAAGTGGCAGAAGCCTGGCACAACACCCAGGATAAATAGAATCCCAAAGCACTCAAGTCTGAACAGGTGGATCTAAGTTTCCTTGCTGAAATCACGAAGAGGCACGAGAGCAGCAGCACTTAGGAGACTCTGTAGAGAGGGACAGCTGTCCCCACTGCTGGGGTCACTCCTGGGACACTGCCCTGTACAGTGATGATTGAGAGAAGGGAACAGAGCCAGGTCTGAGAGCTCAGAGACCTCCTTCCTGCTGGCAGCTGGGGGGTCGTGCTGCCCTTGGCTTCAGCAACAAGGGGCCCTCACTTTATTGCTGTGTGACTCCCAGCGTCAGCAAAGCAGGAACCCCATTCAAACCAAACACTGGGTTGCCTACCAAGCACAGGCTGCTGTTTAGTTAGAAAAACACAGCCTCTTATTATTACATTTCCCTGGAAAAAAATTACGTTTAAATTAGAGAGAAAAATCAAACAGCCATGCGCACATGGAGTCCTTGACATAACATAAATACTCCATACCCTGTTCAGCACATCCCTGCTTACGACAACCATCTCTAGGTAAGCCCACAGCCAGAGGTTAGGTTGTCCACACTGACACATCGGGTAGCAGCTACAGGCTGGTAAAGCTGCCCAGGTCTGCACTGATTTCTTATCCTTTCCAGATGACTCCAAGAGCTGAGACACCCTTGAGGGCATGCAGTATTTGAAGCCAACAGATATACCACAGTTATGAGGATCTTTTCATATTTTAGCCATGCCTAGAAACACAATTTCAGGCACAGCTGAAAGACATTTGCATATATACCCGAGTGATCTGAGCACCTCTTCACAGCCCAATATCTCTACCACCACATCTGAGTGCAGACACACCTGAGGATCCCCATGCATTCATTTCCCTTCTGCTGCTTTAAACCACCCAGGAGAGGGCAGCTGGGATATTTCAAGCCTCAATCTGATCACTTCAACAAGTGACCCAAAGCCCTATAGGAGCAGGGGTGATGCTCACAAGGTACCTGTCCAGTGGAAACCCGTGGTGGTTTCACAGCTGAATCATGAGCTGGAAGGGACCCTTCAAGGCCATCTGGTCCAACTCCCCTGCACTGAACAGGGACACCTACAGCTGATCAGGTGTTCAGAGCCCCATCCAGCCTGACCTGGAGTATCTGCAGGGATGGGGCACCCACCACCTCTCTGGGCAACCTGTGCCATTGCCTCACCATCCTTACATCCAGCCTAAATCTAGCCCCTTTTAGTTTGAAACCATTTCCCTTGTCCTATCACAACAGATCCTACTAAAGAGTGTCCCCTTCTGTCTTACAGCCCCTTTAGATACTGAGAGGCTGCTCTCAGGTCTCCCCAGAGCCTTCTCTCTTCCAGGCTGCACAGCCCCAGCTCTCAGGCTGTCCTTGTAGGGGAGGTGTTCCATCCCTCCGATCATTTTTGTGGCCCTAAGCAGGATACAATCAGTACACCAGTGGGAAAGCCCTGCAGGGCTGTTTTTCTTAGCACAGCTGCTGGATCTTCTAATCAAGGCTATCAGATACACTGATATCATGCTTATAATGGTATAACTCTATATCAGTGTAGTGGCACAATGGATTTACAAAGGAGCAGTATATGCAGAAATAGGCATTCATGCTTGCTAATCCCTCATAAGCCTGTAATCCTGATTTTTTTTTTTTCCCCAAATAATAAGTGCAGATCTATTAAGACCCTATCACTCCCTGCATGCTAAATTCTTTTTTTCCTGCCTGGAATCTGCTACGTACCCTACGCACGGCAGGGCACAGGGTAATGTGCCACCAGCAGCAACAACGGATGGTGCACGCTGAAATCTTACCCTACAGCTTCACTTGCACCACCAGCCAGAGCATGTGGAAGCAGTAACAGCTTCACCAGTTCTTGTTTATGGAGAGCTTGAGGACGCTTTCTGGAAGGCATTTCTGCATCAGAGTGAAACACATTTATTTGCAAGCAGTAAGCAAGGGGACACCATCGAGGTTTGACAGCCTCCCCCCCTGCCAGCCCTGGCAGAGGTTTTCCACATTCCTCTCACTGGCTGTGCTGCCAAATCCACACCTCCAGTAGCAACCCCAGCCACAGGCAGCTATTTCCAGGGAGTCTCGGTACCAAACAGCTTTTTACAACCCTTTTGTAGCCTCCACATGCGTACAACCTGGAAAGAACCCTTCCAGAAGTGACAAAGTAATAGTCACTAATTACACAATTAATTTATTCTTTGGCACTAATAAAAAAAAAAAAAAAAGGATTTCCATTACAAAGGAGGGTAAAAACAATCTAAGGATTTGTTTAATTAAAACTACAATGTACTAAAAATACAAATAATCCTAATGATACAGACAATGTTGTAATTGTGTAATTAGTAATCACCTACAGAAACGATGTTTCTCTGTCTCTAAAACCACTGATATTTCTTCTTGCTGTTTGTTTTTCCCTTTTTATTGCATGTAACCATCCTCAGGGCACACAAACCACAACAGCAAATTGCTGCACGCAAGCTGCTGGCTCCGCGTGCCATCCCTCACCTGCAGGCAGAGGCACTGCATCCACACTGCTTGCATCCCAATCCCCATTGAGTTGCTCAGCAGTCATCTGCCCATGATGAACACTCTCTGTACCAATGCAGAATTGTGACTCCAGCCACAAATTGCTGTTGGGATGGAGCTGACAGGCAGAACAGCCACAGCCTTCTGAAAAGGGAGCCAAGGAGCAAACTGTTAGCCCAGCGTTATATATATATTATGCTTACATGTCCCGGTGTTAACCAATGTTACATATATATTTTAAGTATTCATATATTCATAGCTATAAAGGCCTTTTTTCTACTTGAGCTAAATTGTATAACCGTGACCTATTGTCCCAGAAGGCTTTTTATTCATGTTAAATGGGCACTGAGATTATAACGCTCCTTGGTAGTAGGTGCAGCAGCGTTCTGGAGCAGACAGGGAAGATGGATGGTCCTACTGAAGCTCAGCGAAGAGGGCAAAGCAACTCATGACACAAACACGAGAGTGGAGCAGTGCTGCAGTGTGCCTGGCTTCGTGTTCCTCATCTCCCCAAAATAAAACCAACCAAGAAACAACCAAACAGCAGTAGGGGCTGGCTGTGCCCTGGGAGAAGGCAAGGCTGTCACCCAGCCTCACCCCGTCCCCTACATGGCTCCTGGGACTTGTCACCTCTACGCTGTCAGAAAAAACGGGGACAAAGCTGGCACTGGTGTCAGGGTGCATGGATGCCGTGTCCCCTTGCTCTGACACAAGCAGGGTGGAAGTGGCAGCAAGCTGGCTGCTCCGCCGGTGCCAGATGGTGGATGAGATTAAAAGAATTTGATTTTCAAATAATCCATAAACCTGGCTGAGCTAATGTCGTTTCATATGCATTATCTTGTAATCCCAGGGAAGAGAACATTTCAGAGCAAAGAGCCTTATTCTCCCTCCCTGCAAGGACTCTAACAAGCTATAGATAATCCCCTTTTTGTTGGAATGTGCTTAGGGGAACCTACAACACCCAGCGTGGGGCTGCGGCTGCACAGCTCCGTGCCCGGGGGGACAAGCAGCTGCCTGGCACTGCAGGGGCTGTCTCACCCTTAGCACTGTAGGGTCAGGGGCAGCAGTTGGCAAAACCAAAACCCCAGGCGATAAGGGAGGGTAAGGAGGGATTTTTGCCACTCCTGCCCCCCTCGTGACGTGTGGGAGCCCAGCAGCCCCAAGCATTCATCATCAAATTCAGCTGCCTGATCCCTGCCTCGTTTCCCTGTCCTAGAGATTCCACTGAGTGTCTGGTTACCCACTGAGCCTCCGTGGAGCAAACACGACCCTCCGCTGGTCCTTGGGACCCTTTGGAGTTCAAGCCATCAGGTTAAGAACTAGCGATCCCTACTCCAGGTTTAGGTTCCCCACTCCGGAGCAGGTGATTTTAAGGGGGAAGGGATAGAAAGCTCCACAATGGGATTTCCCAGTCACTGTCTGCCATCTAGTGCCCAGCACGGAGCTGTTCCACAGGCAGCAAGCAGCGTGCAACCCCATCCTTGGAGGAATTTCTCTTACGCTGGAGCCACGATGCATTCACCGTGCTCCCAGTGCAAGGAGTTCCCCACCCTGCCCCTCCCTCGGCACCAGGGAAAGGGCTTGGAAATCAAACAGCCCAAATCCTGGAGGGATTTAATAAGGAAAAAGGCCCAAAGCAAGGGGAGGTGACAGCACAGTGCTGCCTAAGAGCACCCAGCACAAACCTGGGGCACAGGGGCCTCAATAGCAGCTTCTAAGTGCAGTGCCCAGCTACAGCAAGTTAACTAAATGCAATACACGCTGCTTTGCAATGTGCTGCTATCCTCAAGGTCATAATGTTGTTGTCAGCAGCTCCAAGCAGAACGGTGCACGCTCACATTGTGTGAGGAATGCCACAGACAGGCTAGGAATAGGGAGTGTGAGGGAAAGGGGCGAGGTGTGACGCTTGTCAGTAACGTGGAGATTGACAAACTCCAGAAAAAAAAACAAAACAGGAAACAAAAATTAAAGAACAAAACCAAGAGACACCGACCGTAACTCAGATGCTGTATGTGTTGAAGACACCATTATAGTTCCCCAGCCAGTTCAATCCATGGGAAACCACTGCAGCAGGAACGTGGCACCAGCAGTCACCCCACCACACCTCACTGCTCTCCTAAAGCTCAGCCAACATTCCCAGCCCGTGCCCCGGGTAATACCACGGCTCGGAGGCAATTGCTGCTTTGTGGAGGCACACATTGGTGTTTGACACAAACAGGCTGCAGCGGTCATTTGGTAAAGCCAGCCAGGGCAGCAGCTCGCAAACATGCAGAGCCAGAGTTACTGATTAGCACAGGGCTCCAATTTCCTTCAGTGCTTCCAAAAAAGCACCAGGCAACATTAACGAAAGGATTACTCAGAATTCAAAAGCAAATGGGATTTGTGACCCGTTGTATTAACCAGGGACTGGAAAAAGCTCTACAGAGAGAGAACACTGGTGGCAGGTCACCAAACCAATTATTAAGAGCTCACAGATCACAAAGCTGGATATATACACACATCAAGACAAATTTCTATTTGCCTGCAGAAGCAGAATGCTGGCTGGACCACCCTCCCAGCCCAGCACGTTTTTTCTGTGTGCCTATTAAACCTGGATTATACCTGGTTACTTTCCCAATAACTCACTTCCCCCCACAGGTTTAATGCAGAGGAATAACATTTGGGAGGGTAAAACCTGAAAGGAGAAACATAATGGGCATAATTACTTTGATAGATGAGAGAGAGCAGAAAGCTGGCATGCAGCATGAGGAGGCAGCAGCCTGCCCCTGGGTGCAAACCTCTACCTGTGAAATCTTGCAAGCTTTGTCTCATTTAATTATGAGATGGGATGACCACAGTAGCTGTGTAAGTGGCCGGCTCCTTCTAGCACTCTTCTTGCTTCTGGAGGGGGCTTTGATGAGGCCATGAGTCCTGAACCCACTGCAAAAAGGTTTTATTGCCTTGCCTGGATTTTGAAGAAGCTTCACATCAGTGTTGCTCAAAGTCCCTTCATGTTTCGGTCAAGAAATGTCCTTGTGTCTCCAAGCATTGCCTATGAAGTCCTGCCAAAGGATTGTATAACACCCTACAATCTGTTATGGAAATGTACAGTGAACCTGAAGGGCTTCCTGCTGCCAGCACTTTATGCTTACCTCACAAATGCCCAGGTTTGCTTTCTGTGGGCTTGGTGTTGAGGTCTGAGTATTAACAGCAAAATTTCTGGAGCAATTTTACCAATTTTCAGTTTTCCTCCTTTACCTTTGCAAAGATTCATGTGAGTGCAGCACTCTGCCTGTGCCACTCAAGTGTTCATCCAGAAATGGGAGGGAAAAGGCATCATTGAAACAGAAAGATGAGAAATAACCCAACCACATCACTGGTGACCTATCTCAACCAGACCTCCCATGCCATTTTCTGCTGGACCTCCTAGATGCCCTGAGCAGAGCATCCCATGATGTTTTCCATGCAGGCTTACACAGTGCTCACAGAAACCCTGGGAACTGATGAAAAACTCCTTCCCAAGAGGCAGACCCATTCCAAGACACAGGGGGAGCTTAGACAGAATAAGAGCAGGTGGAGCCACAGAAGATCCCTCATCCTATGGGACAGAACATGGGGTGAGCCCAGAAGCTGGTATGGCCTCATTCACCTAAGCCAGCCTATCCCTTGCCCCTGCAGGAAGGGCCACACAGGGCAGCTTTCCCTGTTCTAACAAGCTCTGAGTTGTATTTGGGAGCAATAGCGTCTCTCCTCATTCAGAGAGCAGGAAGCAGTGTAGCCTGTGGCTCCGGCGGCCTCTCCTGGCTCTGACTGCATTTATCTTCCAAATATTGAGGTATTTTAGTTGCTTGGAGCCAGACAGGAGGAGAAAAAAAATAAGTTTCCTATTACATGAGAAAGCATGCGGTTCTGAGCAGTTTGGTGTTACTGAATCACAAAACATGCAAAGGTGGTTCTGCTTAGAGGCCACCAATTCCCAAAACTCCTGCTGACAGGGCAGGATATCAGCTAAGGAAGGTATTTTGTAGGGGAAGCAGCAGAAATCTGTTCCTGTGAAGTTGAGAAGTGGTTTTATTAGGACTTGTTATCTCTCCATTGCTGGAGGGGACAGCTAGCATCCAATTTGTCACAAAGAAAACCTTCACCTCTCTCTTCTAACACAGTGACTGAAGCAGTAAGCTCGATGGAGGAGTTTTAGACTGCAGCTGATACTTACATTTATTTCCGAGTCTGGAGGTTTTTGCAATGGCTGCTACATTGCACTGCACCAGGGAAAGGTCCTCCAGATAGATATGCATCTTTCTTCTTTGAGGGCAGAATGATCTGACTTTTGTGTACTGCCCTCACGAATGGGAGTGCTCTGTGCAGAAAATGGCTTTGAAGAGCAGAAATTCTCTGCAGTCTGCCAGCACTCTGCAGCTTTCTTTCCAGACTGTGCAACGTGGAGAAGATAACGCTCAAATAATGGCCTTGGTGGCTGCAGTACCAATCTCACACTGGACTTCTCAGCTGAGCTCCACACGGCTGCTCTCAAAGTGAAGAGTCACAGGAGGCCCTTTCCAAAACAGCTCTCTGACACACACTTCACAGGAGAGCTCTTCAATCGATCTGACAGTGCCTTGCACTAGAGAGCTACAGCAAACCTGGTGCCTTTCCAGCTATCCACTGCTGCTGCTTCACATTCTGATGGAGAGAGCTCATGAGGAGGCAAAGCCAAAGTGAGAAAAACCTTTGAGGCTCTGGGTGCAAACAAGCACCAAACTTCCCAAACAAACAGGCAAATACTTGCACAGTTCTCCATCATGTTTGCAAAGTGAGCTTCATGTGTTTTGCTCAGCGTAACTCACATGCCTTCCCTGCTCTTTGTGCTGGGCTGCATTCAAGGCAGTTCTCTCCCAGCCACAACTTGAGAGGTTTCTTCTGCTCCAGCAGAGAGAGGGGCTCTCAGGAAAGGTCCCAAGGTGCTGTGCTGGCCTTTCAATAGATAATGGTTAAAATGGATCAGCTACCTGACCAGACTTCTGCAGCTCAACAAGGAGTATGAGTGTAAGTTTGCACAGAGTGAAAAATTAACTTGTAGCCACAGATTTCTGAAACTGCCACTGTGATCTGCTACAGGACCCTTGGGAGTAGAGAGAATCTGCAAAAAACATCCTCTCCCCTAGGAAATCTCTATGGTATGCTGCCTTCCCCCTCACAGAGGCCAGCGGGAAGGGCAACAAAAAGTGAGCAAAAGCATCCAAACACGGGGATCTGGGATTGTTTGCAGCAACTAATTGAGGGTTTTAAACAGAATAAACTGCAGGGGGAAAAAATAAAAATAAAAGGCTATGTTCCTATGTAGATTGGGAGTAGAAATTCTTGTTTTAGGTGCTGAGGAAGCAACAGTTTCAACTTCCAGAGGAGACTGTTTCCTGTGTACCCGCTGCCTAGAAGAACAAAGCCCTGATCCTGAGGAAAAAAGAAAGAAAACTTGAAGAACTGTTGATTCTGACCTGTCCATAGAGGGAGCTACACCTCTCAGTACAGACAGTGCTCAGAGACTCATTGCTTGAGCAAGCCAGAAAATAAGAATTGTCCAGGGTTCAAGATAAGTAAGCTTCCCATACAGCCTTTTCTCTCTTTTGTGCACCTAGATTTGAGGTAAAAAATGCACTGATTAAATACCATCTTATATACTTTGAAAGTCACGCCACACCACAAAACCTGCCTTTGGCATGGGAAGTGAGGAAGAGAACTTGGCAAGGAGCTCAACCGAGCCTGCACCCACAAAGCTCTGTTCAGAAGCTGCATGCTACAGAGCTAGCAATAGCTTGAAATGGGGGCAGAGAACAGCAGAACCCAGGGCTCCTGCATCCACTGCCCCAGGCTGCTAGGGACTCCAGGGGCACAGCCTGAGGTGGAGGACTCACCTCACCCCTCCACAGGAGCTTTAAGTCTCAGAGAAGGCAGTGCTGACCTCCAGACAGCGGCCAAAAAATCTGCAGTTTTGCAGGCATGTATTCTACTCCACATTTACCTCCTCTTTGTAAATGCTCTCCACTGCAAACAGCTTCCTTTGTCAGGTCTGTAAGGGTGTTTCAGGAAACCAAGTTTTGTTTATAGTTTATGACAAGCCTGCAGCTCTCAGCTGCCCAGTGTTAGAAAACAAGGCTACTTAGCTACTCCCAACCCCAATGGTTTGTGGAGTGATTAAGAACAGCTTTAATTTGAGGTCTGAAGCTCTCAAAGGATTGATGAAATATATATAGCAATCTCCAGCTCCACCTCTGGAAGCCAAACAGTTTCCAGATGATTAACGACACCCATTTCCTCCCTCTCCCTGCCACCAAAGAAGGCATATTCCCTGCAAAGTCTAACCAGCGCTAGGCTCTCATTCTAAGTGTAATGCTGTAATGTGAAGGAAAATGCAGCAATGGTAGTGGAGTAGCAAAGTCTTAGGTTGCAGGAAGTGAGGATATGCTCAAATGCAGCAGCCATGGACACAGGAACAAAGGAAAAAAATCTGCTTACCCTTGGAAGGCCTCAGGTATGCAGGAATCCCCAGCAAGATCCCCTTGTTTCCACTGCCAACCCTCAAATGAGGTCTGGGAAGAGGTGGATCCTGCTTCTACCCCTTCTGTTTACTCAGATGCACTGTATTGCATACACCTGAGTTCCCCTGGGTTGGCCCTGCCTTCCCACCAGGTGCTCAGTCACTGGTTCAAGCTGTAACTTAGCATTTCCACTACACTAACAGTAACACAACCAGAAAAAGCACTTCAAGAAACAGAACCAGACCCAGAGAGATGAGACTGTGCCACATAAGCATAGGATAGCCCTTCTAATAAAGAAATTGGAGAAATAGGTTCAGGCTACCTGAGACAGACTCAGCTGGGCTGAGTTAGCAGTGCTGGCCTAGTACACTGGGAACAGGAGCTGAGAATCAAAGCCACCTTTGAGGCTGTGCACAGGAAGTAAAAACACTAGAGCTGCCTTCCCTCTGCAAGCAAAAGCTAGCCTTTCAGCCCAAAAAGAACCGCTGATCAAATGGTTCTCCTCTTCACTGTTACCAGAGCTTCAGGCCCAAGGGGACAGTGGCGTAGGTGGGAAAGTAGGTGGGAAAGCAGCAGGCAGGCTACTGCCTATTTCTCATGCATCTTTCCACTCAAGGGCCAGATGCAGCTCCAACATGGACTGAACGTAACAAAGCTTTGAACAATGCAGCTTCCAGCTCCCCAGAAACATGCCCTGCGCAGTCCTGTGAGCCCTTACTTGCTGCCTGTGATCCATACAGAATTTCCATTCTGCAGTACTAGCCCTCTTGTTTCTGGCTAGAGGAACTTAAACCTATGGGTGACACTGTAAGGAAATCTCAACAAGCAGGGACAATGAACTGCTTACCTCTGGACAAGCCAGAGAGTTCCACAGGATCACACAAGGAGCTCGGCCAACGTGTCCAGAGAGATCGAAGTGTTGCTGGAAACACTGGTGGAGCTGCCTCAGGCCTGCAAAGCTAATCCTTGGACAAGCAACTGACTGCTGGTCTGCTGCACAGAGCAATGTGCATATCCTCCCCAGAGCAACATAACAACCGCAAAGAAAACTACAGTTTCAGAGGCTGGAATGCTGCCAAAGAAAATCACTCTCCTGTCAGGTCTCCCATTATCTAGCTGGCTAATCCCCCTCTTACACCTAAGAACATCATCTTCCAGCTGGAAACAAATGTAACTATCCAGCACTGCTCTTAGTTAAGAGCAGTTGTCAGAGATGAGCATTGGTCATTGCTTAGAAGAAACCATTTGAGCTCCAGACCACAACACGAGTCTGGTGAGGAGAGCAAGCCTTCTGGGTACCACAGCCCCAGGGAACCACATGCTTGGGAGAGGAACAGATCACAACACACATTTGCAGAAAAGGTGGAGGAGGATTCAACAAGAGCAAAGAACTCCCTGAGGAGAGCTTCACTTGGGAGTATAAAGTTTTAATATTTATTTTATACAGGCCTGGTGAAGAGAACTGGGAAATAAGGCAAAGGCAATTTATCCTCCAGAGTCCTGCTTAACATCCCATTCACACAGACCACGCAAAGCAGCAGCTGTGCTCCTCCCCAGAGTCACATTCCACATCTTCCCCATCTGCCTGAGCACAGCCTATCACTTATAAGTCCAGAAGGAATCGATTGATTTTTTTCAGGTATTCCGACTTCAAGTAATCTCCCAGCTCATCCTTTGTAACCCACAGATAATCTTTCTTCAGCTCTGCCTGGGACAAATCACTGCTTTGGAGGAAGGCTTTGTAGAAGAATACTTTGGCTCCCACGTTATCCTCAGTCCTGATGGCTCTGGGGAATTTATACTTGTAAATCCCATATGGTGCATTCCCCAGGATTTTGGCTTGAATGTGATCGCCTGCAAGACCCCAGCAAAGAAAACAGAAAGCAAAACATAAGACAGAGCAATAGTAATTGCACTTTCATAGTAACAGACACAGAGCATATGACTTTATATCTGGTTCAGACTGTTCTCTCTTCTTAGCAGAAATACTGCCAATTTTAAGTCTCTTCTCATGAAAAAGTGACTTGTCTGAAGCACAGCAAGACCTTGCAGAACAAGGGAGACAGCATCACACTCTGCCAACACACATCAAAAAGCAAGGAAACACAGGTTTGCTATCACCCATCTGCCACAAAAGCTGATACAGGGCAACAAGACCAAAAGAGAAACTGCACACTTAGAGCAACTATTCAGAGGACATATAGTGAAGCTCAAACATCAGACTGCAAGAGCTTCGCACTGCAGCTGCTGGCAGCCAAGAATCTCAGTCCCTAGCCTGCTGGCTCCGTCAGCCCCTCACAATGTAGTGCAGCTGAGCACAGGATCACGGCTCTTGCCAGAAACCCCATCACAATCGGTATATCTCTATGCCATGAAATACCTCTTCCCAGCAGATGGGAGGCGATTTTGCTACAGATGGTGAATATTCCTCAGGTAGGGCAAGGGAAAAGAAAAAAAAAAACAACTAGGACAAAGATGAGTAAGAGACAGGCACACAGCAGACTACATACCTAAAAACGTAGCCATGGCTCGCTCAACTGTGCTTCGCAGAGTCTCTCCAGGCTGCCATTCCGCTTGAGGCAGGAGCCACAGCTCTTGGTTACCAATTTTCTGTTTCACCAGCAACATCAGGTTACTGTCCAGCTTCCTGTTCAATGATGTTCGATCGTTTTTTTTATCAGCCTCTGCCAAAAAACAACACATGCTGGAAATAAAGTCTCCTGGCCACACTGGAATCACTATAATTCATCACCTCTCTTTATCTTATATCCTTCCAACAACACAGATATCTGAAACAAGACAAGAATCTAGCCAGAATTACTCTCAGACACTCTGAAGGCCAGTGCAGGATTCAGAAAAATATTACTGTCAGAGCACACTCTACCTAGTCCATTTTCAAGGGAATTTGGGGCAAAAAGCTTGGATCTCCAGCTTCCAGTAAGGGCAATGGAAAGCATGGGAACCAAGGTATCTCTTATGTGGAAACAACCACCATTTTATCCACTTTGCTCTCATAAGGTTGTATGAACACATGCATCTTCACAACACTGACTCCACTGTCAGATGATTAATTTCTCACGTGTTGACCACACTGACACAGCATCAAGATTCTAAAAAAAAAAACAAAACAACCCTCAAAAAATGCCTTCCTCCATCAAACAGCCTTCAGCTATGTCTGGCAGAGGACTGGGGCGTTCCCCACCAGGGCACAACACTTCCATAGGTACCTGTAACCCGCGGGGCCGGGCTGAACTGCAGCAGCTTCTGTTCCCACTTCTCCTCCAGGTCCTGAGCCATAACAACCGTTCTGCCCAGCTCTTCATCGTCATTATCGTGCAAGCCTTCCTTCCTCCTTCTGAGCTGCTCCTCCTCCTCCAGCTTGCGGATTTCGTGGTCGGAGTAGTGGCTTTTCTCCAGCTCTATCTGTAAGGGCATCATAAAGACCACTCGGCCACCAGCACAATCAGAGAATCATTAAGGTTGGAAAAGACCTCCAAGATCACCCAGACCAACCCCACCGTGCCCGCTAACCACGGCCCTCAGTGCCACATCTCCACAGTTCTCGAACACCTCCAGAGACGGTGTCCGATTGCAGTGAGAGGCCCAAAACCGAACGCAAGACTCGAGCTGCCTCCAGCGGACCCCCCAGCCCCGGAGCAGCCATTTTCCCCAGGCAGCACCCCGCTACCTGCTCCATGAGGGCCGCCATCTCCTCCTCCTCCTTCCGGAGGGGCTGCGTGATGCGGGGCAGCCTCAGCAGGCACAGAGCCCCGAAAAGCTTCCACGGCCGGGGAGCAGCAGCGGGAGGAGCGGTGCTCAACCTCCGGCCGCACGCCGCAGCCCACCACACGCGCGCCGCCATCGCGCTCCGGCGGAACCCGCAGAGCCGCCAACTGGGCGCCGCCATCTTTCCTCCCGGCGCCGCCATCTTTCCTCCCAGCTCCCGTCGTGCCTCGCGCGGAGGGGGTCGCAGGGGGACGCCGCTGGCGGGACGGGGGCCGCCATGCACGCCGTGCTGACGGTCGCCCGGCAGCGGCTGCGCGGCGCGGCCTGCGGGTGAGCGGAGGGGGGAACGTTGGCGTCCGGGGCTCCTTGGTGCCCGGTGGGCTCGGGGAGAGCTCCGAGCGCTGCTCACGTCCTCACTGTCCCACGCTTCCCGTTCTTCCCGCAGCGCCGGCCTAGGCCGCGGCGTGCACGCAGGCGTGCGGAGGCTGCAGGAGCTGGCGGAGAAGGGGGCCGAGAAGGGGGCGGAGAGCCTGAGCGGCACCGAGCTGAGGTGAGCGGGCCGGCATCGGCCTCACATGGGGATACGGGGCTCCTGGCGTCGCTGCGTCCCTTCTTTCCTTCCCTAGATGGAAAGAGGCGGTGTCTGATAACTGTTGTCTTGCTCCTCAGCCCCTTAATCCTGCAGAGGAACTCCATGAGGTGGGATGGGAAGACGTATGAAGAGATCCCGATAGCTCACATCAAAGCCACGTACAACAAGTGAGCAGACAGCTTCGCCCGGTCTGTGCAATGAGGGCTTGTAATGCACTTCAGGTTTTGCATTTCAAATGAAAAAAAAACAGGGAAGTTCGTGACGTAGAATGTAAACCTGAGCTGCCCAAAGAGCTGTGGGTGCCCTGTTCCTGGAGGTGCTCAGGACCAGGTTGGGTGGGCCCTGGGCAGCCTGAGCTGATGGGGGCACTCAGCCCCAGCATGGGATTGGGGCTGCGTGGGCTTTTAGGTCCTTTCTAACCCAAACCATTCTGTGATTCTGTGAAACAGAAGAGGTAAAATGCTTACTGTGAGAAGTGTGTGTGACAGGGTTAGCTGTATCTTTGGGACGGTGAGTAGGAACAGGCTGTCCACAAAGGTTCTGCCATCTTGGATTCACCGTAACCCTGAAGTTCACTGCTGGGAGGTCCATATGAGTAGAACTGATGTGCCTTGAAAAAGTTCATATGGCTTTGAGAAGGGAGCCAAGTTATGTGGAGCCATGCATTATGAGAGTAGAATCCTCTTCGAGCTTCTTTCTTTCTTTTGTCCCTCTCTTGCTATAGTACCCACATCCAAGTGGTCAGCTTTGACAACAGGCCGTTTGCCCATACATCCTGTGGCACTGAAGGCTTCCAGAATGCCAAGAAGGCAACTGCCATTGCGGCACAGACAGCTGGCATAGCGGCAGCAGCGGTGAGTCTGCACTGGCTATTGTCACTCTCCTGCATCCCCCTGCTACCTAGGTCCATGGGGGACAAGTGCAGTAACTTCATTTATCTCCAGGAGAATAGAGTGGGGCAGAAGACATTTTGCTTCTTGTTCACGTTGCTGTCCCTTGCTCATGAGCAGCACTGCAGACCTCTGCTTATTAACACTCAAGCAGCACACTGCCATTTGCTGACAGCAAGCATCTTCACACTGGCAAAGTGTGTTTGAAACATCAGATAAAAATGCTCAGAAAGTGAGCTTAGCTGTGCAAGTCCTGACTGTAACTTGTAGCCTATCATTTCCTAGCTCGTTTCATAGCTCTTTCATTGAAAGGGAACATACCTCAGTCGTTTTGGAAATACAAGCCCCTGAATCAGCAGCAGTTTAAATTTGTGCTGTAGGGAATTGAGAAGTGGCTGTAATTATTGGCTGAATTTTTTATATTTGTTCTCTGCCACAGGAGAAATGAGCTGCTGCCAGCAGTTCCGGTCAGGGAAGGTGATGTTCACGTAGATGTAATTTCCAGATGCATGCAGTTTAATTAAAAAAAACTATGTAGGTGTCCAGGTGACAGGAAAAAATGAGGCTGGCTGTGTTACAGTTCTCATTACAGCAAAATAAGGCAAGGTTAAACTGAAAATCCTCATCCTAAATTATGTGGAACCCTTCATGTCAGAGGTGTTCTGTGCCACTGCTGGCCAACAGCTTATTATGGTTAATTCAGGGGAATATAAGAACACTTTCACTATCAGTCTTTGCTCATTGGAGCCTCATAAAAGCTGCATAGCAGTGGTTGGCCAGATTTGTTCCTATTCCTGTTAAAGTTTGTAGTAGATTAATCGCACCTGAACACAGGAACTGAGACCCACAGGAGCTCCACTTGGTGGCAGCACTGCTCTGCTTTACAGCAGGTGTTTTTCATTTTCAATTTGCAAGCCCCTAAAATTTTTACACTGTCACTGTGGACTCCTGCACAGTGAATATAAAGCTTCACTGCTTTTCTCATTTACCCTCTAGAAGGAATCCACTGATCACAATATAAAAGTCACTGCATTAGATAAGGGAAAACAGCTTTGAGATGCTCCTTGTTAGTCAGGTATCCATGGATATGTCATTTTCTGTCCTGTCTTTAGGTTATGGATAGTTTGATCTCAGACACCTTCTCTGTATGCAGAGTTGACAGCTTAACACAAGTTTCCTTCAAGCTGCCACTGTTTATCCAGGGCTCCTTTTCTGCTGGCATCTGGTTCTGTGCAGTAATCTCCATCTATCTTCTCCGTATCTATTACCACCTACTTTTTATTTTTACTTAAAGAATACTATGATAGTAGGTCAAAAGGGAATGAAGGACTCCAGGGGAGGCAGAACAGCGGCAGATTTGTCAAAGAGAATATTAACCACTTCTTCCTTCCTCAGAAAGCACGCGGAAAAGGCGTACTGCACGTACGAGTCATGGTGAAAGGACTGGGGCCAGGACGCAAAGTAGGTGTCAGTTTCCTTTCATATTTTTTTCTTTCTCAGACATCATCCACGTTGTGTCCTTTTTTTTTTTTTTTAAATTGAGGCTCTTCTCATGACAGTACCGATTAACTTGATTTATTTTTCTGAAGGTGATACAAAGAATTCATCACTGAAATGCCTAGTGAAGAAAACGTAGAATAATAAAGATTTCAGAATAATTTCCTTTGGAGACAGAATAAAAGCTGTATTTGTTTTCTTGCCACTTAAGCACCAAAGCTGTTTGGAATTCTGACGAAAGAAGTGGAGAGAGAGGTTTAAAATGTTCCTTCTGATATTAATACTTCAAGATAATTCCAAAGTAGAACTATTGAACCAAGCTGTTTTTCAGACAGGGGACCAATCTTTCTGCCCCTCGGCTTTTTCCCTTTTCTGCTCTGCAATGTGTTGATAACACTATCATCTGCTGTCTTGCTCTGTTCCAGGCTGCCATCAAGGGGCTGACTATGGGAGGTTTGGAGGTCATCTCCATCACTGACAACACCCCGGTTCCACACAACGGCTGCCGCCCACGAAAAGCCAGGCGGATGTGAGAAGGAAATGGAAGAGACACTGCATTCAATATTAGCTCATATAGCAGAGACTGGGTTGTGTCACATTCTGGAAAGCCATCCTCCCTGGAATTTTTTGATGAGAGAAGGTTTAAGAAGACCATCGTGGGCCTTAGAAGCCCATGGGGTAGAAGAAGCTGGTGATAAATGCAGGAATACATGTAATTCCTTAGTGGGAAGCCTCTTGTGTGTAAAGTTCGTTGATTAAAATGTTGGTCTTTTGACAGTCATTCCTGCTGTGTTTCTAGAAGTATTTTGGGTTATTATTTCCTCTCAGCTGCTCTCTTACTCTTTCCACAGTATGTGGCTCTTATCTAGCCCTCAGTGCTATTACTGTTCTTGTTAGGTAGAAGGGGGAACATTAGGCATGTACTAAATCAGATCACCTTCCAGTCTTCTGTAGTAAACAACTGCATGGGGTCACTTCATCTTCCTTCTGTCTTTTTCTTACTGCACACATTTGGAAACTAAGCATGGGGTAACACTTTTCCACCTGGCTTGCAGAGCTTATTGTGCTGTGCGTGAAGCGACTCTCACCGTTCGCACAGTGTGGAGCACCACAGTCAGATTCCATTACTGTCAAAGGTCTGCTGTAGTGCTTTGTTGCAATCACGTAGCCAGCCTGTCAGTGCTGCTGGCAAATGGAAAATGCCAGTCCTTCGAAGGGGCTGGGATTGTGCCAGTTCTGCTGCTTGCAGTCCCCTTGGTTCTGCCTTGTGCACCACAAACTGGATTTGCTGGAGCTCCTGGGGTAAGCAAGCAGGGGGTTAGTAGGCCTGAGAACAACAAAATGCTGCCAAGAAGATTTAAAACATTTTCATCTTGAACTGTGCTTCTGTATATCCACAGGCAGCATGGGCTTGTCATGGATTTGTGATGTATTATTGCTGCCCTACCTCCATCCAGAGAGAATTGCAGCCAAACAAATATGTCTGAGTCTCTTTGGAACGTTAACCAAAGAAAGTAACAGCAGTAACTGACTACAGGCTTGATCTCCTGGATGGCAAAAGCGCACTGCCTAGCATAGGGCAGCTCCTTGAAATCCATGCTGCCAGAGAATCAATCCTTTGCTATATACAGCATACGCTGGGCAAACATTTCACTTGTAAACAGTGTATTCTGGTGCAGCCAGCAGTCTTATCACAAACCCAGAATCTTCCTTTCTATTATTTCTCTTTGTCGTTCCTCCTTCGTTTCTTAAATTGCATAATTAACTATTCTCTTCCTCTTTAGAGAAAGGGTACCATGGCAACAAAGCAGTGAACCTCCTTCATGGGGCTGAATGGCATACAGCAGGTTTTGAAAAAAATCAGTCTGCTTAGAAGAGCCTGTTGAGTTGCATTTGACAGAAGAGAATAAAATAAGATCCAGATGAATCCCTTACCTTACTCCAACTGTCTGAATTTGAATAGAGGAGAAGTTATCTTGAAGGGAAGTTCCTTGAGCTGTCTCAGATGACAGCAAGGAAGAGAGGTTCTTCACAGATGTCTGACAGACTAGAAGAGCTTCCATGTTGCTCCAGAAACATGGCTGAGCTTCTAGTGACTCCATATTACTCTTTTTAAGAAGGTACTATGAACCACAAAGATTAACTCTGACTCTCTGGGCAGCTAGCTCGCAAAGGCAGCCATGAGCACTGGAATGCCTTGCAGTAGACTGCTTTCTGCAGAGCACTGTACTAGCCCTGACAAAGGAGGAGCACCAGTAAGTGCTGGCAGGCTTCTCAGTGATGCACTCACTGCATAACACACACTGAGAAAACCAAACACTACCATTCTGTACCACAAGCTCCTTGTTGCATCAGTGCAGCAGAAATGCCTATGTTAGATAAATACAGTGGGATGGATTGAAAAAGCAAGATTACAAAAAAATCTGTAGTCTTTTTGAAATTCAAGGAAGAGTAGGTAGGTAACTTGAGAGCCAAATAGCAACTATAGTAAACCTTTCTCTCATCCAGACTTAGAATCAAGGCTGTGCCCTTTACAGAGGCTGCTCTATAACATCCTTAGTTTCTGAGCATTTCTGAATATTTGATGAAACCTCCTGATACACAGCCACCGTTAGTACAGCGGGGTGTTGTATCTCCCTTGTCCACTCCGCCTGGTTTCGGTACCTATTTCTACTCCTTCCTCCAACTGATGTTTATTTAGCTCTCTCCATCCTGAACAGAAGGGACTGATGTTAGTCTCACACTTCAGTGACCAGGTCCTTACAATAGCAAGCAATATCTGTCTTCTGAACCTCCAGTTCCATGTATCCTCCCTAAGCTTTCCAGCACAGTGCTTCAGTTGTGCACCTTTTAACTGGTTACATTTCCAGCCGCTTTCACTCCAGCCCTGACAGAGCACCCCCTAAGCTGTGTCCTAGCTAAATACTCGGTCTGAGTTGTTTATTTCACAGCAAATCCCAGGCTTCAGGGGCAGCTGTCAGTGATACGGGAGAGCACAACTACACAAAGCAAGATCTCCCTCCTCATGCAAGGGCTCAGTCACACACGCTGTACTGTGAAAGAACTCTTAAAACCCCCTATTGTGGTTCCTCTTGCAGGGAATTAATAGACACCAATAGCACTTAATGATTTCCTTACCCTTCAGATGGAACTATTAATTAAAGGCCTAGTTTTAGTCAACCACTGGTATTTACCAGTCTTAATTGCTTTTCTTGGTGCCTGGGTAGAATACTGTTTTCTACTGGCTTGCATTCCTCCTGAGCAGCAATTACTTGAGTAGCACGACCACAGCATTAGCACCATCGCTAGGGTCACATCCTCTCCTTTTAGGCTTTCCCATTGCTTTGGGACATTTTTTCTCTCCACTCCCTCCTCTTCCTGCTCGTCTTTGATTCCCTACTCTCAGAAAAAGCTTTTTTTTTTTTCCTCCTGAAAACAAGCTCAGAAGGTGCTACTGACTGCAAAGCCTCATCTCAGTTCTACCATGGCCTTTCTTGAGTATTGCCCTTCATTTTAAAATACCATGTGTACCTTCCTCCATCATACAGGGGGGTGAAATACAAAACAGTGTTCTGACTTAGAGATAAAGCACTACCTCAGGTCTGTTTCCCCATTAATGAGTGCCTTGGGGAGATAGTCTAACCCAGTTACTCTTCCCTTGGCCAGGGATGACACCTGGTGGCTTGAAAAAAATAGCCCCAGACTTATCTCTAATAGCATATTACTGTGCAAAGAGGAATTATTTCTCTCACCCCTACAACAGGGACTTTCTACCTAGAGTGCAGCTTTATTTGCTGAATTGGTGATTTACTATTTCCTATGCGAGCATCTCAGTGGCAGGAGTCAGGCAGCCAATTTCGATCCCTTTGTGAGATTCAATTAAACCATTAATTAAGTGATGTCAGTGTCCTTTAACAGCTGACTGTATACACAAGCAAGGAGAAGGGGACAGACCCCGCAGTGCTAATAAACTGTCCCAGCAGGGGTGGCTTACCGCAGCCCAGCTGCAGCTGTCAGGGACATCTGTGCAGGTTTTGCCTGCTTTCCCTACGGTGCAAGAATACCTGGCTCGAACTCGGCACGAAGCAGGGCTCTGACTAGGTGTTTATAACCCCAACGTGCCCCTCGGGAGCCTTTGAGAAGTTGCAGTTCAAGTCGGGTTATGTTTTGCACTCAGACTTTCAAGATAATCAGGGATGTGCAAAGCTGCTGCTTTCACGCCCCGCGTCCCTGTGCAGCCTCTCCTCCCCACAGCTGCCCCTCAACCCCAGTCCCGACCTCTCAGCCCAAAAAGAGATCAAGGGCCCTCAGATTTTGTGCTTTCACGTTGTTCTCCTCTCCCCTCAAGAGGCATTAATAGGTACTCAACAGCAGCGGGAACGGCTCGGAGGTTTTACTAATGAACTGCCTAATAGCATCCAAGTCCCTGGGCTCACGATGGAGCAGGGCTGCAGGGTCCTCTTGGGGAGATGCAGCCTCACTGTATTTCCTTTTTTTGAAACCACTCACGCCTCCTCTGCCATGCTCTCCCCTTCTGCTGCTGCCACTTTGCGGGGTCCTTTTGTTCCCTTGGAGCTCACAACTCACTTCCTATGCCCCACAACTAGGAGCAGGAATGTGCACGGGTCTGGGACCTCTTCTCAGCTAGGGAGCCCTGAAAGCCATTGGTTGGGAGCAGTTTACCGCTTGCTAGAGAAACTGGGCAGGAGGAAAAAGTGTTGGGTGTGAGGGGCTGAGAGCTAAGCAAGGGTGTATGGGCAGCAAAAAGGAAGGGCAGGAAAGAAGGAGTGAGGAGACAAAAATGCAAGAAGAGAAAACACGTGAAAAACTTCCCCAAGATCTCCCAGCCCAGAAACCAGCAAAGATGAGAACCTTGGAGGAAGACGAGAAGGGCACTCCAAAATCTATCCTCTGTGCTACACCACTTCATGGCTCATTTTGCAAAAGTCAAACAAACATCCACTATGCCTCATAGCCACATCACTACTGGTTCCAGCATTCAGCCCCTGTTCCCTCTGCTTGCTCCTGTGCCCAGGAGCAGACCAGGCTTCCCATTGCACGTAGGTAACAAAGCGCAGGGCCAGGCAGGAGAAAGACACATGTTCACCCCCAGCCTCTCAGCAGCAGCCCCCAAGCTGAGATGGTGAAATACGGCTCTCATCTCTCCATGCAGCAAGCCGCAGGCAAACAACTCACTCTCCTAATTGCCAGCAATGGCCCCCACATCACCCCTTGCAGATACCTGGCTGCTGCCTTTCATTTTGCTCCTGCCGCATCCACAGCACAAGTAAATTTTCTAATTTTCTGAGTTGTCAGAACCAACACCACAAGAAAACGGGGAGAGCCGGGCAGCCTGCTGGGCTCCTTGTGAAGCACACAGCAGGGAAGCAGCCTGCCTCAGTGCTGGGAGATGGTGTGAGACAGTCTGCCCGTAGACAGACATGTTGGACAAAGCTGTTCCTCTGGTGGAAATCCCTGCAAGAGGGTGGACTCACACCCAGGGGCCGGTGTAAAACTGGGACAAAGCCAGGTGGGTGCAAGCAGCCTCACAGCAGAGCTGCTCTCCCAGCCCTTATCGGAGCCCTCTGGGGATGGAGCTGGCGTGGGCAGGGCCATTGTCTGGAGGATAAGGGGTGAGAGGGAGGAAGGGAGAGATTAGCTCCAACCTTGCTGCCCAGAGCCAGCGGGGCTGCACCGCACAGCCATGACATTGCTCTGCCCTATGTTACAGGAGACCTTGTTTGGCTGCCAGCTTCCCCTTCTGCTTACAGAAAGGGATTTCGCTGGCATTAAGGACTCTCAGCCAGGGCTGAAACAGTGACTTAGCTACACGGCCTGTGGTTATCAGCACAGCTCATCTGGGCCTCACCCTGACCTCAGAACTAGACACACACAAAAAAAATAGGGCAGCAGCAACAAAAGCCATCCTTATGGCGAGGGCACGCGCTGAGGCAGTTCCAGAGCTTAAGGAGAGATCTCCATTGCCGCACAGCTGCGATTTGGGCCAGGACCACACAGCAGGGCCCCTCTCCCCTCCAAACTTGCCACTTGAACCGTTTTCCCCCCCGACTCCCTGCATGTTGCAGCAAGGCCGTTTCCATGCGGATGGCTGCTTCTCCCCGTTGCCATGGTGACGGCGCTGGTGCCAGAGGGCCGGAGGCGGAGGGCGAGCGCCATATCTCCCGGTGCAGGCTGAGGGCGGAGGGTACATCTAATCTGGCCCACGCCATTTTGCGCCTTTGAGGAGCTATCAAATGGCCAGCGGGAAGGCTCTGGGTGGACACACGGGCCCACTGCTCTTCTTAACACCCTAAAATCACATCACAGTGCCTTCGATGGGGCTTCCCATGGAGTGCTCTCCCATCACGCCCCACAGTTGCTGACACAGCCACCATCCCTAGGGCTGGGCTGTCCTGCAGGCCCCGTGCTCAGTGCCATCACCACCAGTGTGTCCTCACCAGACCCATATACAAGAAATGTCCACTCGGTTGACGGAGGCAGGGTCCTGGGGCATCCAAAGAGTCCTCATAGTGCTCTGCCTCCCTCCTCATGTTGCAACACGCTGGGATGGATGGAGGTTGTGGCAGATGAGAACCAGCTCACAAACAGTTTTCAGGGAGGGATGAAGCACTGCCTAGAGCTGGGGCTCAGGGAGTCCTCTGGACAGAGCCAGGGCTGCTTTGGTCCATGCCTGGCACGGAAAAAAAGAAAGCTAAGGACAGCTTTAAAAAGGCTAAATTCTGTCATCTACAGAAGGTGAACTCTTCCAAAGACAACAGTTTGTACTTGAACAAAGCAGAATGCAGAAAATGCAGGAAGCTCTGCAGTGTCACCCTGAATTTCCACTGCCTCACTGCAGTTCTTGTAGGATTTTCTTCCATGGCAGTCAAATCAGAAAGTTTCCCCAGCAGGCTCCTCTCCCTGCTGAGGGCATCTAGCGAGCATCTCCCTGCACTCTGCTATAAAGCTGTCCCATTTCCTCTAAAACTGCCCTCAAACACACAGGTGCTCATGGTATCTTTGTAAAATGCTAACCAGCCCAGCCCAGCCCTAAATGGTTGGGACCAGGGACACTCTGCCTCTGTTCTAACTTTGCCTTTTCAGTTCTCTTCCGTAGGAACACAGTAGTCACCCGCAAGTTACTCATTTCCAGAACGCTAGTCTAAAGCTGGTGTGGTATTTTTTATGTCATAACATCAGGAAAAGAATGTGCAATTCAGGGTTTTTCCACATCAGTATTTTTCTAAGAATTAATTTCCTTACACAATAAGTACAGCTCTTCCCTGGTTGCTACCCTGAAAGAAACACAGGCTAATCAGACCTTAGCCAGAACACAGCTCTAGCAGGGGCTGCTGCTGCATGGTGAGCAGTCAGCCTAGTTGGCAGGCAGTGCCAGGTTGTTACTGCTACAATGACTGACTGCACAGCTCAGCCCCCGCAGCCCAGGGGCTACAAAAAAAAAAGTATATAAAAGCCCTTTCACCATTCCCTCCTCGTAAGGAAGTATTTGGCCAGAAAAGCTTTTACAACCACACTAACAAGACAGGAAAGTACAAGCATTCAGGGACACTAACAACTATGAAAACAACACAAAAGCAAACCCACAAAATCCTGTCCCATTGCTTGCCCACAGGACTGACTTTTCTAATAAAGGCTCCCACCAGGAGGAAAGCTGTTGGGAGGGCCACGCATCCCATTACCTTCCAGACATTATCTCCATTTCCAAAGTCCTGAGAGATCCTGCAGGAAGAGCTGGCAGAAAAGCCATCAGAGGACAGAAACACAAAAAACAATAGAAAACATATGAAAGCACCAGAAATCTGAAATAAGGCTTCAGAAATCTAGTTCTTCTAGCTGGGTCAAAAAAGAACAAAGGAAGCATAACAGACACCAGCACGTGAGCAAAAGTAAGCACACAGAGAAAATCAGGGAGCTATATCAGGGACAGCTGTTCAGGGCTGGAGGGTTAACCAAAAGGAGTGTTTAAGCAGGAACATGCCATTAATGGATACATAGATTTGATTCTATTGGGATTTCTGTGGCTTGCTGACTAATGCAGTTTATATAAGAAATATTACATAGTTTTTTTTTAAAGCAAAGGCAGCACAAGAAGTAATAAAGATGGGATTCCACTACCTAACAAACATGGTATTGAAGTCAAGCATCTCAGCATCTCCTTGTCACTTAGTACCTTTCTGAAGAGCCGCAGGCTCAAGAGCTATCTGACATGCTCAAGGTCTCCAAAGGAAAGCAACAGAAAACTGCACACACCAAAATAGATGAAGGTTCAAAGAAGCTCTCAGGGCCAAGACTGCAGATGCATATAGGAACCAATTCATACAGGCACAATGCTGGGTGGTCACAAAGCAGCAGTGGGTTACAAGGGGGTCCCAGTCCAGAACCATCTGCAAATTTTCAGCCACAATGTGCAAAAGATATTTCATGTCTGAAGCAGCACACAGCTGGAAAATGCAAGTGCCCTAAAAAGCAATGGGTATGTGATGACTTCTGCCAAGCAAGCTGTACTGCTCAACCTTTATCTCTTGATCACGGAGCACGAGCAGAAAATGGCCACAAGGTTAGGCAAGTGCTATAAAATAGACGAAAGGAAGAGTCTGAGTACAAGACGGACTAGTAATAAAGTTAAAAGAGGAAAACATAACCAAAGGCCAAGTATCCCTCCCCCAGCATTATTCTGGAGAGAAGAATGAGAAATCTGCAGCAACTACAGAAATGCCCTTGGTAGGAAGCACGCTGCTACTCCAGATGTCGGGAAGAGGCAAGAAACTAGTGTGTAATAAGCCTGCACAGCCCAACACACATCCCTACCATCTCTTCCTAACAATGGGACTCCTGGCTGCACCACTAAGTTCTGAGAAAACAAAAACAATAAATCAGGCTCTTAAAGCAAATTCTGTTTATTCCATTTTTGTGTTGCGCTGCTAACAAATCTTCATCCTAGCCTAGGAAAAATATCAGGTAGAAAATATTTGCCCTTTCCTCCCACCCTCCCCACCACACACTTTTTTTTTTTTTTTTTGAATAAAGAATCAAAATTTCAAGCATGAGAGACTTTTTCTTCCAATGCATTTCTGTAATAAAATTAACTCTGTTGTAGATATAAAATGCAGCAGCCACGACCAGAGGATCTGCAATGCTACTCAAAGGCAATTAGTACCCAGAATGAATCAATCAGTTTGTCTGCAAACATAATAAGAAAATACTTAGCACTTACCCAGCACTTTTTATCCATGAATCTCAAAGTGTTTTACAAAAGCTGAAAATATGTTTTTGGCCTCATTTACAGAGAAGAAAACACCGGATGGAACAGGAATAGATATGCCCTCAGTGACAAAACAATTTAATAGCAGAATAAGAGCAGACCTCTTGTCTCTCAGCCCCGAGTCCAATAACCCACGCCATGCTCTCTGCTTCACACAGGACAGCCTGAATCTGGCAAAAGCCCCTACTGCAGAAATGCTAAAATGGTTTATATTTTTGCCACCCCAAAAAAAACAAACAACATTTAAATGGAGACCTGGGAGCTATTTTAATAAGCACTGACCTCCCAGGCTGATATCAAGGCATAAAGCCAGTCTTGGATGGAGCTGCTGAGAGCTTTGGAGAAAAGAAAACAAAAATAGTCTCATACTAAAAGTGTGAACAAATGTGAGAGTGGTGCAGGAAGAAGGTAATTCCATGATCTACTATGTGCAAATGATTCTCCACTTGGAGCTTTAATTGAATATTTGAGGAACAGATCACAGGATAAAACCTAAAACCTTGACAAATAGTGTTATTAGATGGAGAGGAACCCAGACCTAAAGCACACATGGCCTGATGCTCCCTCTATTAGCAGACTTCCAACCTTGAAGTCATTTCTGACAGACCTGAGAAACCCACAGTGCATACACCAGAAAAAGAGCAGTGAAATACAGTGTCTTGTCCTAGAATTAAGTTTAGCAAGGCCAGGAAAATAAATACCATAGAACAGAGAGTAAAGGCTGACTTGAAGACCCTCAGTCACCTTCCCCTGCAAGGTCCCACATTCATGCTTTATGCAGGCACCATCAACACACAAAGTTATTTTCTTATGCTTTACTATGCAAAATGAATGTATGATATCAGTACTGTTCTTCACAGGCATGTGGCCACAAAACATCACCCACAGCCCATTTTGGTCCAAAGATGACACCAACAGGGTCATTTAAAGTAGGTGTCTCCCATGTACAAGCACCAATTTTCTGATGTCCCCTCTGTACCTCACATGAGATGTCTGCAATGCTTGATAGCACACAGTCGTAAGTTTGTGTGCAGCAAAACACAAACGCTGCTCTACAACCAAAAATTCCATTTTTAACAGAGGAGGGCAGGCCACACTAACTAACAGGACAAGCAGTATTACACCTAGGAGCTTAATTTCTAGGCAGCATAGACACTGCAGCGGTCCAGTCTGCACCACGCCAAACATGACGCATCAGCCAGTTGTGCTTTGAAGCCTGGGAATACCCAAAAGGGTTCTCACAGAGAACAGTGTATCAAACAGGGATAGGTAAGCAACGTAAGTCAACAAACTCATCTCTTAACTGCAAACCTGCAGCAATGCACAGTAATTCAGGTCTCCTCCCTCCTTCCTGGAAAAACCCAAATGCTGTTAGTTCTCCACGGTCATTCTCCAGCACACAGAAGGGTGCCAGCAGCTGGGACTCCCTTCTGCTCAGCAGCAAGCCTGCAGATGCCCATAAGGATTCATCCACACTGCAGAAAGAAACCCTTCAACAAGAGCAAGGAGCTGCTGTTATTCTCCCCACTCCTCCCAGCCACCCTCCTTCCTTCTTGCCCACTTTTTCATGCGCCAGAGACACAATCAGCTGCACAGGCTTCCTGGTACTAACTTACCACCTTCCACTTAGGGGCTTTATGGATACTAAGGCACAAAGATTAAATTACTTGCATAAGAGTCAGGAATACACCTCATCTCTCTCAGTTCCAATGATTTCTCACAGCTTTTTCCTAACCTCTTGCATATTAAAATCGTGCGAGTAGATGGTGTGCATGAGAACAGGATTTCATTTCCCTAGTAATACTGGTGATACAAATACAGGTAGCTGTATTTCTAAGCTCTCCCTGTGGCTTCTATCCATTCCCTCTAGGACAGGCTGTTTGTCTTGACAAAGTAGGAAAGCATCAGTGCAGAAGGGAGCACTCCACAAATATGTTGCAAAGCTCCATGGTTGCCATCCTAAGACATACAACAGGAGAGAAAACAGACATGCCTCTGGGAAATCGAGAAACAAATCTCAGCTACACTTTGTTCATCAACAGGAATAGGGAACAACAGCAGTGCTTAATGCAGTGGGAACTGCTGCAGTACGAAAAGAGTGAGAAGAAATATTTGCAGGTCTGACTTCAACAGATCACCTTTTCACAGCTAAGGGCACTGTGCGATGCCGGCAGGTGGGAGCTCCCAGGTCAGATCTCTTGACGCAATCGATGGTTTGGTTTCCTAGAAGGTGTGAGTGCCTGGCTTTGGTCAGTCTGTGGCAGAGGCCCAGACCCGAGGAGAAGAGCTGCCCTGCCCACGCGTTGCCCTACGTGCAGCTATGCCTCATGTGGAAGTTTACCACGTACTCCGCGTTCGTGCGCTGCACTGAGATGGCAAAGGGCTCGAAGGGGTGGAAGGTGAACGCAACCAGGCGTCGCACTGTGTGATTGATGGGTCGCCCCAGGAGTCCCGCCTGGATTTCAAACTTCAGGAGGCCAGAATCACGAGCGTAAAATCTGAAAGGAAGAGAAAGTCAATTATGGCTGTTCCTGACTATTGACTTTGCCATCTGGATTCTTCACAAATAGAGACAAGTGCCTTGTTCAGTTTCTGGTACTCCCTCAGTGGCAGGAGATCCTCAGCTGGGTGTCTGGCTCTTGGCGACAGAGGAGAGTCCCTCCCGGGGCAGCTAGTTTTTCACTGTCTAGAAAAAGACTTTTTTTCCTACTAGTCAGAAAACTCTGTCTTCATTTTGGTGGACTTAGCTGACTTTACAATAGCAAAGTAAGTTCGGTTCAGACCCCACGTGTGCTGACTCTCTATACTCTCTTAATGCAAGCTGCTCCCCTTGATGCCTACGGCAGATATACTGTACAGAATGGAGCTTGCCTCCCTTAGCAATGGCCTTCATTCCAGCTATAAGGCCAACCTTTCCCTCTGCTGCTGCTGTCAGTATGCTGCTGTGCTTGTGCTTAGTTACGTCCCTGTTCAGCAGAGGAAGGTGAACAGCTGGATCCAGTTTTGCTCCAGAGTGCCAGATTCCACCTTACACTTCAAGCTTTGCAAATCCTGATAGATTTCCAAACACAACAACAAAAATCACCAACAAGACAGTTTGAGCAGGAAGTGTCTGGTGAACAGCATTCAACAGACAATCACAGCAAGGGCAGAGGTAAAGGCAAATGGATGTGTTTTTCTGCTGTTGCCCGTAAATCTGGCTGTCGGTCTGAGGAAGCACATTTGTGTCTCCAAATAGGCAAGCTCTGGAACACAGCTTCACCACTGCCAAGGGGATGAGGCAATGCAGTGAAAAGCCAAAGTCTAGAAAGCCATTTATTTCTTGAACCTTCTCTGCATGCTAGAGGACAGGCTCACTTTCTGTAGCAGACATAACCCCACCTTACACATTTTTCTGCGCTGCTGTGGGAACAGGGGACTCTCTGCGATGACACCACTCTTCCCAAGAATACAGTGAAGGTTTGGGGTATTTGGTACCTTCACATGGCAGCTGAGCTCTAGCTGACAGGAGTCAAGTTCTCACCTGAAGAACTCATCTCCTTAGAGCATTTTCTCTGCCCTTTCAGTTTCGGAAACAGAATTGCCATTTTGTCTTCCAGCTTTTTCCTTTTCCACCATCGCTTTGCGGATGTGGACATTTTGCATTTTTCCTCTGGTTTTAACACAGAGAATGCTTTTAATACTAGAGCACATTTCCCCCCACTTCTCCTGGCAAGCAATACAATGCACTCAGCTCTCAGCCTGGAAAGAACAGGTGATGACAGATACAGGCAATGCTGTTTCAGGAGCAGACATACTCCACATTTTAACAGCACAGCCTATTGAGATCCTCATGTTCTTCCTGGAGGGCCACTCTCCTCTCTCTTCCTCTGAATCAAAGTGCCAGCCAGCTCTGCCTGAAAATTGCACACAAGAACTCAGCAAGAGAGTCACAATCTTGGTATTTGGCTTTTTAAAAGCCCTCTCCCTCCTACACAAGGCTGGGTATGTGGAGGGTCATTCTTTAAATAAAGCATAGTCCCTGGTCTGCTCCTCTCTCTCCCCAATTCACAATAATTTACTACTCAAGATGAAGCTCCCTGTAATCTCAAAGATGTGTTCAGTTTGGTATTTTTAAATCTATTTTTAAAAGTGCTCTGCAATCAGAGGCCATTTCCATGGGCTCTCACTCTGGGGATAAATTAGGCACTGCAATATAAAATTGTATGTCAACAGAAACAGCAAGACCAGCCTTTTCAAACCATATGAAAATGGAAGATTTATCTGCAGACCAATTTTTTGGTTAAATGGCTCCTTATTAGCCATCTAGATGGATTTTAGAGACCCCCTGCTATAGGTAAAGCTGTGTTAGAGCCTCTTCCTCACAAGTCCCATAATTTCACCCACTGAATTTTTCTTCAAGCCTCCTGAAAAGATATTGGAAAATGGCAGTGATGGGGAACCTGAAGTCCTTCCTGCCTGACAGCAAATCACCACTGGCCTCTCAAGTAGCCAGAAATGAGGGCTGAACCTGCTGAACACAGAAAAGCAGTACGGGTCAAAAGAGCACCAGGCACAGAGGCGCTGAAACTGGTGAGTAAAACAGACGGAGGCCTTCATCTCACAGATGTCATGCCAGGAAGTACATGCAGTCCATAACACCCGTAGCTGCTGAAGGTCTCTGCACTTCAGCCAGTCAGAGGACTTACATTACAAATCCTGTCACCCCTCATTTCCAAGCTTTCCAACCACAACGGGCAGCAGTATTATTTTATTAATCCCTTTGTTTCGTATGTGAGAAACACAGCAGTGCTACTTCAGCTACTGAATGGTTAAGGTTAGCGCCTGGTCTTCTGCTTACTTCCCAAAAACCAGGAGCCCCACTGCTCCCAGGCCCTATTCAAGTCCTAATTGACTGCACAGCTTTGAGCTTTAAAAGCTCTGGCTCTGAAATGCCGCTTTGCTCAAGGGAGGGAGGAAAGGTGGCACTTTGCTTTGTTTACTACAAAGAAGGTAACCACAGCAAATGACTGAGGTTTTGCTCCCTTTTGTCTGCAAGAGCCCTACACAGGTTGGTGCTGGCAGACAACCACTGCCCTGCAAGTTTTCCCAACGTCAAGCATGACAAGGGGGAAAGGGCAGGCTTTTCTCTGCAGATAGCATGGGAGCTGGAGATTAAACCAAATCATACGGGCAGGGGAAAAAAAATCAATTAAATATACATAATTTGGGAATTGAGAGCACAGGAATAATCAGAAGATCCCTAGCACCTGAGTCAGGGCCAGGGGAGATATGAAATCAGGTTTTGAGAAAGCACTGATGAAAATAAACTTGGGAAACCATCCAGAATGGACTCCCGAGGCTGTCGGTGCCCCCCACGTGCGTCCAGTTGCTAAACAAAGACATTGAAGGCTCTCTTTGTTTTTCGAGCATAGGTTCATTTCCCTTTTGCAACAATGTAAGTGGAAAGACTATTCTGCCTGGAGAACTCAGCCCCTTTGATTTGAGCCTTTCAGGCAGGAGATGCTGAATTTTTAACCACTACTGCTTGCCACCATAGCTGCAGCCAACAAAAAGAAATAAATAGTCACGGTGTTTCTGAAAGAAGCACTGCAAACCTCCTTATTCTCAGGCTTGGAGTTCTTCCTGCTGCCAGCATTGAAGACTCAGACATAAGAGGCACAGAATGGCTTTTACACCTGGCTAAACTTCTACTACAGAAACAGATTTCCTATAGATCACAGACAGAAGAGGGACATAAGAGGAGTACAGCTCCCAGGGTGAGAAACGTAAACAGGGAAAAAAAGGAAGTCTGAAAATAGCAAAATCAATACCAGAAGCTTTATGAATAACGCCTAACCCAGACAATATTTTATTCACAGGACAAATCAGGTGATCCTCACCAGCTAACTCTATGTGCTCAGAAAGAATCCTTCCAGCACAGGAAGGATAGCAAGCACCCAGAAACATATCTGCAGCCCACACAGGAGGGCTGAACTGCTCTGGAAGGAGTAACAAGAGCATTCATATGGAAAAGGCTCACTCTTTACGACCCAAATCTTCCATAAGGCAGCTCAGTGACAAAACCTGAAGGGCTCTCCCACACATATAAAGTGAGACTTATCACAAGGAGATTGGCCAAGCTTTGTGCAACTGCTGAAATAAACCCTCTGGCCAAAGGATGTTCAGAGAGAAAGGCACTGATGTCTGTTCTTTCTGCAAATTTCACGCCACGTGGCAGAGGTGATTTAGAGTTACCCTCATGCTTTCTCCTCACATATAGCTTCTTGACCTGTTTCATACCTTATAGGGTGATCACCGCAGGTCTTAGGCCGCTCCATGACAGACACCCACTTGTCATCATAGCTGAAAAGGGAGAGGTCGAGGTATGGGCTGCCACTGTACGACTGGGCACTGATTGGGAGCTGGCCCAGCAGCCTCCGCACAGCCTCTGTGTGTCCTCCGTACTTGGCATTCACAATAGTGTCTTTGAACCTGAAGCAAACCAAGAAGCAGGTTTTACTCACAAAGGCCACAGGTGAACGGCACAGATTTAAAAAAAAAAAAAAAGGAGGAAAACTGATAGAGAAAGAAAAACAGCAGCAGTGTAAGAACTAGAACAGCTCACTTCCAAAGACGTATCACAGTGATTCAACCATCAACCAGCTCTGGTGACCTTTTTATCCTCCCTCATCATTACTGTTTCTGCTCTGAAAGTCCAAACTGATAGAAGGACAAGACCGTGCCTATCCACAAGGTCTGGCCTCAGCTGCACCACAGTACAGGAAATGAACAGGATCAGAAACAGGGAGAGGTGGATTAGCAGCTTATCAGTCAATCCAAGTTTTGCCACAAAGCCTGTAAACAGCATAAGCAAAAGCCAGTGTGTTTCACAGCAACAGTTGAGCCCTTAAGGTTGACTCTAGAATCCCTCCTCCCTCTCTAGCCACTGTGTTTTAAACACATAGAGGGAGAAACCTGAGATGAGGAAGAACCTTGAAGAGAAGCAGAACGCTCTTCAAAACCACAGCGAGCTCAAAGCTCTTCCAGGTAAAGAGACTAATGCAGGTTGGATTTCTCTTTCCAAATAAAATTTGAGCTTTCCACAAGCAAGAACAGACAGATCAGCTGCATGAACATCATAAACCACAGACAGTAAGCTGCTTCCCTTTGAACAGAAACACTCAGCCAAAAGCCAGCTTGCTGTGTATACAGCATTATTACACTTTGCTACTTAAGTTAAACATTCCTGTTACAGGTTCTTACAGTCGAGTGGATGAACAGATTCTCCTCTATATTTCAGCACAATGCAGAAATTGTTCTTTAGGTGCCTGCAGTGAGCTCCCTCGTTCTTTGTTTCCCCTAAGCAATAGGGATTTTGTGACAGGGAGCTCCACGATGCTACAGTCAACTTCCTCTTACTTATGGGATGTGAAACTAAAATCAGCCGAAGCTTCACTGCCATAAGTGACTGCCAAGTACTTTGGATGATGTCAAACAAGTCACTAGAAGAACAAAACACCCTGAGTCACATAAAAATACATTCCAAGAGAAATAACACACTCTGCCTCATTAAAACCACATTTGACTGTTAAAGAACATTCTGGAAACCCTGGATATTTTGATATTTTGCTCAGTTTTCACAACAAGTCTAGGCAGATCCATTTCCTTTCTCCAAGCAGAGTTCAATGAGAACCACAAACTGTTTACTGCTGTTACAGAACACAGCTTGTTGCACACTAAATTTAAAGAAGGCCACTTGGCAAAATACATCCAATTAGATGATGTAGCATCTTGATAAATCTTATCTACGGGGCCCAAAGCTACTAGGCAGTACTGTTTTAATGATCTCCAGAGGAGGTACTGCTCAAAGAGAGCCAGCAACATCCTGCCCTTAAAATTCCTTTCTCTGCTAAGCACTGAATTGCACCATTGCCTTCTTCCTTGCTGTACAAAGACAGATACTGTGGAATACAAGACCAGGTGCACGAGGCTACAAGATGAAGCAGATCCCAGCCAGACCCTCGCATCACTCAGCAACTACAGGAGCTGTTTTTCTCAGGGTGGTTATTTGATACTAGCCTTCAGCTGACGGGGCTGAGCGTGCCTATATGGTATAAAGCATGCTCCGAATGGCTCACCGGCGCTGGATCTGCCTGGCAAAGTTGTTGCTGGAAGCCGAGCAGGGGAACTGAACCGCCTCGCTGTGCAAAGTGGCGTTCCTGAAGAGGTCACAGAAGTTCTCAAACAGCTCCAGCAGCTCATCAGACGTGTTCTCAAACACAGCTATAACCTCCGTGCTCACCATGTTGTACACGACGAAGAATGAAGGCTGGGGAGAGAGGCAGAGGCGAGGGTTAACCAGAGAGCACGCATAGGGAAGCTGGCCCTTTCTCCTCCCTGTGCGATGCCACAGATTCTACCCAAATGTCTTTGCAGAGCAGGAGAATCCCACATCTTCATATTAATCCATTCTGCTATTCAAATACCTCAACAGGCATGAAATTATCCACCTGTTTACTGCGATGTCATTATTTATGGGAAAAAAAAAACACAACTGAATGAGCTTCCAATTTTTCTTCTCAAACTGGATGTCAATATTTCTGTTTTCTCTTCCTCTCTGCCCTCCACCAAATCCAAAATGCTTTCTGAAGTGCCAAATTTAATTTTCATTCCTGCTGACAAAATGATTTTAAACCCAGTGCTAGCTGGCAACAAATCATCCTTTTCTTTATGCAGAGAAATTATTTGCTTTCCCTTCTTAATATTTCCACCACACAGGGATGAGCCTGTTCAGAGTGCTGTGCACTACACCACTGTCTACAAAAAGCTGGACCCTTCTGATACCCTGCTGACACAGAAATGAAAATCTGAAAGACATTAACAACTTCTTTTTAATACCATCATTCTTGTGCAAGAAGGCTCGGGCACCGCACTGTACATTGGCAATGTCAGTGCTTCACAGCATCAACAAGCAAGAGGTGGGGAAAAACACTGCATTTGTACCAGCACAACTGCAACAAAGGGAAAGGACATTCCCATCTCACCAGGAAGGGGCATATTTAGTTCTTGGTCACCAAAGGTAGCTTTTATTAAATAGGACAGGGCTAGATTTCCATCACCACAAAGCCTGTCCCTGCTTCAAATGTAACTAATTCAGTGGGCATATGTACATATCTGGGTAAGTCTTCTGCTCATAAACACCATTTCTGAATGCTTCACATCCCGCTCCCAATCAGTGCTCAGCGATGACGGCAGGCACTCTGCCCACCTCATCCATCTGTAAATATCACAAGGTTTACTTGTTTTACAGCCCCAAAATAAACTGTGATCGTACAACCCGACCCCCACACGTTAAAATGAAGCACACTGAATGAGGTTACTCACTGGATGACTGCCTGAGGAAAGGAAAGCCCTTCTGAAATACAGCTTTGAAGCAGAGAGAAGATAGCAGAACTAGAAACTATTTAAATCTTTTAAAACTGCAGGGAATCTCCTCCAACCTTAAATAAAGAAGTTCCTTTGCCAGGTTAACACAGGATGCCCTCAACCAGAGAAGTCTTTCTTCCTACATTTTAGCAGCACCTGTGACACAGACAAAGCACAAGCACGGCACAGACAGCAGGAGCTGTTACAAAAAGCATACAGCAAAGCTGGAATACAAGCCAAGAACAACAACCCCCAAACTACACATACACAGCAACGCACAGGCAACCTACAAGCGTAAACAGGAACTTCCTCAGCCTCCTTAGCAGAGAAGCCTAAAGGAAGAGAAGATCCTGAAATCAGACCAAACCCATGTCCTGCACTGATAGATGAAAGAAAAAATGGGAGTTTCAGGTATTCTGTGACCAAAGTGTTCTTCACGAAGCCCTAACGCCAAGACTAAACTCAGGCAGGTCAGGCTGCTCCACATCTGGAATTATCTTCTGAAAGAAAGAAGAAATAAGATGCTTTCCTTCAGCAGAAAATACATCACCTGAGGAACAGCACAAACAAGCCACAATTTGCATCTAAAAGTAACCTTCAGGTGAACCAAGTCAAGAACAGGTTGGAGCAAAGCAAGCACAAAAACCTTGGTAACCACAGCAGGGAGCAGAGCTGACACTCCCACAAACATTCACGTTGGGGTGGCCTGAGGCTTGGATCAGGAGCACCACTCTGGATACAAGCAACAAGCTATACACTGCAAGCCACATCCACAAAGCTTTCATGTTCCTGAGACAGCCATTCCATTTTACACCAGTGGGTAAAACAGTTTTAGCCTCATTTATTCTCTCCCAAAATAATTACCCCAAAACAAATATAAAAGCAAAATCATGGTCACAAAGAATGATTGCCCTTTTCGTTTAGGGTCTAAGTACTGGAACCAGCAAGATGGGAAGGATGGGATGGGAAGGATAAACAAGCATCTAGGGAACTACCTGACAAACTTCAGCAGTAGAGATTTATTAATTATTTTTGCCAAATAGTTTCAAAACAAACAAACAAAAAAAGAGCACAGATTAAAGGACTATAGTAGGTTAATGTGAAAAATATCTTGCTCAGCTTCACATAGCTCAAAAACTGAGTAACAGTAACAGTGGTGAAAAGAGATGATCAACATGTGGGATGGTGAAAAGCCTGGAGGGACCCAGCACTGTCTGAGCTACATTTACTCTAATTTGACTTCTTTAGTACTAAACAGAAATGAAAAGCAATTGGCACATTAGCTAGATTTAAGAGCTGCTACTTCAATTTGGAGAAATCATAAATACTAGCTCTGATAGAAGCTTGAAAGAGTAAGTACGTAGGCAGAATAGAAAAGGTAATTCTACTGGTGAAAAATGGAGATATTATATTTGAAAAACATGCTTGAAGATGCAGAAGAAAAGGGAGAGACTACCTCTACAATGCAAGCGTATTACATAAAATAGCAGCTAAAAAAATCAGCTGGGGATTTAGGAGGGAAAGAGCACTGTGAAGCACTTGTGAGCACAGGGAACAATCCCTGGAGAAAGGGAACTCAATAACGCCTAAGATCTTTTCTGTCTCATTTTCAGTTGTGAAGAATGTGGTGAAATCATGAGAGCAAAAGATACTGAAGTTATTCAGTACCAAGGGTGTCAAATGTTCACACAAGAATGAAGTAATAGGGTCCTAAACAGCACATCCAGTGAACATTCACAGGCTCAGCTAGGAAATGCTGCTCCGAACAGCACCGAACCTGCTTGAGAGCACTTGCCCCCAAGCAACAGGGAGCCCCAGGTGGCAGGCAGTACCTGTGAAGGATCTGTTACCCGCAGCGTGACCACGTCTTCACTAGTGTATTTGATAAACAGATGGTTCTCATCCAAAAGCTGCATCTTCCACATGCGGAGCTGCCTCAGCTGATCAAAGTACTGGAAGAACCTCCTCTTTGCTATCGCGCTGCCGTCCTGCTCTGCCCTTCTCCACAGGTACACCAGCAGCCTGTGCTTCAAAGAGTTTATGAAGGGCTCTTTGTAGGGGTTTGCCATCCCCGTCTGAGAGTCCCGTTGCACCTCGGGATACACCGCAGACAGCGTCAGGAGATCATCCTCATAGCAGAAGCGACCGATTGTCCGCACATCGATGAAAGTCCCCTCGGGTGTCACTTGAAAGACGTGAATCGTCTGCTGCTGCACGGAGAGAATGGCCAAGATGTTCTTATAGAGGTACAGCCCCTGGTTATGAGAGAGGATGACTTTGTCACACTTGAAAGTCCTCGTGTCACAGAGCCTGCCCGTGTGGAGATCAATGATGTGCAAGGAATAATCTTCCAGAGGAGAACGAGGGTTGGGGGTCACCGACTCACTGTTGCGATAAACCTCAAAGAAGGGCGGGTGCGGCTCCTCGGGCAGGTAAGCAGCAGAGCCAACGATGACATACCGACAGTCATCAGTGAACAAGCTGCACTCACGGTTCAGGTGCTCCCCGTTAGAGGCCACATTGGTGATATGGAGCAGGACAAAAAAGCGCTCAAAGAGCCGCCCTCGGATGTTGACAGATCTCTGGTCATTGCCGTTAGCCAGGATCTCCCCCTCGTAGCCTTGCAGGAGGTCCTCTGCCGCCTGGCAGCCCTGATACTCGTAGATCTCCAGCGATGTCTGGTCGGAGGAGAAGGCGATGAAGTAGCGCCCATCAGGGGAGAACTTGCGCAAGAAGCAGGGCGGCTTCTCCACATTGACCACGGTGAAGTTGGGGAAGACGTTCTGGTGGAAGACGCGGACCTGGTGCCAGTGGGTGCCGGCCTTGCCAGAGCTGATCCGACGGCGCTCCAGGCGGTGGATGACATTCTGGTTCTGGATGCGGCGGGGCTTGATTGTGGGGACATCATGGTCCATGGTCAGAGCACTACTTCATCTTCACCCTGCTGCAGACGGCGCACACACTCACTGTGGGACCTCACCAAGGCTGCTTACATAGATGGAGTTCTGGGCAAACCCCTGAGGGTGGGGGCCAGCTGAAAAACCTTTGGGAGGGAGAGAGACTGGGAGAGAGGGTTCAGTGGAGACGTAACAGGGACAGAGGGAGGTACCAAGGGGGAACCCAGCAAGGTGATGGGATCTGCAGAGCTGCCTGCTGCAGAGCGGGGCACAGGAAAGGATCGAGCTGAGGAAGGCAGCACACATACGTGGGGGCCACAGGAATGAAGGGACACTCAAACACCGGGAAGGGGATGAGAGCAGCCAGGGGCACCCTGCAGCTGGGACAGAGGGAGCCCGGGGAGGTGGGCACGAAGGGATTCCGGGGGAAACGGGGCAGCCTGTGGGCCACCGAGGGGACAGCAGCCTCAAGGAGAAGCCTGACTGGAGGCTGGAGACGGGGGCCGCTCTTCCTCTGCCCCGCAAGAAACCGGGGCTCAGGACCATGCCCTCGGGGCAGGGAGGAGCTCGGAGCCCTCCGGGCGTGGAGGCCACGGTGTAGCGGAGCCCACGAAGTGTGCAGGCCGCGCTCACCACCGGAGCCCGGCGCTGGGCCCGCCGCCGCCGCTTACTCTATGGCCGCTGCCATCTTTCCGCCACCACACAACGACGCACCGCGACGGCGGCGGCGAGAAGGCGTCACCCACCCCGTCCGCTTCCGCTTCCGGTCGGCGGAGCAGCGAGGCGGGGCGCACCAGAGTGTCCACAGAGCGAGCGAGAGAGCGCCCCCTGGCGGAGGGAGGAGCGCTGCGGGGCGCGTCCGCGCACAACGGGAACCGCCTGAAATGTGCCCTGCACCCCTATAACCCCGCAATGCCAAAATCCTGAACCCACATAAATCTGTACCCCTATAGTCCTCCACCCATCCTTAACCCCTATAATCTTGCAGCTCGTAAGCATGCATATCTATAAATCCGCACTCCTATAAATGCGCATCCATCCTGCATCCCCATAACCCTACACTCCTGTAGCCCTCTAGCCCCTCACCACTAGAAGCCTGCACACAGGCTGCGTCCCTATAGCTCTCCACCCCATAAGCATGCATCTCTATAACGCTGCACACCTATAAACAAGCATCACTATAGTCCTGCACCTATCCTGAAACCCATAATCATGCACCCCCATAAACGTGCACTTATCCTCCACCCCTTCAGAACTACATCTCTGTGGCCCTACCAGCCTATATCCATCCTGTGCTCCTATCAGCCTGCACACCCATAAACCTGCACCTGCATAACTCTGCACCTATAAAACTGCACCCATCCTACACCCCCTGAAAGCCTGCACCTGTCCTACATCCACCCCATCACCCTCTGCACCCACCCCAGTACTCTCATCCAGACACCCCCTGCACAGCATCCCCAGGGATGCTCTGTATGTTTTTAGGGCATGCCTCTGTCTCATAAGCTCCCCAGGTGTGTGGGGCAGACAGGACCATTCCTGCCCCTCCAGAAGCCCCTCTGACAGCCAAAGGATGGGGACAGCAGCATCCAGGTGGTGGCATTAGTGCCATGGAGCAGGGGATGTGCTCACCTACACTGGTCACTGTGCTGCAGCCAGCCCTGGGTGAAGGGCCTCAGCCCCATAAAGCACTCTGTGACATTGCTATCCCCACAAAGCTCTGGGGACATCACCCCAATGGGGGTGGCAGTTAGGTGCCAGGACAGTGGGGACCTTTATAGCCCTGGGGACCCCTATATAACCCCAGCACCCACCTTGTGCCCCTATACCTGTGTGTGGGAAGGAGGCACCCTGCGAAGCATAGGAGCAGCATCCCCTATGGGAACATGAGGAAAGAACCCACTCTATGGGTCTGGGGGTCCGTGCCTATTTCCCAGTGTTTTTCACAGCAGGAGACACAATGACAAGCTGAAAATGAATGGCCTCAGCTCTTCTCTTTGTTTCCCTCCCCTCTATGTAATTAATTGGGATCCACCTTAATAGGATAAAACTAAATACCAAAGAGCATCCAACCACATGGCAGCTGGCAGGAAAATAGCCACCCCGCACACACACAGACAGGCAGTTCAACGGACAAAAGAGCCATTAACACAGCAGCAATCGGCGCTCCTGAGCTAATAACTCCATCCCTGTGGCCAGCCTGTGTTGGGGCTCAGGGCAGCAGACCTTTGTGGGAACAGTTCTGTTTTCATTCATCTGCAGGGGTTTGCTGATGGGATTTAAGAAATCTCAGCGAGGGAGGGCTGGGAGTAGGGAGCTTGGCGAGACACTCCATGGGATGCAATTGGCTGGAATTGGGCTGGTTGCTCTGCTTTTCGGAAGGGTTTTGTCCACCCTCCGGCTGCAGACGGCTTCAAGGTGGGCTGGGGGGAGGCTTTGGTGGAAAGCACCCAGAGAAAACAAGTGAGTGTTGCAGCCAGAAGCCTGCATGAGGCTTTGCTCTGAGCCATCCCATTTGCTGCTGGGGAAGGTGATGGTGCCATTCCCAGCACAGCCCAATGGATCTCAGGCACAAACAATGCAGTTCTGCTCCCAGCTGCACATCGTCTGTCCTTTCTGATGGCTGTCAGCATCAGCTCCCCTATGCAAACCATCCTGTTCCACTCCAAAACCTCAAACGTGCCTATGTCCTCATCACAGGTCCCTTGGGATGAACCCCAGTGCTGCACAGATATTTCCCATCCATCCCCACAGCTAGCATGGGGGCATAAAAAACAACAAGCAGAGCTCATTTGGGATGCTTTGGGTGGTTTACTGAAGCAAGGACCCTTCTGCTGCTGTGTACCAAGTGCTGTGGGATGAGTGAGGCTGGGGACTGAAGAAGGACAGGAAGGATGCTCTGCTCCCACCCTGCCTCAGCCCACAGCCCCGGCCATTTCCTCACATGGACACTCGCAGGGAAAGAAAACCCTCTCCAGGTCCTGCACATTGCTGTCCCCTCTTGTGGCTTCATCCACGCTGTGCTGATGGAGGAGAGAAAAACAAACCTTCCCTAGGCTTTGCAGAGAGCAAAGTCGGTGCAGATAGCCCTGCTCGAGGCTGTGCCCTCTCATAGGGTTCTCTTTCCAAATGTGCACAGCTGCAAGCACCCACATGCGGTAGGAGAGGTGCTGGGTGCTTTGGGAACCACAGGGAAATCCTTTCTGGAGGTGTTTCTCCGTGGATTGGATATGGGGGGGTTCTTCCTTTGGTGTTTTCCTTGCCCTCAGAAAGGAGCGGCCTCTGTGGGGCTTTCCCTCGGGCAAAGCATCCTGCGTGCCCCAAGGAGCAGCAAGCTTCAGCTGGGGACACAGTTGGGGTGAGGATGCAGCCAAGGGAACAGCCCCGAGATGAGGACTCCGACTCCAATTTCTCTCATTTTTCCAAGAAGAAAATAAGATCCAACTCCATATTTAATTCTGCCCTGGGCCGGGGGAGAGAATTCATTCATGTTTACAGGTTCGCATGGGCATTGAGGCACCCATTTTTATAAAATGGGACAAAGAAGTCCCCATCAGAACCCCCCGGCTCCTGTTTCGACCCTTTCCAGAGCCGCACAGGGCCAGGCTAGCAGAATGCTGCTGGGACTACTGCCTGCCATCAGTCCCCCCAGCCTGCTCCAGCACCTGATCGTCGCCCTCAGCACCTTCCCAAACTCTCCCGACCTCTACACGACGCAGAGCCCATGCAGGACCCCGGGCGAGGAGCGCCCTGTGCCACCCGTGGGTGACAGCCCCGTCCCCGCTGTGCCACCCGTGGGTGACGGCCCCTCCCGCTGATGCGCAGTGACATTTGCAATCTGTTGCCATGGGCGCTCGGGGACTTTTGCTGTGGAGGGGGATCGCGCTTCTCCCCCCCCTTCCTCCTCCTCTCCATCCCTCCCTCCCGATGACGTCATGGATGACCACGGTGGTGACAGGGCCACCTGTGGGCTGGTGAGGGGTTTAAAGAGACAGTCTGCAGCTGCAACAGGAGCCCTGGCTATTGTCTGCGCACCTGGGAGTGAGGGAACCTGCAGCCCCCCGACCACCCATCCATCCATCCATCCATCCATCCTCTCACCCACCCATCCATCCATCCATCCCATCCTTCCGCATCCCATCCATCCACCCATCCCACTGCATCCCACCTGTCCCCATATCCCGTACAGCTCCCGCGGTGCCGGGGCTTTCCGAGCCGGTTCGTGCCCATGCCAGTGCCGACCTCCCACCACCGCAGTGGATCCCCCAAGGTAAGGCTGCGCTCCGTGGTCCCACGGTCCCTCCTGCCTCTCTGCATCCACTCCCTGCAGCCCCGGCTCTGACAAAGGGATCGCTCCGTGCCACCAAGGGGAGGTGGTGGGGACACCCTGGATCGCACCTGCTGCAATCCAGCCCTGGGGATGCTCCTGCTGACTCTGGGGAGGGCATGGGGATGATTCCAGAAGACATGGCGACCCCTGGGACAACGGGTTCCCACTGTGGGGGCAGAGCCCTACTGGCACCGAGCGCTGGGATGCTTCTGCTTTGGGCAGCACTGGGCTCAATAGGATCCCATCACCTCCACTCCGGCTTTCCCAGAACACCACTGAATTCATCTCCCATCCCCTCGTGTAGGCACCTATTTTCCTTGTATGTCACCCTCATGTGGGAACTGGGTGTCTCCAGCGTGGCATCTCCTCGTCCCAGGTACATCTGATTTGATGCCATGTACCCAGAGGGGGTGCTGCTGGGTGGTGGGGGGTGCTGCAGGAATCACGGTGCGTGGCAAAGGAGCAGGGAGAGAGGGGCTGCTCATCCCCTGGGGGGCAAGGACCAGTCCCCAGTGTCTGTCCCGCAGTCCTCCCAGCCCCAACAGGGTGAGCAGCAGGTAAGTGCCATCGTTCTGGCTGCAGATTTTGGTGTCACTCGGATGTGCAGGCAGGGAACGGGGTAGGAAAAGGCTCTGGGAGCAGCTCAGAATGGAGATGTGTACATGGAGACTGGCGTGTCTACTCCCAGGGAGAGGAAGGGTTCATCCCTTCCCATGGGATGTAACCCAGTGGGGACCACTGTCCTGCTCCTCAGCAGCTCCTACCAAGGGCTTGTGCAGGTCCCCACATCCCAAGTCCATGGGGCTGCATTGGACCCCACCGCCAAAGAGCCAGCAGCCTCATAATGGGAGTGAGGGAACGGGACAGATTCTGTGAGCAGCCCTACACAAGGCTGCCTCTGCAGCCTTCAGCAGACATCTGGGCAGAAAGGGATGGGAACTATGCGGGGTAGGAATGGAACCATGTGATTCTACAGTCCAGTCTTGAGAAATGGGGCCAAATCCGAGGATGAACCCCACAGGGAGAAGTTGGTTCCCTGCATCCTGGAATGCAGAGAAGTGATGGTAGAAGATGGTGAGAGCTTGGGCTGGGCCTGGAAGTGGAAGAGACGATACCAATTGTCGGGTAGATAGAAACTGAGTGGCAACCCCAAGGCATGGCACCATGGTGTTTGCACATCTGTCCATCCCACAGCAGGGTGCACAGCTGCACCGTGCAGGGAAGGGTGAGACCCCTGGGGAACCCTCTGCATAAGGGGAAGGAGGTGGCATGATGGAGCAGACCATGCCTGCCCTCCCAGGGTAGCGAGCAGCACGGAAGGCGCACTGACCTGCCTGGTTGACCACACTACGGTGCTGGGGTGCCTGAGGGAGACTCGGGATCATGCATGGGGCATGTGCTGTGTGGGCATAATCTTAATCCCCTGTGCAGGGGGCTGGAATTGAGCTGAAAAGAACCGTGGTCTTCCTAGATGGATGCATGGAGCAAGTAGGGGAAACACAACAGGCAGGGAAAGCGGTGGAGTGCAGGCTGGTCAGAATTGCTGGTATCTGCAAGAGCCCACTCCAAGTGCAACCCAAAGAGAATTTGTGTCTGTGAGCGAGCACACCCAAATACACATCCATACACACGTGCTGTACCCAAATACGTGGCAGCACTCAGCACAGCCGCGCGTCAGCCAGTTCCATCCCACCACCTCCTCCTGCAGACACCACTCCTGCAGAGGGACCCCAGAGTGTGGGTGGCCGATAGTGATGTCGTTGCATGGTCTCATCTCTTAACCCACGTTTTTGTGGCACGCATTGGACCAGGTGATGCTAAACCTGCAGAGATGGCGATGGCGATGATGACTGTCGCTCATATCTCAGCTCCCCACGGCATATGTGTAGCCTATGAACCCCACTAATTATATTGTTTTCTCTCGTCAGGCATCCCTACGCTCCCTGGGAGAGGGTGGTATGGAGCTCACTCATTGCTGGGCTGCTCTCCTTCTCCAGGGCTGTTACTCTGTGCCCAAGGCAGGGGCTGGGGCTGCCCGCCCAAAGAGCAGGACATGGTATGGAACAGCAGCTATGGCACAGAACATCTCCCATTGCATGGCCAACGCCATCTCCAAACACAATATCTCATGTTGGGAGAAGCTCCTGCACCCAAACCACCAGGGATAGGGCTGACCCTGATGTAGATCCTTCAGTTCAGACCCTTAGGACATTTCCCCAGTGGGATGCTCCAAAGGCAATCCAAATGCACCTAGCCCCCTCCCATCCAAAACATGCTTGTCTCTAATAGAGATGCTGATTTGGATGCACCAGATCTTGTCCCTTCTCTCCTCTCCTCCTCACCCAGCACAAGGGACTGGGCTAAACCTGGGGACTTTGAGGATGCCACGGAGCATCCCCCACCTCCTCCCCATCCCCAGGCCATCTGCCCACACTCATCCATGTTAAACAAACGCCGGAGTCTATTATCGAGCCCTGCCTTCCCCTTCCCCCCTGGACAGATGGAGGCTGAGTGCACCCGGAGCCCCGGCCCGCAGCATTCATGTGTGTGAATGAGAAAATTGAATTATTTATGGCCATGCGAATAAGGCTGACGGCTGCGGAGGCCGAGCGGAAAGGACTCCATTACACGGCGAGTACCTGTTGCTATGGAGCTGGGGCTTCTTCTCCTCCAGCACCGCCTGCATCCCTGCCTTCTCCCCATCCCTGCCTTCTCCCCATCCCTGCTCCTGTCCCCAGGGTTGTCCCCATGGATGATGGTTGGAGCATGTGTGACCAGCTGTGCACACTGTGTCCATGGAGCCATCCCTCATCACCCCACATTTCAGAGCACGATGCCTGGGGTGATGTAGGTGTTATGCTGGGGGATGACACAATGCTGGCAGTGGTCCTCCAGGTGCCACGGGCTGCAGCACACGTTGAAATCACTGGGGAGGGTAGGGATGGACAAAAACATCTCATGGCCGTGTCTGGGCAGAGGGGTGACTCTCAGTGAGGGCTGTGCGAAACTCCCCTTAAATCTCCCTTCCTGGGGGCAAAGGCAGCTGTGAGCTGAGCTCCTCTGATTCCCTCTGTGCCCATTTCAGTGGGAAGAAAAGCAGCTTTGCACAAGCACCCTCTGAAAGCCACCTGCATTGCAGCCGCTCCTTGGGGATGCCGAATCCTGCAGCAATGCTGAGAGTTATGCTGGGGTATCCCCGCTTCTGCTTTCTTCCCAAATTTTCCTTGGCCAAACATCAGCATCCCATGGACCTCAGTGTCTCCCTGGGGCCAGGTCAGGCTCTGGGGATAGGATGGTGTTAAAACAGTGGTCCCCGCTCCATGCAGAGATTCCCTCTCCCTCCCAGCTTTGCGAGGCTCTGCAGGGCTAAGAATAGACTCCAGCTCCGCTCCTGGGGCTGAGTGGGCTCTGCCGGGCTCAGAGGAATAAAAAGCAGGGAAACGCTTATTTTAGTTGCTGCAGTCAGCAGCTGTGACTCTGCTATACACAGGGAGCAGCTTTGTACTGTGTTTACCCAACCGCTGCTGGGAGGCACCAAATTGGAGCGTGGATCCTACCCTGAGCCAAATGGATGGCCAAAATCCTGGCCAGCTCTCAGCCTTCCCTTGCAGTGCTCCTTCCCTTTGAGCCCCCTTCCATCCTCCTCCCTCCTTCCTTCTCCCATGCTCGGGAGGTGCTTTTCCCCATCTCCTAGCATTCAGCTCTTGCAGCGGTTGGTGGAACCCCATGGAGATGTTTAGAACTTGCGTAGGACATGCCCATGGCACCCAAGACAAATGGATGTCCATGTGTCCAAGCGAGGGACACAGCTAGGATGTTCCAATGTGGGGCTGGGGGTAGCTCCCACTGCAGGAGAGCAGCCACGGGTCTGCCTCGCACCCATCACCCGAGGGAAAAGCAAGAGAAAGCTAATTGTTACCATGGCTACACCAAGTGGCCTTTCTGCGGGAGCCGCGTCATAGCTGCTGTCACAAGGTTAAGGCGGTGGGGAGCGGTGGCGGTGGGGACCGG
>JAOWBP010004028.1:10497257-10517872 GCA_028571105.1 Tragopan temminckii | reverse complement strand
CACAGACCCCATCACCGACAGCCACCAGTACATGGATGACCAGTACTGGCCCCAGGACCTGATGGTGGGCACCCTGTGACCAGGGACGGCACTCTCTGTCCGTGGTGTTGGGGACATCCCTGTGCCTTCACATCTGAGGTGTGGAGGGACACGTGGTGCCACCCCGGAGGAGCACAGTGGTGGAGTGGGGCTCTTAGGGCACCTCTGATGCCCTCCAAAGGGATGCCCTCCCTGGTGTCATCTTGCTGCTAATGGTGGGAGAGCTGAGGCGAGTGGTTTCTCTGAAGGTTCTGTGGTCCGTGCTGCGCATCGTGGCCCTGTGACAGCAGTTTAGAGCTGTTGTGCTGCTGCCTGGTTGCTGCAGAGCATCCGGGGCTGGTGTTACACCACCATTTTTCTCCCTTTGCACAGTGAAGCCTGGAAAGGAAGTCCAGGTCCAATCAGTTTTTACATCACATGAACAACAGCTTAGAATGCACTTTGTCATATTTGTCCAATTCTGGATTAAAAATGATTATTGCAAAAGCCTCCTGCGTGTGTTGGTGTGATTGAGCGCTGTGTTCCAGTACTTCCAACTCACCTGACATCAAAAAATGTCTCATTGGTGGTCTGATGGTGGCTGGGATAAACAAGTCCTGGTGCTGATTGGCTTCATGGGGCTGTGGGATGGTCCCCTCTGCTCCAAGGCTCCTGCTGGGACATCTGCAATGGGTGACAGGGAGGGCAGCAGATGGGCTCAGCCTGGACTGAGGAGTCCAGCACGCCCAGCTGTCTCTAGGTCCTGTCTGGTGGCACCAGGGTGGAGAGCTGGGTGTTTATCAGCTGTGACTCATCCTGCAAGGCCGTCGGGCACAGGGAAGAGACGGGAGCAATTAAAAAACAAAACAAAGCAAAACACAGAACATTTCTAAAGTCTCAACCAATATTTGCAGCAGTGCAGTCCCTGTGCAAGCATTGCTTCTGTGCTGCAATTCCCAGCTCTTGGAGAAGGTGGGACACAAACTGGAGGTCGGGATGGATTTCCATTGGCTTAGAAGGGCTGAAAATATCATGTTGTGCTGGGAAGCCCACGAGTCCCCAAGGCACAACTGCAGTGATGTGGTGGAGGAGAATCCCTGCAGGTCCTTTGGGAAAGCTCCAGGAGGGAGATCCAGACGAGAAAGCAAACCCTGGGGTAGATGATAGGATAGAGCTGCTGACATCGGATTTGCTCCGTGTAACACAAATGGCAATGTTCCCCCTTTTTTTTCCGCCCAGTGAACTGATCAGGACTTAATCAGGATTTTCACAGATGTTTGTGAATATTCACCTAAATGTCAGGGAGCTGCTGGTGTGTGCTGTGCTGTACCACCACCGGTGGTGCTGAGCATCTTTGGGCAGGCAGAGCAGAGCAGAGCAAAGCAGGAGCCAATTCCAGGCAGCTCCTGGGTGATGTTACATTTCGTGACTATTCAAGACAGGGCAGAAAAGCCGTCTGTCGTCTCGACGACCCTGAATAATGATTAACACGAGCCCACGAATCCAGCAATGGGAACTCGGGGCTTTTATCAGAGGAAAAACATTGTCAAATGAGTTCTTTCAGGCAGCTGCAGGAGCAGGTAACTGATAAGCTCGTCATTGGAGTGGGGCTGAGCCAATGGGAGCTGATGGCGACGGCTTTTTCTTCTGTCTAGCAACAGCTTCTCCCCGAGCAGCAGACAACAATTGGAGCTGCTGTTATCGAGCCCTCCCTTCCCAGCCATCCGGCTAAATGGTGCTCATCATAAGGGACCCTCCGAAATTGAGTCTAGGGTGGGTTGTCCCATTTCCTGCATGGTTTTGGTGGTTTTGATTGGGGGCTTTGCAGCCCTCGAAGCTGGGGCACCTCTGCCTTGTGCTGGCTGTGCGGCTGGAGATGCTGGAGGCTGCACTTGGGCTCTGCTCCTCCTGCGTGGCCGTGGGATGCCCATAGGGCGGATGTTTGGTACACAACAGCACTTTGAGCAGGAGATCTACAGGGGTTCATCTCTCACTCCATACAACAAGTCATAATCCCCAACGTGGTCATGGTCCCCAAGTGTGGTCGTGCACAGAGCGATGCAGATACCAAAGAACAACCCCTGTCCAAGGGCAGTTCGTGCTGGGGCTACTTTGCTGTGGGGACACAGAGATGATCTGCCCCATTTGTGGCCATTCATTGGAAACTAAGCTGGTTTGCAAAAAGGGAGAACCATCCTGCCTGCACCCCGAGCGCCAGCATCACCCTTCTCTCCACCCGCAGTGGGAATTATAGGGCAGAAAGCTTGCCGCCTGCTCTAAATTAACATCTCCAGAGCCCTATTAACCTACCTGGCCGGAAGAGGCAAATAGGTGCGATCCAGCAATGAATAGACACATCTGCGGGTCGCTTAGCACTGAGCTGCGGGAGGGGTGCGCGGGTGCCGATTGGCTGCAAAATCCCTTCCCTGCCAATGCAGGGACAAGTGTGGCCTAGCAACAGCTGTTCCCTGATGAAAAACAAGCCACTTCAGCTCTGCGACTCGCTGCAGAGGAAAGGAGACGGCACTGCTCCCTGTGCCCCATCTCAGCGGGCAGCCAGCGCCCCGATCCTGCAACCCCGATCCCACACACTGGAGCTGTGGGGTGCATGGGGTGGGCTTGCTGTGGGTACGGCACGCACAGCGCTAGGAAGAAACTCTCCCAGTGTCAGGGCTCCCAGCATTGCAGTGGGCTCCCAGCGAGGCCCCATTGGCAATAGGTACAGCTCTGAATGAGGCGCAGTGATTTCTCCGCTGGTAGTAGATGATGAGAGCCTTAAGCTCTGCACCATCCTTGTGGTGTTTCAGCCTGCTGCTCCCCATCCCCACTCACCTTGTGTGCAGATGTTAGCGAGCTGAGGGTGGTTTTTTTCAATTTTCTGAGTCAAAAGTGGGGGTTGGAGCTGCCTTGAGGTCAGGGCCATCCTCATGGAAAGTGCAGAGAGCATCAGGAGCTCTCCTCTCTGGGATCCCCTCGCAAAACAACTCATGCGTGAGCCACCATATGTTTGTTTCTTTCTCCAAACTAGATAACAGCAAAATGTTGTTGTTCTCCCAAGGCCATCCAGCACAGAGCAGAGCATCAAGTGTTAGCGTTTGGAAGGCAGCAAGACCCTGTTCTGAGCACGGGTTAACAGTAGTGTGCTGTGTGATGGATGGAGCGCAGCGAAGGTTCCTATAAGGTGCACGATGGGGCCGGGCATCACAGAATCATAGAATCATTAAGGTTGGAAAAAATTGCTGAGATCACCCAGCCCAACCATCAACCCATCCCCACCATCCGCTCGTAACCACGGAATAAGCTGGAAAATAACCGGACCGGAGAGCGAGGAAGGCAAAAATGTGCTTCTGCCCTCTGGGCTGAGCCCCCAGAGGACACCCCGGCTTTTCTCCACTCTGCCCGTGGCGGATGCGCGCAGCGCCGGCGTTCACTAGGTGGTGCCCTCGGGCTGACGATGTTCCGGAGCTGTGGGGATGGCTTTGGGGAAGGTCACAAGCTTAAAAACTCCCAACCTTAAAAACCCCAGGTCCCTCCATTGGGGTTGCTGTTTGTGGTTAAATGATACCCGGTCTCGGAAGGAGACGAGTCTGTCACACATCTGGTACAGGGCACGTCCCAAGGCACTGCCTCTCACCCTCAGGAGCACCAACACTCCCTGACTTCAGACCAGCAAATAAAAGCTCGTGGTAATCCCCCAAGTACAGTGTCAGGAAGAACCAACCATCCTGTCATCTATCTTTGTGTCACCTCACAGCATTCTCTTCTAAAGGATGATAAAGGGTTGTGTTTGCAGCATGAGCTGCCTTTGGCATGAATTTGCTCTCCATGTTGGGCTGTAGCTCAGGAGAGAAAACTCAGAGCAGAAAAACAAGCCTCTCTACCTGCCTGCTTGTGCAGGTGAGTTCTCACTGATGGGCTACAAAATATTGAAACCCACCTGGATTTGATCTGCTTGGACAGATTTCCCTAGTGCACGAGATGTTTAATGAGGCATGAAATTGGGAGTTCATCAGTCAAAGAACGTGATCACATGAAGGGGTCAGTGGGGATTTTATGATCAGATGTAAGTCTGGAAGGAAACCTCCTCACTGCTGCTTTTCTTTCCTCTCACCAACTCCCCTGATGTTTCAATGCGAGGCAGAAGCCTTTCCCAGCAAGAAGCAAGCACTGAGACCTGATCGGCTGTAGGTATCCCTATTCAGTGCAGGGGAGTTGGACCAGATGGCCTTTAAATGTCCCTTCCAGGAGCTGAGGCCCATGCACTTCCCGTCTGATGCAGGGAGAGCCTCGCACGACAGCATTGAGGTGGCAGACCTGCGGCACCGAAAGCAGCTGTGGGATTAAGGTGCTGAACCGCAGCCTTGAGAGCATCCTCAGCCCCTGAAGGATGAACAGCAGCTGTCCCCTTCCTGACACCCACATCCCTTTCAGATTGTGGCTCCTATCCCCACTGCTTTAAAGAGAGGAAGCATCGCACAGTGAAGAGCAGGTGAGCACGCACGTCCTGCTGCTGTTCATTAAAAATAACTAATAATCTCATTTTTTTTCCAGCTCAGAGAAAGCGCTGTGTGTAAGTAGATAAGAGGCTTACATACCCAGGAGGCTCAATTAACGTTCTTAGTTCACGTGGCCCCAGGTAGAGGCATTGCTGACCCTGGGCTGCTGCTGCCAACTGTTTAAGGAATAGTTTTCTTTTAAGTCTTCATAATCAGAGGACTTTTTTTTTTAAAGGTGTTTCCAACACTCCTCATCTCTGCAGCATTTCAGTGTGATTTTCCCTGGCTTTACAGGTACTGCTTGTAATACCTGCAGCCTAATAAAAACTACTTCTCTTCCCTCCCCTGTTACCCAAATCCTTAAACAAAAAGGATTTTTCCTTCTCGGAGACAGGTGGAAGCTTGAGTTGGGAATGTGTTTGCTAAGGGATGCTGATGTTCTTGAGATATTTGGGCATAGCCATGGCTGTGAGCTGTGCTATGGTGGTGTTGATGGTATGGGTACAGTGCTGGCATGGAGAGCCGTAAGCACTCAGATGTGCACCTGGGGCACAGCAGGATGCTCAGGGGAGCTGACCCTATTCACAGATGTTCTGGAATATATACAGAAGCACACAGTGCTGCTCTGAACACCGTGTGCCATCCTAGGCTGAGGTGCTCGCTGTCCCTGTGTGCAGGACGCGCTGTGCTCCCAGATTCATCCTGCATGTCTGCTGTGAACTGCTATGAACCCACAGCACATCCCTTCCCCTCCTGCCCCACTCCTCTCTGCCAGCTTTCCTCTGGGGCTGCACGGTGTCTGCAAAGGACAATGCGAGCCAAGCTCTGCTGGCTGTTAAGATGGGGAAGACTTCAACAGCATCTGCACTAAATGGATGAGAGAGGATGAAGTGCTCTCTCTGCTCCTGAAAGGGCCATTTAATTCACTTTCGCCCTCTCCCCCCTCCCCTGGACCTCCCTGGCATGCAGGACACAGGGACTTTTATTACACCGCTGTAAACCTGGAAGGGGACTGATCAGTTCTTTGCCTGTTCCACCCCTTGCAGAGCGCTGTCTCCTCTGTTGAGCCATCAAGCTTACGTGCCTGCTGCCATGCACACACTGCTGTGGCACCAGGACAGCTCCAGTGGTCCCAAGAGCAAGATGTACAGCTTTGAATGGGAAAGGGTGCTCTTGGTATGTGTTTTAGAGGGACCTTGCAGAAGCCCTGGACCAGGATCTGAGCACCTGATCAACTGTAACTGTCCCTGTTAATTGCAGGGGACTTGGACTAGGTGGCCTATAATGGTCCCTTCCAGCACAAAGGGTTCTATGGCTCTGTGATTCTAAGCCCTGGTAGGGCGACAAGGTGACCGTTAGGTGTGCAGGATGCTGTAGGATGGGGCCAGGCTTGGTATTCCCTCCCTGCTGTTCCCTCTCGGTTTCCACACTGGGCTCTCAGCCTGCCTCCCTCCAGCTCTGTGCACCGAGTGCCTTGCTGCAGGATACAGCTGCTCATCAAATAGCAGAAATTCCAGGAATAGCTGAAATTCATTCGGCTTGCTTCTGCTGGGGATGCTGCAATCAGCTTCATAGTAGATTTGTCCCACAAACCTCCTCGCCTTGAGTTTTCCAAGGCAGTGGAGCCCAGCTGGGCTGATATATGGAGTATAGTGGTGGGAGTAAGTTTGCCTCAGCTGCAGCTCAATGAGGCTCTCCCCAGTGCAACAGCCCCAGAGGCAGCAGCAGCACAAGCAGCACTGCTGTGGGCACTCAGAGCACAGCAGCACTCACAGCTCTGCAGCGGTGATTTGCCAGCTGCAGATAGCTGTAAATTGGAGGGGTTGAATCTTCCCCCAGAGCAGCCAGCTGCAGGACTTGCTGGCTTACAGGCAAACGGCAAGGGAAATGCTAAGCTGCTAGGGTGGGGCTGTCTCCAATTTGCTGACCTGTTGCCATGCAAGTGCAACATCTGGATTTTCTTTTGTTGCTCTGACACTGCTTTTCCAGCAGACAGATGCCCAGCATTCTGCCTTCCTCCAAGGCCCCACCTTTCCCAGCACTAATTCCCTGGCAGCTGCACTTCCTTACTGTAAGCAGCGAGATGTCAGCTGTGCTGCCTGACTCTGGCCATTCAGCTTCTTTACCCCAAGAAGGTGAATCTGAGCACCGTAACAAGAACAATAGGCATTTCAAAATTGGAAGTAATCCCTGCTTTTGCTAGCTGGAGTGTGCTGCTTTGGGTCAGACCAACCCAGTGAGGTCAACTGTATTCCACGAGCTCCATGCTGTGGGCTCACCCAAAGGGTCTGCCACATGCACTACAAAGAGGGCTTTTTCCAAACTCAATGAGCTCAGTGAGGGGTAGATTCAGTCAATAAATAAGGGTAGAACTTCAGAGCTGAGCCTGGCTCATCTGGACTTGAGGCAAGTTGGTGGATATCTTCCCTTCACTCAGTAGGGATAGGGAGAAACCTGTCGGCCAAGAGGTTGCTGAAGACTTTTGCCTCTTCCCCTTGTCTACTGGTTGAAAAGAAAACAGCCTTCTGTGAGGTGTGTTTATTTGAAGTGAGTTAGTTGAACTCCTCTGCTCCCTAGGTGTGGGACTGGAGGACGTCTGTGGTGTCGGAGCAGCACTGTTTGCTCTGATGGGACACGGGTCAAATTTCTGGCTGAATCTCTCACTCCAAACACCCTCTCCAATATTTGCTTAAAAATCACTCTTTCCGTGTCCATTCTGCCAGTAATTTCTCTTACTGGAATCTCTTCTCGTTCAAGTGCTGTCAAAAGAAGAAAAATTGCCCAAATAATCCTATTCCCTGGTGTTATCACATACTGGCTGCTCCATCCAGGATGTGCCCGCAGTAAGGCAGAGGCAGAGCTGCCAATAATAATCCCCATTATGGCACTGAGAGAAGCCTTAAAAGGCATAGTGGTTACGGGCTGGAAAACCTGTCGCTAGCAACCAGGTCCAGTTTATGCAAACATGACCTGACTCACAAAAGCCGTAGTCAGATGGCGAGAGAGAGCTCCTTCTGTCATCCCTGGGCTCTTTCCGGCTCACTGTGGGCTGGCTGCACCCTGGCACGAGCCATAGCCCATGCCTGAGGCAGCCATGTGCCTCCATTCAGCATGAGCCCCTTGCTTTCCATCCTGAAGGTCAACCCGACCTGTGCATGGGGCAGCACAGAGGGCTGGAACCTGAGCAACACCGCTCTTCTGGTACATACTTCAGATCTATAAGAGGACTGGCCTAATTCTTCTGCCTGCTCCTCCTCAGCTTTCCATGGCTTCCACCCAATAGACACAGAGCAGTGACATTCCTGAAGCTGACATCCCGTTCTCCAAGCTGTGGGCACACAGACCTCGTAGCTACTTATCTCCAGCCCAGGCCCTCCATGGCAGTGCTCACTGGCCAGGGATTGGTCTAATTTAGGGACACATGGCACGGGACACCCTGTGCCCCCTCCCTCCTGCCCCTGCTGTGCCCTGCAGTGAAGGCACCTCCAGCCAGTTGATGATTTTGGCTTTATGCTAACAGAAAGTTTTCCTCCACGAGGCAATTTTTTTCCTCCGCTAAAATCCAGTCCTCAACTTAGCAAGGACAGAGCAAAGATCTCTGTATATGACTTGCGGGTTCTGGCTGGCAAATCCTAACAACATATATGGTTGTTGACTTTTCAAGTTTACAAATGTACAAGTCACACATTTTGTAGACCAGCTGGTGGGAGGTATTTTCTTTAAGCTCTTTGAAAGCCTCAGCGAAGAACAGTGAACGTTTCTTATCCCCAGGCTACATACTTATTTTATCCTTAAATGTTCTTAGGAACTATTCACAGATTAAGTCCCTAATTTTCTTTTGGAATAAAGGCCAAGTTAGATTATAGATAGCAAGGGCTATCGGTAGAGAAGAGAGAACAGCTCAGATCCCTTTTGATCACTGCAGGGTGTTGCAGAGAATTTAACAAGCCACACGTTGCAAGGTGGAAATTACACAGACCAACATTTTGATGAATTATGTAAAGATTTATGTATACATGTTATACATGTATAAAAATATGTATACAAACACAGGGAGAAAATGAGCTCAGTTAATGGCTGTGCCTGGCACTTGCATTGCCTTCGTCACGCAAGAAACTCAGCGGGGTTTATCAAGCTGTATGATGCCATGGATAAATGGGGGTGGCTGATTTAATGTTTCATAGCAACAACTTGAAAGGGAAAGTGCCGTGCTCTAGTGAAGCTGCTAGGTTTACTAGAGGCTGGCTAGCATGGCAAAGTTGATGCATTCCGTGAACCAGGTGCCAGGGGGACTTTTTGGTGACCAGGGACTGCCAGAAGCAGCCTCTTCTGGTGTGCTTGTTGGTCTTTCCAGAAGAACTGGTTTGTGCTGACAGCTTCTTATGGAACTTGCAGAGATCTGCAGCTTTTGTCATTGAATCATATAACAGCTTGGGTTGGAAGGGACTGTAAATATCACACAGTTTCAACCCCTCTGCCATGGTCAGGATTGCCAGCCACTAGATCAGGGCCTGATCCAACCTGGCCTTGTCCATCTTAGCAGATGATCCTCTGTTCCAAATTGTGCCCTTCCTAATGAAGCATACTGGTTTGGAGAGTTCTGGGGGCCTGGATGTTCAGTCTGTGCTGTTTTCAATCTGGTGTGCCACTATCATCCCTGGAGGTGTTCAAGAACTATGGAGATGTGGCAACGAGGGACATGGACAGTGGGCACGGTGGGGGTGGGTTGGTGGTTGGACTAGAGGATCTTAGTGGTCTTCTCAGTTCTAACAGTTGTTCTTTTTCTCCTGGTTCCCTTTTTCCCTCCCACCCTGTCTCTTCTCCCCATGCCTGCTCCAAGCCATCTCTTTTTAATTGACTGCGTGTATTTTTTTAAATGAAAGGGCTATACAAACAGAGCCCTGAGAGTGCCAGGCTAAATTCCTAAAACAAGCTTTCTCTTCCGGGAGGAGACCCGAACACATTCACTCATTGATTGGGCCGCTAGCTGATACTCAGCTCACCACCCTCCTCCTGTATTTCAGATAGGTTTTCTTTTTTATTAAACGTCTCTAAAAAGACCAACAGATTGCCCATGAATGACCACACAGTAGAATCCTACAAAGCTCCCATTCATGGCCAAGAAACTCGTACAATCCCAGTGGTGCAACAGAAAGACAGCTCTTTATAAACCAACCTGAGTTAAAAGGTCAATGGCCATAAACTCCCCCTCCCTGCTTTCCTGCAGGGTTTCGGTTTTTAATAGCAATCAGTACTCTTTACTATCATAAGGAATAGGACTTTTCAAGGGTAGGGGGAAGAGTTTTTTCTTTTGGCTTGAGGACTGCGGGGAAAGGGCTATAGTATGCTGGAGATGTGCCCCAGGGCCTTTTGAAGGGTGCATTGCAATTCCCTGTACCCAGGCTCTTGGTTGGATGGATTAACCCTGATTTGGTTTGGTTTATGCTACTGGACTTGGAAACCAGGAGGATGCTTTGGCTTAAGTATGGTCTGAAGCTAAAAGAACCTCCAAGGGAAGATGCCTGTGGATGTGGTCTTTCAGAAAAGGTGGGCAATGAAGCTATGTGGTCAAGAATCCTAAAATCAAATCATCTGATTATGACCAAGGACAGGAATGTTTCCACAATGGCAAAAGTGTCAGGACTTCATATATCAGTCTCTTCATTTGGTCACTGGACCTTTCTACCATGAAAAAGCTGCTCCAGCTGCCTGAGGCATTAAAGTAGCTTATCAATAAAGTATGGCCAGCACATAAGTCTCTTCAAGGATCTTTCATTTGCAATAACAAGAGGCCATATAAGATCACACGGAAAAGGAAAAACAAAAATAGATCAGGTTATCATGGACAAAAGAACCAAACAGTCTGGTCTGCTCTGTGTGGCCAGTTAATGTCTATATGTCTGTTCACAATGGTAGAACTATGGTAGCTCCTAGGTGTTCAGATCCTAGAGACACAAGTGGGGGGAACACAAGCACTGCCTTTTCTGAGTAGGTTCCTCTGCCAGATGGTTATGAAGGAGAGCCTAGAGACATCACTCAAGCACGTGGAGGATTCCCAATGAAGGAAGCATATGTGCTAAGTTAGAACCAGTGAGCCCTGTTAGCAGACATCCCTCAATGGCCTGTCTGAGAAGAAACAACTTTTGCACAGTCTTTGGCTTTTAGGAATTGACTTGGATACCTTCATATCTGTGAGTGAGAGCTATAAAGTGAGAGTAATCCATTCTGGAAATGTTAAACAATTTGTTGTTCGTAGGACAAAGTCCTCTATTGCAATAAATGACTCATGGGACTGTAAAAAGGATGTCTTGCAGCTGAAGTATTTATGAATTGAGCACATATTAACTGTTTCAGAGACATCTCATCATTCAGGAATTAGAGGGAAAGGACTTTGGTTCCCCAAGGCAGTGGGGATGGATGGACGAGAGGGTCTGGATAAAGGCAAGTGTGTGCCTCTTCAGGTATATATTCATTTTCAAAGGCATAAGCACAGAAACTGACATGCTCAGTGTAATGGGAATGAGAGTTTATTTAAGTTCTTCCATCAAAAATATCATTCTTCAATAATTTTGGCATATTTAAGCCCTCATTAACATCCTTTAAATCTCCCTTTCACACATGTTGCAAAGCTTTTCAACGAAGGACTCATTTTAATGGACTTAGAGGTGATCTTGTTTTTTAGCAAATAAAATAAAGGTTTCACTAATTAAAAATGTTACAACATTTAGACTGGTCTTTTCTTTCCACAGCTTTAATTAAACGGCATCTTGGGAGAAAGCTTCAAGAGTTAGATCCAAGTTTCATTTAATAATCCTAATATTGAGTCCAAAAAGGAACAAGCTGTTCTTGAAAGATTTTCATCTGAGAGATGGGGAGTGTGGGAAATGCTCAGCTTAGCTACGAGCCACCAGTTCAGGTGGTGGGTTCTGGGAAACCTTTCTGAGAACAACAAGGGGTTGGTGAAGCAGAGACAGCTGGAATGAGTGGCTCGGTGGCAAACAGATATGGCCAATGAAGTGCTCAAGGTTCACAAGAGAACTCTGGTTTATTTTTGAGGGCTCTTTTAAAACTCTGACCCAGATAGCCTGAGCTGGCACAGTGGAGCAGAGTGGCCTGCTGCCTTGCAGTAGAGAGGAACGAGGAGCTGGACGCTGGCAAGACGTGAACTCCAACTGGCTTGGTCACTTGGAAAACTGCGGTGCAGCTCCACACCCTGCACCTCCTCTCCCTTCTTCCCCTCTGAAAAGAACTTGAAAAAAACATTGATCCCAGTCTGCCTTACAGCGGATACCCTATTGGTCCAATCCCATTTCTTCACCCTGTGATGGCTGGGAGACATTGCGTCTGTGCTCAGCAGTGGGCATGCAGAGAGCGCCTGGTGTTCATGGTGTGTAAGCTGCCAAGGGACATTGATCTAAGGGTCACTGCTACTTTCCCTGTCTGGGAATGGGGATGGGGAAAAGGCTTGTTTTTCCCTGTGTAGGGAGGACATTGCCAAAGCCAGCTTTCTTTGCCTGATTTGGAAATACAAGTTGTCCAGAGGAGCTGTGGGTTCCCCATCCCTGGAGGTGCTCAATACCAGGCTGGATGGGGCCCTGGGCAGCCTGGTCTGGTGGGTGGCAACCAGCCCATGGCAGGGGGTTGGAGTTGGGTGATCTTTAAGGTCCCTTCCAACCTAAGCTATTCCAGGATTCTCTGATTCTCTGACTCAATCACTGATTCTGTGATACCTGCAGTTCAGGCTCCCACCTTGCTCCAGTGACCAGGAATAGGAGTAGCCAGGAGGTGAAGATGAAGTTGGCCCCAACCTACATGGATATTCACAGCTCTGACCAGGAGACAGCCTGCTGTCCCACCGCTCACTGCAAGCACCATCCACCCTTTGCTGGAGGAGCTCAGAAGGACTATTTGATGTCGGGAGCACTTATGGCCTTCACCAAAGCTGTGAAGTCATAAGAGACAAAGAGGTGGGAGCCTGAACATCACATTCAGCACTAACCAGCACAGAGGGTCTCTCAGTTCACTCACATCTTTTCTATGTTATAAAAGCTATTTTCAACGCTTGGCCTTGTGTTTCTTTATTGGTGTTGAGCAATGACACCACTTCCTCGCTCACAGTCACTTACATCCCTCCCACACGTCTGTTAAAGGACCAACTGTTAAAGGGTGCGTGAGCCATCAGCCACTTTTGGAAAATGTTAACGTTTTCCTGCCTGATACGCTCAGCGAGCCTGGAATGATTTAAATAAAAAAAGAAAGGACTTTTCCACAAGATTTCTGGGAGGAGTCTCCAAAGAGGAACTTGTTGTCAGCCACAGCTCATGACTAATGTAATATAAAAAGCGTCTGTTTGGCAGCGCTTTGGGCAAGTGACTGTTTCAGGAATGAGGGTATTATTTAACGTGCAACGTTATATTTAGGATTTGTAGACTGCAGAGTCGCAAGAAAATAATTGCATCAAGGAAATCTGGTGGAATCATATAAACCATGAGAATGCAAAGCCTGAATCATCAGAGCCCGCAGGAGCCTGGGATTTATTCCACCAGCAGTCACCGCAGCTCATCCATTTGTTGGTGTTTGGGGTATTGCCTTGGCGTTGTAGGAGTTTATGTTTTCAGTGTTGGTTTGTTTACCGAGGCAGTAACTGCAGCACGTGAGAATGACTGGAGCTGTGAAATGCTTCTTAGTACCTTAGAAGACAGGTTTCAAACTGTATCAGTTTGAACTGCACTTCCTCCTTCTGGCACGGGTGCTGCTGAAAGCTCCAAAGATGCGAACGCTCGGGAATTTGACTATTGTTCAGATGTGGCTTTCCACACGATGATTCACACCATTCTCATCTTGTGCATCCTGGCATTCAGGAGATTATGCATCCCTCTAGAATACCGCTCTAGAATACAAAATGCCCCAAGACAAGACGGCGAAGCATTAGGCTGTGACACCCCCAGCCCTGCCCACAGCGAGCTCTTCCTGTGGCAGCTGAAAGCCTCCCAAAGGGCTACCAAGGTTTATGGCTCCAAGATACGGTGTTGTTTCTGTCTACAAGACCAGCCCTGGCTGGTGTGAAGGGACAAGAATGAATGATCTCACCTTTTCTAACATTGAGACGCGTTTTTATCCTGGGGCAGGTAGGACATGCAGTGTCAGAGGTGTCAATGGTGTCAAGGGTTGGCTCAGGTAATTTTGCCTACCAGGGAAACAAAAATGTCGTGTCTTCATTTTGTATTTGAGCTGGAGAGAAACCATAATGGGTTTCAGTTACTTGTGTTTGGGCAGAGAAGACAAGATTCTTGTCATGGCATCTCAAGGGACAGCAGAGCACACACGGTCCATGTCTCCTGGCTCCCTCGAACAGAAGGGCACGTATACTGTTCAAGAAGAGCCACTTTCTTCACAACTCAACACAGTGCCATAGTGTCCTCAGCGAGCAGGAAGGAGGGATGGGGCAAAAGAGTGTTTCAGAGAAAGAGATGAGAGCAGTGGTGACATTTATTTCAAGACCTTCACGATGAAAGGTTCCTCGTGCTCTGAGGACTCATTCATGCCATTTCAGAGCTGGCATTCAACCAGGGCTTAACCCGGTGCAGAATGAAATCAGGCATTATGAAGAGATGGATGGTTGTAATTGAAATAATAACATAAATATAATTGAAATATAAATATATGTGCACACACACACGCACAGTGTATAAAACCTCCGTGGAAGCAACAATAACCTTTCAGCTCCGCGAGCCAACTGGCCTATTCCTGTAACCGCCTCTAATCTGTCTATTTGCACCTGGGGTTCTTTAAGGAAACGCAGAGTTGTAATTAACTGCGGGTGTGGAGAAGTCATATGAGTGGGATATTCACACTGCAGGACCAGAGCGTGAATTTGCACCGGGTCACGAGCATAGAGAGAGCAGGCGCGCCAGCTCCGTCCCCAGAGGACGATTTACGTGCTCTCCGTCATCAAATGGCCACACAGCACAACTCACAGATTTCCTCCAGTGACCGTAAAGTTTCTCAGAAAAACTTTCCTTCTGAGTTAGCCATTCAAAAAGTTACTTTGTGCCATTAAAAAGATCCTTGGATTTCGCTAGGCTCCCGCACAGCTCCAGCAGCCATGCAGTTGGTACCGAACGGCCATGAGATGTTACAGTACCCACATTGTTGGTGGGAACCTTAGGGAAAGAGGTTTCTGGACATGCCCTAGCATCCACTTTCAGGTGATAACTTCTTGGCTAATAAACACATTTAAAACACAAAATATGAATTTCCCTTATTGCTTGTGACGGAGTGGCTGCCAAGCGTTGGCAATTAGGGTTCTGCTTGGAGAGGGAAGGGGCTTAGGAGGTGCCTTGGGATGCAGCAGGAGTTCAGACCAGGAGCCTCCCTCGCTGCTGGCACTGCTCCTGTGCCTTGTTGAGATATTTAGGAGAAGCTTTCAGTTGTGCCTGCCCTCATCAAGGTGTGATCTGTCCCATATCTTCTGTTACGGCATCCCCTAGGTAAATGGTAGTTTTTGCATGTCTGCCTTCTTGGCTGTTGTGTGATCTATGAAAGGGCAGATTGTGTGAGTCTTCTTAATTCAGGAAATTTTATCACAGAATTGTTTGAGTTGGAAGGGACCCTTGAGTTGGAAGGCCATCTGGTCCAACTCCCTGCACTGAACAGGGACACCTACAGCTGATCAGGTGCTCAGAGGCCCATCCAGCCTGACCTGCAGTGTTTGCAGGGATGGGCACCCACCACCCCTCTGGGCAACCTGTGCCAGTGCCTCACCACCCTCATTATAAAAAACCTCTTCTTTATATCCAGTCTACATATCCCCTCTTTTAATTTGAAACCATTTCCCCTTGTGCTATCACAACAGACCCTACTAAAGAATTCTGCTTTATCTTTTGACCCAATAAGTCCATAGCCCTGTTCAAGTAATTTCTTCTCCAGTGCAGCTGGGTGCAGTTCAATTGAGTTCATGGACAGTCTTGATCAGACTGAAAATAGGATTAACAGTCCATGCCCTGAGAACGGCAAATCTCAATGTATCCTCAATGAATTCACAGCACCACTGCCATTTGTACAGCTCACCCCAAGTTCCCAGCCCTGTGGCAGATGGTTCTTTCATTTTTGTAGATGGTAATGCTGTTTTTTGCCTGTCTTGACTGTTGGAGCCAGGAGTTTGTCTCTGTGATCCTTATGGGTCCCTCCCAACTCTAGATATTCTATAATTCTATGGTTCTTCTTGAGACTGGATATTATGTTCAAAATCTACACATCCAAACCAGCAGGGTCAACAGTATTTGGGAAATCAAGGGTTTTATAAATCCATATTTCTAATCAGTCTAACATGACCCACAGATTGCTTCTCACCCATTCCTCCTGTTGACACTGTAGACAAGAAAGTGTTCTTTGAAAGGAGAGGATATTTGTATTGTTTGTTAAAAAGGTAAACAATTGGGATGCATCCATTGCTGCCTTAAAGTGACATCATGGTGTGGCTGGCGGAGTAAAGGCAGAGTTTGACAAGATGAGTGATGGCACTGAGAGCAATGTGGAAGCTTTGCTTTGTCAAGGCGGATATTGGGTGGAGGTGTTTGGTGTGTGTTCTTGTCAGTGACAACTCTGAATATGCCAGAAAATTGTCATCAGTGATTAAGCTCCCTCACACAGGGAGGCTTTGGGAATAGGAGTCAATGGCTTCATAATTAGCAAAACTGACTGAGAAAAGCCTCTTGGATGCTTTTTTTTTTTTTTTTTTCCCTCATCAAAGCCCTTCTGTCTCTAGATCCCCTTCTGAGCTGGTCTGTCTCCAAGCTCAGCCTTCTTGTGATGAGAAGAGGCAACAGCCCACTCCAGCTCCCACTAGGCAGGATGGATTCACACTTGCCAAAGTGTGAATCATACAGTGACTGAAGAAACTCCGTGGGTGCCTTCTCCTTGGAATGCCATCCAGTGTGTGCGTAGCACCTCATGCTGGCTGGGTGGGGAAGCCCCACGGTGTTTCCTGCTGGGGCTCACCCAAGCCATCTGAAGGAACATCTTCACCAATAGACTTGGATCTGGCCAGCAGACCTGCACACTAGGAATACTCTTTATCCCATTGCCTTCGGCCCATAGATCCAGTGTCCATCTGAATGCACACAAATGATGAAAACATAGCTTAATGGGTACAGAAACCATATTCAGTTCAGCAGAGCCTGACTGACCACAGAATCATAGAATGAATCTTAGAACCCTAGAATGGCTTGGGTTGCAACCTTAAAGCTCATCCAGTCTGCGGGCTGGTTGCCCCCCACCAGCTCAGGCTGCCCACGAACCCACTTAGCCTGGCCACGAGCACCTTCAGGAATGGGGCACTCACAGCTCTACAGGCAGCCTGTGCCAGTGCCTTACCACCCCCTGAGTAAAGAATTTCCTCCTAACACCTAACCTAAATCTTGCGTTTTTTGACTAGCTGCCATGAGACTTCCATGTCTCCTATAACTTCATGAAGACCTGTTCTTTACTGGAGGAATTGGGATGTACAGATTTCCTCTGCTTCCCCCCTCCCAAAAACAGATCACCGTCGAGCTGCCTGTTTGCTTCTTGCAGGTGACACCGGGGAGAAGTCCCCACGGGTGCGAGGATGGCCCTGCTCCCCTGACCCCTGCAGCCCCCAACAAGTCCTGAGCAGCATCCTGCAGTCTGGGCTGGGGACAGACAGGAGCTTCTAGAGGCTAAAGAGTGTAAGTGTTGTTCCAGGCATAAGGAAGCAGTGTTTTAAGCAGTCTCCAGGGCTTCCTCCCACAGGCTTGCCGGTTATGTCATGTCTCCAGCGAGGTCAGCACTCTGTTATCGAGATGGGGTTTCAGTCGCTCCCTGGCTGCACAGGCAATCTGGTGGGACATTGCTTCAGGAGGGCACAATGCGATGCCTCTCACCCACCGTCCCTTCTTTGCACCACGTCTGTGGGAGTGCTGGAAAGAAAGGGCTGCTTGTTCCTTGCCTGTCATTAACAGAAAGCGCTGAGAGTGTAACCAGAAATGACAACTTGACTGAAACACGACGCCTCCGGAGGGGCCCAGCCAGCAGCAGAGCGGTGCCGTCCAGCCAGGCGCAGACCCCTGGCTCTCCCTCCTTGAAGAAGCAGCTTGAGAAATGCTGTTTTCACAAAGGTATATTTTTCCTTCTGAAAACAATAAATGATGTTATTGAGGGGCAAAGCTGAGGTTCGATGTGGCCACACACTGTGAGGTTTGGCTGCTTTTCCTCCACTGTCTCTACACTCCTCATTTCCCAAGGAGAATTTGGATGCTTCCTCCTGCTGCTGGGGCCACACATACAGGCAGAAAAACCCCCAGGAGGAGCCCTGTCGCCCCAGCCAGCTCTGACCCTAACCCAGACCTCTACCTCCCTCCATCACTGCTGACCTGCAGGATCGGAGACTGAAACCTCAAATCTCAATGCCAAGGGTCGGTTCACCAAGCTGGAAAATCATGTGCAGACAGAAATGGCCATCCTCAGCTGGAGAAACCAACCGGAGCAAGGGCTGCTCTTTCAGCCCTACGTCCTCTGTGATTTGTGCTGATTTAGGGCTGTCTTTATCTCTGAGGTATGAATGATATGGGAGCTTTGTTGAGAAAAATTGCTCTGGCATAGATCCAATCCAGTCACAGGCATGGGTTGATGCTTGAACTAGATGATCTTATTGGTCTTTCCAACCTTAATGTTTCGATGGTTCAGTGATTCAATCTCATCTGGACAGGGTTTAAGCAAGAAAGGAAAAGTAGCTTTGTGTCTGGCTTGGACCACACTTCATTCTCAAGAGCTGTCCTATCAATTTTTCCCAACACTGTCTCTAACTAGTAGTTGGAAAGAAAAAAGCTCAGCCCCTAGACAGATATTAGAGATAAAAAAATTAGAGCAAATAAATAAATAGTATCTGGCTTCATATCAGGAATCCAAACTGTGAACAAAACCCCCACGGCCGTTCACCATTAAAGCAAACACGGGAGAAGAAAGCAGAAGCTGGCCAAGCCCTTGATCTCCCCGGCACGTGTGTAGCCCCACACTGATTTCCATCTCCTCACATCTCCTCCAGCTCTCTCCATATATGCACAGACCCACTCACACACACTCGCCCTGTATCCCCATACCCCACACAGCTCGGCTGGGCCCGGCCATGCCCATGCCATGGGGTGATGCTGATTCACATCTCGTCACCGGCCCTTGGATCTGCTGCTCTGCACGTCGTTGGCACACAGCAGGGCCAAGAGCCTTTCCTGGCTCAAAGTAGGGCACTGGGGCAAGTGCTTGCTGAATGTCGATGAGCGCCAGGCGGCACAGGAGTGAGCTCCCCTATTCTTTTCCCTTGGCTGCCGGCACATGTGGGGCAGGGGGATGTGGGAGAGGAGCGGCGTGAGCCAGAGCCAGCAGCAGGAGCTCGGTCACACGCGGGGATGAATGCTAAGCAGACCCCACCGGGCGCGAGCGCCCCGATGAATGGGATCCTTTCACATCAGGCTGACAGAGGAGGGATTTCATAGTTCTCTGAGCAGCACAGAGCTGCCTTAATCCAGCAGATACAATGCCCTGCTCATACGGCTCAGGAAACAAAATAAATATGTTCTTGCAAAGGCACCACAATGAAGCTTTCAAGGACTCAGCACAGGAAGGCTCTACCTGGTTTTCGGGTCCTCTCACATGTGTGGGAGCTGGGAGCTGGGCTCTTTATTTTCCCTCTCTCTTTGCTTTTTCTCGGTGCTTTCCTCCACTACTGAACCAGGCCCTGGGGGGAGGAGAAGAGCACTTCCATACGTGAGCTCAACACAGCAATACCCAAGCCAGCCCTATATAAAAAGCAGCCACGGAGCTGTAGAAGAGCAGTTTGCCCTGTGCCTTGGTCCTTCAGCAGATAAACTAGCCACCAGGACTGCTGCAGTTTGGCAAAATTGAGTATGCAGCGAGCTCTGAATGGCTCCAAGGCAGTCTCCACTTGTGTCCAGCCACAGCTGGAGAGCAGTGTTTAGCATTAGCAGCTAATGCAGCTGCTTGCACTAGCCACACACCTGGCTTTTGATATTCTGCCTTGGTTCTGTAGTGCTACTGCAGCTGCATAAGCAAAAAAAATTTTTTTAAGTTTAAATCCACTGTACAGGCACAATACTATGGGAGGTCACACTGCACTGGGTTGGTTATGGTACTGCAGTCAGAAGCCTGAGCCCATCCCTTCCTCCCAAAACTGCTCTTTCCCTGGTTGCATGCAGCCTGCAGAACAGGTTGGGTAATGCCAATCCCCTTAAGGCACATTTGGTTCCTATCTTATTACTGCAGTGCATTCCCCACTGGAGGATTCCCTCATTCTGCAGAAAAGGGCCGCACCAATATCACTGCTATGAAGGAATGGAGAGCCTTCCATGTGTCACAGCTGGAATCTCCCCAGGAACATCTCCAGCGAGATGGGCTCATAATATCCAGGGGCTGTGACAGAATCACAGGATGGGATGCCATGCTCCCTGGGGTCCCATGCTCGACGCCTATCTCCATGCAGAGGAAAACGCCCGTTATCTGCCAGCTTTGAGATGTGGCTCGATTTGGCCTGGATAATGGGAGCTCTGTGTGTGATTCCCAGCCGACGAGCTACCAAAGTGCCAGACTGTGTCAAGCAGGGTGTGAGTCACTGCTCACAGCTTCTGCTCGGCGGTGGAGCAGAAATCTGCAATTCTGGCAAAATTTCGGCCTTTTTATAATCCTCCCTAGCAGCTTTGCCAAGCTGGTATTTTTAGTGTCCCAAGCCCAAGCTGAATAGAGCTGCCAAAGGCTGTCATCCCAACTTTCTGCTTCTAATTTCCTTGCAGTGGAGATGCTGAGACGGCTGAGAATATTTCATTTTACCACCTGGCCGCCAAAAAGCTGGGTCTGCATTTTGGGTGATGTCACATTTCCTGAGCTTTGGAGAACGATTGTCTCTCTTTTCTCCTTTGGCACAAAACAAACTCAATCATTCAAAAAAAAATGGCAGGGCCCAGGGGGCTCACACTTGTAATCCCAGCACTTTGAGAGGCTGAGACGGGCAGATTGCTTGAGCCCAGGAGTTCTAGACCAGTCTGGACAACATAGTGAAACCCTGTTTCTACAAAA
>JAOWBP010004028.1:10452771-10487857 GCA_028571105.1 Tragopan temminckii | reverse complement strand
AGATTTCCTAATCCTTGGTGCCCTGTTTTTGGGACGCCTCATCTTCCCACCCTTCCCACCACTTGTGCCTCCTGCTCTGCCGTGCACTCCCATTGCTCGTGGTCCACCACACAGCAGTGGCAAAAGCACTGCATCATTGGCATTCGTAGAGCAAAGACATGCCAGCAGCACACTCGTCCACCTCAGCAGGGAAAGAACCAATGTCGCAAACCAGCCTCAGCACTAAGGGACGTGGAAAATTTGCTGGGAGGAGAGCAGCGTAATTCCAGCAGCCAAGGGAGTACACTTCAAAGGAACGTCCCTGCAGCCCTGGCTGGCTGTCCACGGCCCCATTTCCCTCTTCACCTTTTGTCTGCTGCCCTGGGGTGCCGCATGCCTGCCAGCCCTACAGCTCAGCACCCAGACGTGGAGGTAAATAGTGTGGGAAGAGTGGCGAGGAAGAGGTGGCCACCCCTAAGTGTCCCAAGGGCTCCTGGGATGCTGCAGTCCTCCCTCCACCCCAGCCTCCTCCCCACAGGCCCAGCAGCACTGAATAGAGAAGCTTGTTTGGGTATAACCAGGCTGGCATGCGTCAGGGGACAGAGATGAGAGCCACACACAGGACAAGTGGAAAAATCCAACGAACTCACCCCGCTGACAGCGTGAGTAGAGGTTATTCTTGGCCACTCTCGCCCTATACTGAAGACGAGGGCTGTAAACACTGTCCCAAAGCCTTCCTTGCCTCCTGGTACAGCTTTTCAATTAACCTGCATCCTTAGTTTCAGGCAATAGCTCTATATCAGGCAGCAATACTCACCTACCTACTTAATCCCTGGTGCCCAGGTGTCCTTGGCCAGCAGAGGCCAGAGGCATGCCCTCCTCCTCAGTTCCAATTCACACCCAGAGGTACCAGCGTAACCTCTCACTTGTCTCAGTTCAAGCACCTTTCCACTTGCTTTCCTCCTTGTCACAACTGAGATTTTATCTGAGTTCTGCTTCTCTGCTTTCTTTCCTTTCTGTTCTCTTCCTGGTCTCCAGCAACTGGTTGGGACACAGCTTCCCAACAGCTTCCTGGGGCTCCACTGTAATGCATGGAGGACATCTGGCCGCCCTTGGCCACGTGGAGCTATGGGCTGCGAGGCAGAGGTGAGCAAAGAAATGGCCTTCTGGAGAGGAGATGGGGCAGAGACCAGGGGGGACATTCCAGCAAGGAGTATTGGGCAAAGAAAGGGTCAGAGTCCAAGAGGAAAAGAAAGGAGACCAGATCCTGAGAAAAGGGATGGGCACAACTTAAACGTAGTGCCAAGGAACTTGTGTGCTTTGCTTCTCTCCATAGTCCCCCGTGGGCTGTGAATGCTTAACACTTCTAACTTTAATATCCAGCTCAGGTTGGGAATTAGGATAAATTTCTTCTCCGAAAGAGTGTTGAGGCACTGGCACAGCTGCCCAGGGAGGTGGTGGGGTCACCATCCGTGGAGGTGTTCAAGAACTGCAGGGATGTGGCACTGAGGGATGTGGTGGGGATGAGTTGATGGTTGGACTAGATGCTCCTAGTGATCTTTTCCAACCTTAATGATTCTGTTATTCTCTGTATGTCCTCTAGCCAAGCACCATATAGCCAGAGCTGCATTCTATGGCCACTGAGCCAGGCACCTGATGTAGGGAACCTGCTTTGGCAGGGGGGTTGGACTCGATGATCTCTGAGGTCCCTTCCAACCCCTACAATTCTGTGATTCTGTGATTCTGTGAACGCATAAAGAAAACAGCACATACTGATTACTGAATTATCTGCACCACTCATGGAGTAGTTAAATATACTGAATACTAATATGCTAAATATACCGGTGCCTCCAGCATGAGGAGACAAGGTCATGTCACCTTGCCTTCAAAGTCAGTGGCGTTGCAGTGAATATAGCCCAGGACTCCTGCCTGTCGGTCCCTATGCTAACCACCAGGCAATGCTCCTCCCTAATGTCTAATAGCAGCTACCACAAATATGCTTCCCTCATCTCCTAAATACAGGAGGAAATAAATGGCCACAGTATATTCACTGTGTCTGTAGAGCTGCTGTTCAGCCCTCGCACTGCCCTCAGGTAACCCGGGAAAGAGTGGCTCTTGTGAGACACACGGACATTGCTGCCCACAGGATGATGTAAGGTTTGAAAACAAAGTGAGCAGCAACAAAAAAGGGACAAACTAGTGGGCAGAGAGTGCTTCATTTTCATAGGAGAGAGCAGGATTTGCAAGTGATTCTAAGTGTTGCTTGCCTTGCCTGGTAACAAGTGTGCAGGGCCACTGTGATGTTATTTGTAGGCAGTTAAATATATGTAAATGAAAGACTTTAGCATGGCCCTTGGCAAGACCATGTGTTCCACTGCTATACTTTTAAAGCAGAAATGATGGTACTTGTGAATGTCACCAACGTGTGTGGAGAGCTCAGATGGTTCAACAGCAGTTGCCATGCAATCCAGAAGCAACACAGGTCTCAAGGGCACGTCAGTCTGTTTCCTTGAAACTAGGGCAAAACTGAAACCTGAGATCTTCATTTTCAGGATTCTCACTTGAGCCTAAATAATCCCCAAAATCCCAGCAACAGTGAAAAACTCCACCTAAGTAAGGTCACATCCCACACATGCAGCTCTGTCTTTGGAGAGCGTATGAAAGGAAAGAAATCGGAGATGTAGCAAGGTTCACTAGGAAACTCCAAGTTGCAGAGGCTGCAGAGCCTGCAGTGATGAGATGTCCTGAGAGAGAGAGGTCTGTGGTGGGCTTGGGACTGGAACATGGGCAAGGCTGAACAACTTGAGCGTTAAAAGATTGGAGGAGCATCATTGGATGGAAGAAGCAGGCAAGAGCTCTCTCACCATGTCAGAGAGTCTTCAGGACAGAAGGCCGGGCTGGCTGTACCCTCTGTCACAGGGCAGAAGTTGGGTGGCTGCAGCAGTAGAAAACACCAATGCTCTTGGAGCCCTCCTCCATCCTAACACAGTGTGGTACCACTCCCACACCTGGCCACCCAGGCTGCCCAGCCACCGGGCTCAGGGGAGGTAAGCAGGGAGCATCACAGCCCACAGCAGCTTAGTTTAATCCCAGCCCCGATGCACATGCTGCCCTCCTGAACAGTTTCTTTCTTGCAGCTTGAACACTCTGCATTGTCCTTCCCCACCATTTTGCAAGCAAGGTCCTTCTCCTGGTTGCTAGTGTTAACACAGGTTTCCCTTGTTCTGTCCCTTGAAATTTCCAGTAAAGCGCCTTTAATACAATCTCTCTGTGGCTGCTCTAATTATGTGTGAAATATTTTTTCCCCCCATAAACCAAAGAAAACAAATCAACACAGTAAGATCCTTTCTCTCAGGCTGTTTGGCAGGTCTCACGGTCTTCAGAAAAGTTACCAAGGTCCACACAGTCTCTGCTGTCTTTTCACAACAGCACTTTTGGGTTCCTGTAAAAGGACCCAACAAAGGAAAGGGTCAAGCAAATCACAAAGCCCTGAATGCCTATTTTCCCACCTGAATGTTCACAGGCCAAAGGGAAGGCTTCTGCTGAGTGACAGAACAAAGGCCAAGATACATTTATTGGACCCAAGGTGAGAAAGAGAGTTTAATTTGTTTTCAGAACACATGCAGCTGTTTGATCCCCTCCATATTAATGGCCCTCAGCCCCCATCACTCTACTCCTGGAAAGTCCAGGGGTATATACAGCACTGACAGCCTGTGGACACTGGAATCACAGAATCATGCAATCAAATAATTGTAGAATCATGGACTCATCATGAAATTATGCAATCCTAGAATCACTGAATCAAACAATCACAGAATCATAGAATCGTAGAATTATGGCATGAAATCATGCAGTCTTGAAATCAAAGAAACATAGAATCTTGAAATCACAGAATCATGGAAACATAGACTCATGGAATCACCTAGGTTGGAAAAGACCTGCAAGACCACCAAGTCCAACCTACTCAGCCTCAAACTTCAGCCTAGAAGCTCAGGCTCTGGACTCAGCAGAAGAGAAGACTCAGCTAAATGGAGCAAAGGAGATCTGTAGGTCCTTCTTCTAAAGAAGCAGTACACAGAGAAACAGGAACATGCGGCCAAGGGCTCAGCTGCAAGGAGCTGAAAAGAAAGATGTCCAGAGGTGTGTTTGGTGATGGAGAAACATATGAGTACCTCTGTAACCTCCAGTGCCCCTCTGAGATCCACTCGCGCTGGGGGAAGGGCATGAGAGCTCCAACCTGCCCCATAATCATGGGTTTTAAATGGCAGGTTTGATCTGGTGCTCCGAAATCTGAGAGCAGAAAGGTGAGGCAGGCTAGATCTTCTACTGAGAGAAAAAGATTATGTATGCTGTTTGTAGTGACCCTGAGGCTATTTCTGGGCTTCTGAATTAGAACTCCAGCTCCATCCACCCACCCTACAACCCAGACAGAAAATGGATCACTCTTCTGCATCAAACAAAAAGGTGCATTTACCGAAGACTGAAAAACAAGGAGTGAAACACGGAAACTGAAGGATGAGGTTTCACAACCGAGATTACTAATAAATAAATAAGGGTGTTAGAAAGAACAAACTACCCACTCACTGTCAAACCTGTGGATGGAGAATTCTGCATGTGTTAGGTCTGGAGGAACCCCCTTGTACATTTCTCCTTCCATCTAAGTCTGAGCTCTGATCACTCCAGAAGAAGGTCTGGTGGCAGCCAGCTGCTCTAGCAGTGATCCTACGTCCACCTCTGCTATATGTGGGTCCATACTGTTGGACTGTGGGGCTTTCAGTGGGATTTTGGTTTTCAGATTGATTTTTTTTCTTACTCACCAGCAAAAAAACCTGAGATATAAATGGGGAAGGGGAAATGAGTACTCCAGGACAGGTCTGAGGGGGTTAAAAGGCTCAGAGGGGTCTGGCATTAATGGGATGACAAAAGATTGACCTCCAAAGACAAGTATTTGCCTCTGTTGCTGAAAGAGCAAAATCAGATGTAACTGTAGCAAGAAAAGCCCACTGCCTGCTGTGAGTATTCTTGGGCTTTCTACTGAAAAAATTACCTCTGGGCTGTTGCATGCCAACCAGGCCATCCGTCCATGATCCCTTTGTTTATTGGCTGAAACTGCTTAGTTTGGGGGATTCCTGGAAAGTGAAAACAAGTGCCTTGGCCTCATCCTCTGCAGGGGGATGGCAAGCAGGAAACTCTGCCTAAGGCACTCCTTGGCTTTTTCCTAAGTATCTTCTTTTTTGTGCCTGCTTTTCTTAATTCTTATCTAACAGAGTGGCCACCTGAGGCTTCTCAAGAGATGCTCTGTGGCACCTACCCATCTCAAGTCAATGGGGATGGGGAAGAAGAGGTCAGCCCATGTCCCCCGATTTCTCCACAGCCCCCTGGTACCTCAAAGGCACAAGAGGGACTGTGATAGTGCTCCTCACTGGGGTGCTGGCTGGCCCTTGAGAAAAACAGAAACCTCTTATTTCCCTTCCCCTGGGTTTGCATGGGACTGACACCTCCTGGTGGAGGAACCCTGATGGGTCTGCCAGTAATGTCATAATGAAATCAAAGGGAGAAGGCCTGTGCACATAGCCCTGGAAGCCCCCAGCCCTCTTTGTCAGGAGCTGACCCCCTGTGCATGGTGTGCATAACCTACAGTGGTAAGGCCAAGGGGATGGAGAGCAAAGCACCCAGCCCGGCCAGCCTGCATTGCTTGACGTAATCCCTCCACCAGCTTCCAAGGTCAACAGCAAGCTGTTTGTATGGTGCTGGGTGAGGGGAGGCATTCTGGGAGGAAAGCAAACAGAGGAGATGTCCTCTGCCTGCACAAAAGGTGCTGTATTCCCACGTTGCTCTATCCCAGGCTGGAAGGAACATAAAAATAGCACTGTTTTCATTCATTCATTATATAAATATTGTGCGTATCGCCCACTCCCACATTTCCTTACAGCTCTCCATTGGGGATGGGGTCAAAGCTAGGTTCAGCCCAAGCAGCTGTTTAGCAAGGTGAGGTGAGGGCACGCACATATGCCAAAGGGAAAAAAAGCAAAGGTGCATTTAGGAGAGGAGCTTTCATGGGTGGGAGATACACACAGCATCACTCAGCCAAGGGAATGACCCTCTGAGACAAAACCTGTGTCACTGTCATCCAGAGATGACCAGAAAGGGCTACACACAGATGGCACACTTGGAGCATGGAGCTGAGTGGATTAAGGAACAACAGGTCCTTTGTGCAAGGAATTATAGAATTAATAAGTTTGGAAAAATTGTCTAGTCCAACCATCAACCCATCACCACCATGCTCGCTAGCCATGTTCCTAATCCCCAGTGGAGATGCTATGCACGAAGTCAGACCCCACAACATCCCAGTTAACAGCCCCATATCAGGCTGTGGGCCTGGGATGCTGCTCCTGCTTCTTGCAGGGAAAATGACCATTATCCCGTACCCTGAAAGCCCAACACATAGGGGGGCATTCTCAGGGTCACTGTTCTGCGGTGCTATGCAGTCCCTTGGTGGGTGGGGAGCATACACACTAAAAGCACAGACATTTTTGGAGCCCATTCCCCCCATTACACTCTCCCTTACACCCCAATTGCATCTATCCAAGCACAGAAATGAGGAGCTAGGACACAGACAAGACGCCCCATCCACGTGATCCCAGCATTGAATACATGACCAGAGATATCCTCACCCCTTCACACAACACCACTGAGCAATCGGAAAGACTCCGAGAGGACAGGAGAAACGAAAAAGAAAAACAATATTTCATAAAAAAATACTCCCCGCCAAACAGAGCCCCCTCTGTGCTCCCCATCCCACCCACGGGTCGGGGCTGCTATTTTTATCAGGTGAGGAATAAACCACACTATCGGGGTGGGGGTGCAGGGTGAGCCCGGCTGTTTACGTCTGCCGGCACGGGGCAGCAGAAGGCGGCCCATTGAGAGCGTCCCACTCACTGAGGCTGAATGGGTGCCTTGTGCAGCTGGAGGCGCAGGAAGGGCAGCGATCCCAAGCTGGGATGCAAACAGGGTTGGGAGAAGCAGTGTGTGAGCGTGGGGTTTGCTTTTTAAAGATGGGGTGAATTTTCCACCCATGCCGACAAGGGAGGATATTCAGTCTGGATGAGAGGGACAGGTGCTGTGTTTGGGGGAGGCTCTTCTGTGCCCTTTTTACCCCCGGTGTTGACTTTTCAGCCCCCTCCCATGCTCTCTGTGGGCAAAGCGTCTCCTGGGAGCTCTCAGGCTCCTCCTAATTTTTACCTAGCAGAATTTTGGCTCTGCCTTTCCATCCCTCTGGCTGCTCATCCTGCCACGCAACCCCAGGATAGGACCATATGTTCCACCCATGACTCAATGGCATGGGCTATGCAGACCCTTGGACATCACACCATGCTCTCCCCAGCCTAAGGCCATGTTCTCGATAAGTGCAGGACCCAAACGTGACATTCCAAACTGATGGTGAGGCACCTGGACAAGAGAGATTCAGGTTTTGCCCCATGCAATCATAGAATCACAGAATCATCTGAGTCGGAAGGGACCCTTAAAGGCCATCTGGTCCCACTCCCTGCACTGAACAGGGACACCAACAGCTGACTGAGTACTCAGAGCCCCATCCAACCTGATCCCCTCCAGGGATAGGGCGCCCACCACCTCTGTGGGCAACTTGTGCCAATACCTCATCACTCTTACCATAAAAACCCCTTTCTTTATATCCATTTTTAATCCCTCCTCTTTTAGTTTGAAACCATTTCCCCATGTCCTATCACAACAGAGCCTCCTAAAGAGTCTGTTCCCTTCAAAGCAATCCTTGCTGTGCCTCAGTAGCAGCTCCAGAGGGATTTCCTCCTCCTAGTGCAGACGTTTCACTGTTGGGAGGTACAAGGATGCTGCTGGGCACTGACTCCTCCACTCCATGCTTCCCCACTGTGAGGAAAGGAGAGCTCAGAGCTTCTATCCACCTGAACCAAAACACAGCTGAGCATTCAAAGTGACTTCCAGCTTCACCCCAAGCATCACTGCCCACCGTAGCTTCAGAAAGGACAATTGCAACAAATGCTACTACAGATAAGGAATCCACAACAGCTGATCTAGGAGCCCTTCAGATGCTCTCTGTAGAAGCATGGACAATACTTTTCAGGCAAAAGCTCAGAGCTCCCACGTTACCCTCGGATTTCCAGTGCCTTTTCCTGAGGTCTTGGCACAGATGTTTAAATTGTGCACTGCCCCATTCAGCTGCCTTCTCAAGGATCGGTCAGGATCCTGAACCTTCTTCTCATGCCCCTGCTAGTTCTTAAGTGCCTAGTTAGCATTAAATAGGATTAAATAATTCTAGAAGTAACGTTTCTAGGACACCAAGCCCTCCTTTTCACCCCGAGAGGCACACAAGAGTTTGAGCTATGGGCTGTGAGATGGCTCGAGCTGGTGGTTGTGAAGAAGGGGCAACTTCATCACACTGAGTGAGTAGGTCTCACCATTTTTAAATGCAGTTTGAAGATTTTATTCTTTATCCCTCTGACTGTTCTTTGTTCTCCTGTTTATTCTCTTTATTTTTTGGTTCTTGAGGTTATTTTTTGGCTGGAAAGCCACCAAGCCTGCCTTTCATTGCTCTTGGAAAACTGCAAATAGCAATCAGCCATACCGATTCAATCTTTTTCTGTCTGGTGTTATTTCCTTTCCTGCCTGTTTTCATCCAGCAACTGCTTCTACCATGCAAATTCTGGATATTCAAGAGACAAATCTATTATTCACCCTTCCTTGGGCACAGGGTTTGTTCTCTGATCAAATATTTGCTCTCCCTGAAGGCTGAGCCTCACTGGGAACAGACACAGGTCTCCTCTGATCTTCATAATGACACGTAACAGCTTTATTTCACAGTAAGCACTTCTCTGGTTTGTCACCTGTATTCCAAAGACCTCTGAATTGTCACTTCCCTGCTTTAAACAAAAACCAAAAGCTACTTATACAACTTTTTGGACCCAGCCTCTGCTCGGTCTAAAAACAAACAAACACCACCCGTTCCAATCGCAGGTTATGAATCACAATTTCTCTGCACGTCTCGAGCTGTTTTTCCAATCGCTCTTGATGCAGACACAGAACAGGGACAGCCAGCAGGTACTGAGCCATGCCTGTCCCTTTCCCGAAGTTGCTAAGGAACTACTTTGTGTGGAGCATCACATTTTCCTAGCTGGTCAGCCCCGAAGGGAATTTTCTCTGTTCCCTGGCTTCAGCTCACTAAAGGTTCACATGGGGTTTCCTTTGCCAAACCACAGTGGAAGCTGAGGGTACACGGGGCTCCCAGTCCACCCCCAGCAAAACAGCTCAATGTATATGTTTCCCAAAAGAACTTTATGTTACTCAGAGAAAGGGCTGCGGTGAGGCGCGAGATATTTCAGAGTCCTTTGCACACATGAGTCAGAACAAAATCACTCCGGGTACATTTTATAGCTCCTGTCTACGTGCCTTTTTTTCACCCCAGTTGGAAATACCGAGCCCTGCCTAAAGCACGAGCCATCATGCTCTGTCTGAAGCACGCCTCGCCTGTCCTTATGCTGCCCAGGCAGGCGATGCTCCAGCACAGCCTGAGATGGCAGCAGCCCCTGAGACAGTCCCAATGCCCTTTAAGTCAGTGGTGAGCCCTCGTTTGACCTTAAAGGATGGAATATTAAATCTGATGTTGATAGGTAGTGTTCTTCTACACCAGAAGGCATGCAAGGCAGGAGGAAATAAAGTATAGGAATTTGGGACAGGGCTGCAAATGCCCTGCCCTGTCTCGTGGTCACAGAGAATTTACCCTCGCTGCCCTTCTGCCTTCTACTATTGAAGCACTAGGAAAGATTTAATACTGAGTTTTCACATCCGAAGAAAGGGGTGATCCGAAGGGAAGATTCACCACCAAAATTTGGTAGTGAATTCCTAAGGTAGAATAAGGTCAGACTCAGTGATCTCAGTGGTCTTTTCCAATCTTAATGATTCTAATGTCTTCCTGGGAAGAAGTGGGTCCCTACACTGCTTTCTGGGAGCATTGCTGTCAGGATGATGGATGCCCAGCTTTCATGAGAGAGCATAAGTGCAACAAGAGGCTCACGAACCTCAGGTTTAGCAGTCAGACAGCCAAGGAAGCAGACTATGAAATGGGACACGGTATCAAAATAATTCGTGGAGCAGGGGAGATCTATTATATCATAAACCAGTGTCAAGTGTATACGGGTCGGTTCAGCCTGTAGGTGTTGGGAAAAGAGATGGAAATGCAGATATTAAAGATCATACTGAAAGAGAGAAGAAGGGAAAGAGGCAGAGGACAGGTGTGAGTCGTGGTATGTGGAGCAGGGCCAACAGAAGTATGCCTGCTGTTCCAGGCAGGGTCAGGGCCCTGAAACCACCTTGTGGCTTTGGAGCACAATACACTCAGAAGAAGCATCCATACCAGGGAGAGAAAGGCCAGGATGGGGGTTTTCCCCCACGCAGCATCATGCAAGTTTTACTTTTCCTTGCAGGTTCAGTTCCAAGTCCTCTGCCCACACTCAGCTTTCACAGAGGAGACATGCAGTGTTCCTCAATCAGAAGAGGCTTTCCCAACTGTATGGTCTCAGCTGTTCCCCACCTCCTCCCAGCCTCCCCCAGGCCCTTCACAAGCCAAAGAGCAGGCCTGTAACATCAGACCTGCTGCATCCTCCTCCAACACAGCTTCTTCTACTCAAAGAAGCCAGCAGCACCCCCCCACAGAGGGGGAAAAAAAAAAAAAAAAAAAAAGTCAGAACAGCCTCTTCAGCACCTCCCCACAGCACCAGAACTGCTGAGAATTCCATTACAGGATTCTCCTTGAGGTTTTGGGGTGGTTGCTTCAGTCTCCACCAGCTCTTAAGTCCTTCTACAATTCTACCCACGCAGCCTACAAACAGCCCCCTCTCTTAGCCCCCTTCCTCTGCCTTTCTATCACATATCAGTTATCAATAAGCACCAGGTGTTCCACATTTCCTAATGCTGAGCATCCTCTCCCTGTTCCCACATCAGGACCACTTCCACCACCTGTTCCCTCCTCTGCACCCCATAGCCAGCAGAGCCTAGAGGAGAGGTCCTTCAGCTCTCTGCTCTCTTTGTGCTCCCCAGTACACGTGCTCATTTTTAGTCAGACTGCAGTGATATTGACTGCATTGCAGACACGCATAATTTGCCCAGGTTCCTTAATTAGCTTCATCTTATTTTAGTTTTCATAAACCGTGCTCTCTTTTTATTGCATAAACTATTTCTTCTCTCTCAACCACTTGTGGTGCTCTGTGTAGTTTGCTTCCAAACCAGAGGGCTAAATTTAATCCCCCACTCCCCATTCAGCTTTCTCCATTTACAGTACATTTTTTTTTTCTTTTGGCAATGCCTTTTTTTTCCTCCCTTTCTTTTCTTTTCTGTTTTTTTTTTTTTTTCCCTCTTTCCAAGAGGCTGGGCTTCCTTTTCTGTCCTTAAGCCCTCCTATTTCCCCCTGCCCCCTGGATGCCTGCCTACCTTTACTCTAAAATTCAGAGGAGGATCCAATACACTTAGTGTGCCAGCTCTTCAAGAGGTATCTAAGGAGGCTGACAGGAGTTTGATGGTCTCTCTTGCAGCCAGTGGCAGTTAATGTGGTCTGAAACCCTCTCTCTCTTTTCTGCCATTCACACACAGCACTTACTCTTCAAGCCTGCTGCTGCTGCCACTGCCTGAAAGGACCTGAAATACCACACAGGGAATTGTGATTTCTTCTGGGGAACTGGAGAGGAAAAAAAAAAGGCAGGAAAAGTCCTCTGGAGATAGCAAAGAAGACATACAGCAATAGCAAGAAGTGGCAAGCTCTTTCCATCTTGAGCACCGAAAAACACCTACTTTCTCTGCCAGGTGTATGGGACTTAGATTCTCCAAGCACTGCACTGAACTGTTAAAGGTATGGTGTGCTTTCCTCTCTCTTCAGTATTTTTTCCTTAACCTTCCCGCTTCTTTCCTCTCTGCTTTAGGGGTGCAGGCTCTGAGTGCTTTGGTTCTTGCCCTGAGCAGAGAAACATGCAAAAAGTTGTGCAGTGGCTGATGGCAAGTTTTCTGCAGAGCTGCTCTCCTGCAAAGAGAGCTGTTGCCTGAGGAGCCAGCCCGGGTGATGGGACTGTGCTGCCAGCAGCACTGCGGGGTGCTCCCCAACCCTGCTGTGAGGCTAAAGAGTGCAGACCCATCACTGAGGACCAGGGCTTTGCACTGAGCTTTCACTTTTCTTTGGGAAGGGAGGGAAAGCAAGCCACATGACTTGAGAGCGTGCATCTCGTGCCACGAGTGGGGAGAACAGAGGGGGGACTGCCCCTCTTCTTGTCCCCCAAACCCCTCTCTGAGTTCTCAGTGTATCAGGGTGATGGGTTACTGCTGCCCGTGGCATTTCTCATCTTGCTGCTGAGCTGAACTGTTGCAAACGTCCTGAAGCATTGTGATGCTTCTCCCGGTTATTGCTCTGATCGCTGTAATTGCATCATTATTGAGAACACAGAGGGAGGCTCAGAGGGAGGAGGAGAAGAAGGGATGGGATCTGGGAGATCTGACAGTGCAGCACGTGTGTGTGGATGGCTGTGAGCAGCACTCGGCGCTGGCAGACCTGCTGGGTGGCATCAGGAGCCCAGCACCGGGTGTTACCTGCCCTCCTCCTCTGTGCTTTTAGCACTGGTTTGCATGTAGCTGAGCTCTTCTGCAAGAGCAGGCAGAGCAAAAAGTTTTGTCCTTCGGAATATGCATCAGAAATATCTCCTTTTAGGTCATTCACCATTTCTTAAGACTTTTCACTTGAACCTTGTGCTAAGTAGCAGCTTACCCTCTGCACGTAGCGGAAAGCGTGCGTTTTAAACCAAACTTTTGAGCCAAAAAATGCACTTTTGAAAAGTTCTCCTACTTTTCTAAAATAACTTCGCCAGATGTGGAAAGGGAGGGAATATCCCGTGACGAAACATTTGGGAGAGAGGAATTTCTTAGCATTCCTTACCAGTTTGCTTTTTGTCTACAACCTCCAGAAAGAGGACATGGGTTGAGCAAAGGGGGATTGGGGATTGAGGACTGCATTAGGTGGGTTTTCAGACCTCACCGAGAAGAGCTGTTGGAAGTTTTGAAAGCTGAACTGTTTGTTTCTTTGGTTCTTTGGGATTTTATTTTCCTGCTCACGTGGTGAGCTAGAGGGAGATATTTCCCCTCCGATACATTTGGAGATGCTGTCAGAGCACAGAGAGGCATCCCCTCCTTCCCTTGCTGGACCAGGGATGTTCCCATGATGTGCTCTCAGCAGCTCCAGTGGTCTCTGGGGAAAAACTCCATCTCTTCTGTTTGAACTCCTGTTTAATGTTTCCTCTAATTGTGGACAAAAGTGGGGTTTGACAGCAGCATGAGGGTTGGAAGGCAGGTGGGCAAAGAGATCCAGGAGATAGGAAATTGGGGGAGTGAAGGAGGCAGAGGGAAATGAAAAGAGGACATTAATATAAAGGCTGTAGACCTAGCACCAGTGGAGAAAATGGCAGCTCAGCACTATAAAACATGACCTGCACGGAGAGAGGAATGTTAAGGGGTTCTAGAGGAGAAGAGGTTGGATGGTATCCCATAAAAGACAAATGAATGATTGTAAATTGTTGTTCAACGCTATGGTGTCATCCATGTGTACAGTGACCAGAAGCCCCAGGGACTCCAAAACTCACTCCATTGCAGGTCTTTTCTCTCCTCTGCTCTCTGCATTCACAAATGGCCCAGGTCTGGTGACCTCACTGCCTCCCCGCGCTGCCTTACACACAGCAAGGACGTGGACTGGTGGAGGTCCAGCTGCTCCCAGTTCAAAAATCAACAGGACCTTTCTTAGCTGCCTGAGACATCTTTTCCACCACCATCCTCTGCCATCTCCCTGTTTCCCCCTTTTCCTTGCTGGCTGTGGGACGGCTGCTCCACCGCAAGCCCAGCCTTCCCCATACTGTGTCCTCCTCCTCCTCCCGCTCCCCCCGGAGCCTCCACGTGTGAACAAGCCGGGCTGTGTGTGCTGCTCGCAGGCAGCTTCCCAGCAGCAGCAACAAAAGCCGTCTTCATCCCAGCTCTGGACCACATACGGAGCCAGAGTGCGACGGCTGCGGAGCGGCCCGCTGCATTCAGGGCTGTTTAAAGAGTGAAAGAGACAGCAAAGAGAGGGAGCTGTTATATATATATATTAAAAAAAAAAAAAAAAAAAAAACACTTGAGCCCAGCGCAACAACGGAAACCTTAGAGTTTACTTTTAAAAACTCAGTGTTTCCTTGTGCGAGGGCTGAACAGCCCAGGCTGTGTGCGCGGCGGGGCTGCGGGCGCTGCTGTGTGCACAAGGCAGGGTGTGTGCCATGCCTCGCGCTGCTCTCAATGGGCTCACAGTGCTGAGCTCAAGAAGCTTTTTGTTGGCCTCATGAATAGGTGGGGGGATTTGTAATGTTCACCGTGCTGATTTTTTTTTCTTTTTTTTTTTTTTTTTTTTTTGAGATGCTTCCCGGTGAGATTTTTCCTCTGAGCGCTTTACGATGGGCTTTCCCATTTTTTAATAGAAATTTCCACTTCTCACTTGAATGATGTTCTCCCTTCTCAGTGTTTGCTCAGTACAGACCAGAGAGCAGAAGGGCGGGTGGAAAGATGAGAAAGGCCAGGATCTGTGTGGGGTACCCCAAAATCATAGAATTGGTTGAGTTGGAAGGGACCCTTCAAGGCCATCTGGTCCAACTGCCCTGCACTGAACAGGGACACCTACAGCTGATCAGGTGCTCACAGCCCCATCCAGCCTGACCTGCAGTGTCTGCAGAGATGGGGCACTCACCTCTCTGGGCAACCTGTGCCAGTGCCCTCACTGTAAAGAACTTTTCCCTTATATCCAAGCTACATCTCCTTTCTTTTATTTTAAAACTATTCCTCTACTGCAACTGAGACCCTGCTAAAGAGTCTGTCCTCCTCTTTCTTACAGCCCGTTTAGATACTGAGAGACCACCATAAGGTCTCCCCAGAGCTTTCTTTTCTCCAGGCTTAACATCTCCAGCTCTTTCAGCCTCCATATGGTTTAGCTGCTGAAATACCCTCAGCAGACAAGCAGCAGACAAGCAGGCTGCTTTTCTCAGCTTCCCTTTCCCTGCTTTAAAAACCCAATCATCTGGGTGAGCTTAGACACATCACGGTTTCAGATGGAGCCACGTAATGGGGACGTGGTCCCATCACCAGAGAAGGAGAAGGAAATGCAGGGACTTGGGTCGTGCAGTGAAGTCCCAAAGCCACCAGTTCTCCGTTCCTGCCGTGCAATCTGTGGTGAAGCAGACCGTGAGCCTTACCTTGGTGTGGAGCTCTGTGACAGACGCAAGTTGTGTGGAATTTGTGTTACAGGACATTTTGGGGAAGGAAGGTCTGTGCTGCTTGTCCTGTGCCTGTTGTTACAGGGGTCCATGCTGCAGGGAAGCAGTCAGGGCAGGGCAGTGTTCCTGGCCAGGCAGAGCAGGCTGCGCTCACAAGCTGGGCCTGGGTGAAGGCAGACATGCCCAATAAACCCCGCTTACATTAGCGGGAGGGTATGGAATGTAAATACTCATGCTTCAAGGCATAAGGCAACCACTAAATGCCGAGTGTTAAAAAGAAACTTCCTCCTCAGCACTTTCTTCCCTATTTTTCGATGATGAGAACTTTGCTCTGATGTTGGTGATACAGATCTTGTCCAAGACAGGATGCTGGCCTGGACACACCGCTGTTTTCAGCTGGGTTGGCAGTTTCCATGGGCTTTTGGCTTCTGAAATGCCCTTTGCTGGGCAGAGGACTTGGATGTGTAATGAGCAGTAGTGACAATTACTGAAGGACAAAAGAAATTGTCTGTGATGGCCACAGGTCTGACTTGACAGAAATTTAAATAGGAATAACGTGACCAGAAATTGTAAATATTCTTCAGGGGAAACTAAGAGTAAATAACCAGTGAACATCTCCTGATTCATGGACTGAGGGGGAAAAGTTGTGCAAAGAAAACAGGCCAGCAGCTGATAAACAGGTATAAATGGTGGTATGTATCCCTTCCAGCTGGAGCTCTCGTCCCTCATTCACACCTCCGCTGGGAGAGCAGTGCCCAGCACTGAACAACCTTAATGCACAGCAAAACCCGCTGCTCCTGCTGAGATCCTAGCAGGTCAGAGGTAAACCCCCAGCACAGCCCTGGAAATCCCCAGTCACTGCAGCCTTCGCACGGGGCAGGGCAGATTCAGCCCAGCTGGCACAAACTGATTGGATTCAGAGGACTACTCTGGATTAGCAGTGCTGTGATACAGCAGCCATAGACCCAAGTGTAATTAACATGACATCATCTGTGCCGCAGATTCAAGGTTGAAATAATCACGTAGTTCACATATTGGAAATTACAGGATGGTTTTTGTATAAATGATTAACTGTCACTGTTACTTACCCCAGAAAAGTAGTTTCTCTGGTGTTTGGTATATAAATAATACCCTGTGTCTCTGTGGTGCTCAGCTTCAAAGTAATACTTCAGTGCTGCACCATAATGAATACCCTCCCATTCTGTAATGACTGGTCTGCAAATGATGTCTTTTCCCCTGTTGGAAATTATACCATGCAGTTACTGCTGCTATTGCATCCCGTCTGGTTAGTAAATAATACTCTCTCCATACTATTGTATCTGGGGTTTAAATAATACCCTGTCCTCCCGCAGTACTTGGCATCTTAGTGTCACCCTGATTCTGCATGGTACTTTGGAGAACAGAGAACATCCTTTTGCTGCTGAACAAATTGCAGCCTTCCTTTTCATTGTATTTGCCCTCTAAATATTACCCTGCTGTTTTCTATAGCACTTATTGTATAAATAATACCTTGCTGCCTTGTAGTAATTGATACGTAAGCGATACCCTCAGACAGCAGGGTGCTTGGGCTGCTAATGCTGCTGAACACACCAGCAGGAGGGTGCAGTAGCGTGTAGCATGTACCCATTTCTTCTCCATAATTATTCCCATATCAGGCAATGATGGGCGTGCTTACATTCCTTCACACTTTTCTGTTTGGGGCAGGTAGGCTTGTGATTTTTAGGCATGAAGGTCTCAGTGGCTGGGAAGTAAATCATAGAATCATTCAAGTTGGAAGGGACCCTTATATGTCATATAGTCCAATTCCTCTGCACTGAACAGGGGCAGCTACAGCTCAATCAGGTGCTCAAGCCCGGTCCAGTCTGACCTTCAATGTCTTCGAGGATGGGGCATCCACCACTCATCTTTCACTTCAATTCATCTTCAGTGCTGTGCTTCTAGTTCCCACTGTCATACCCAAAGTGACTTACATTACAATTACCACTCCAACCAAGACAGCACTTAGTTCAGTGTGGTTGCAAAACCTTCCTGAGAAGCAAGATAGGTTCTTGAGTGAGATGGGCTCTGGCAGACACCACATTACTAAAGCAGGTGGCAGCCAGCACAGCATTACCTGCAGAAACTTTTCGAAGAAATAAGGGCTGATGACCCTCAGTTGTCACTCGCATTCTCTATTGGAAAAGTTATATTTTCCTACAGAGACTCCATTTCAAAGAATCAGTAGTCTTCTGTCCTTCTGCTAGACCTACCACATGTTCTCCTTTAGCCAACGTAAGGCATGTGACTGAGATGGTAAGCAAGGATGCTTTGGCTAACACAAACCCTCCTTCCAGCATTTCCGTCTGCACAGTAAATCAATGTACTTCATGGGTAAAACATTTGGCCCATTCTTTCTTGGGTGCTCAGGCCTGTGCTCACCTGTTTGTGTGTTGTTGTGTAGCGAGAGTTTGATAGCTTCAGAATCACAGTCCAGCATCTAAGACAAAAAGTCTAGGCCTGCTTGTGCTCAAAATGCAGACAGCTTTCTCATGCTCCAGTCTCAGAGTAATGCTGAAGCTTTTCTCATGCCTCCATCCTCTATACTGGGGACATAGAAGATAATGAGATACAGTGGTTGGCACCTTCTCTTCAATCCTGGCATAATGTGTTAGCAATTTCTCCTATTCTCCAACTCCGCTGTAAGTGCACGTGCAGCTGACTCTTTCTGTTAGATCTGTGGTGCCCCATACTTCAGTGATACCTCTCTTATCTGTGCTGTTAGTGTAATTAAACAATAATATTTTGAAACTGATTGGGAATAGTGTCACTGGACACTCAGATAGCTGATTGGATTTATCTTCCTTATAAAATTATGTTCTTTTCCAGTAGTAGCTTTAGGAACTCGAGGCCACATTTTGCAGAAGCAGCAAAGTGCCCAGAGACAAAGAGAAGCTCTTCTGCAAATCCCATTAAGCTCCTCACTCATCCATTTGCATCTTTAAATTCTGAGATAGGGTAGATGATTTGGCAGGTAATCAGACTTTTACTCAACAATTTGGACATTCCCAGAAATCTCATGGCAACTATTGGAGAGCACAGTGTAAGAATCTCATCTGTTGCTGTTTTGTCAAAACTTATAATCAAGATCTTTCAAAGCTCAGTTCAGAAGCTGTTTGCTAATTTTGTTAATGGCCAGTAGTGCATGTTTCTTTTGCTCTCTGGAATACTCACATTTTTCACTGCCTTTTGCAACATCCTTACAGTAGGAAATACGTTGATCTGAGAGAGCAAGCATGGAGCAATCCAACCCAAGGGGAGCAATCCAACCCAAGGGGAGCAATCCAACATGGCTTTGAACATCCTCAATGCTGCATAGCACATGGAGCTATGGAGGCCCCAGATGTTGGCTGGACAAGGCTGGGGTCTGCACGGACTGATATTTTGGGATCAGAACTTATATCAGCCGTTGCCTCTCACCTTCCCATTACACTTCCTTTTAGTCATAACTTGAAGCATGATTGTGTTTGCCAGAATGCTCATCTTCAGTGCTAGAGAATATTTTTGTTATGAAACTCAACAGCTAGTCTTACTCAACACTGCTCCCATTGCCTCCTTTATGCAAATGGTATGGATTGATGAGCATTAATGCCACAACGCCTTTTCTGTCACAGCTATGGAACTGCCACAAGCTGCAGACTGTTTGGTGACAGTGCCAAATGTTATGCATGATTAGATCCAGTTCTCATACTGTGTATGTGTGTAAGAGCCAAGCAGGATTTTCCTTGCTGTGTTGTCTTATGGAATTAATTCTTCTGTCTGAAAGCTGAGTGCTCTATGCAAAGTTGTGGGGATTGGGACTTCCTCTCAAGTGCTTTCCCTGTTGTCTGTTTGTTTCAAGCAGTTACATGTCTAGACTAGGTTTTAAAACCAGAACCCCAGTTTGATGTCACAAACCTCAGGATTAAATGGCAACATTTCTCTTGAGTCCAGTGGAAACTGAATCCATCCACCAGATAATTTATCTACCCATCTTACTGGAAAAATTGGAAGATAGCTTGTTTAAAATAGATCATAATAATTACTTGCCTCTGAATGAGTCTTTTACACCAATAGTATAAAACAAGCTTTACTTTTTTTGCCATTTCTCCTGCTAGTGCACTGTGTTTGAGACAAAATACTGGTGCAGCACGCTCTTCCATCAATGTCTGAGCGTGTTTGCTGGTTTTAAACACTTTGCTAGGCAGTTATTTCCCCCACAAGAGGATCTGTGTTGGTGCCTTTCGGTTCCCCCAAAATGTGGGTACTGTTGGTTTCAAACTGTTCCATATACCTCTGGAAAAACAACATTTTCTGTTGCCTTTACAGAATGCTTCACCAAATGGTGGGCAATGTTTTGGCTCCCCTCTCAACCACATCTCATACACAGGAATTTATTTGCCTCTCAGAAAACTTTGTATTCCCATTTAATTGCTGCTCTGGTTTCCTCCATACCTCACTTTCTCTTTTTGAAGGGATCATGTATGGACTTTGCCTAGCAAACTACATTTGGACTTAACAGCATTGTCTCTCCGGATGTCTGTGGCTTGTGTTAAGGTTAAATTACTTTCTACAGCTTGCACCTCACAGAATGATTCTGTATTTCATGTAAGAACCTTGTTTTTATTCAGGATTCCCGTGGTCTTCCCAGATTCACATTTGTGCTCTGTAGGCTTGGTCAGCAGCATGTTTTCTAGTTTGCAAGATTATTAGGCAGGATCTGTTGTCTCTCCGTGAAGGGCTAATTCAGTGGAGCCCTGAGGTCTGAGTTGTAATGAAAAGATTATTGATATGCATTCATTGACCCCAGCCTGCAACTAATTTTGGAGAGGCCAGTTGTCTCCATCTTACTCTCTCTTTCGGTGCGATGTCATCATGGTTGCTTCCGAAGTAACACCATTCCATTGCCCATTAAGACACTGTGTGTGTTGAGAGAGAGTTTTCTATTTGCACAACATACATTCAAGTCAAAGAGTCAGGCTGTTATTAAAGAGCAATCTTTCTATTCTTCAGGCTAATTTCACCATGTGTTCAAAGGGAATAGGCCATTCGTTGTGGCCAGTTTTTTGAAAGATGCTGAAATTTCCCTCAGCAAAAACACAAAACAGTTTGATCTGTTTCTAGATTGAACATTAAGTCTCATATGACTAAAAATTAATCTTTTTATATTTGCTGCTAATTTCAGAAACTTCTTTTTGAAGAGCTTTCTTGGAGTGGTTTTGAACTGTCTCAAAATGGGAATCTCAGGCAGGGGACTGAAGCCCACTGCTCGTTATTTCTCCCTTTCGCTGAGGGTCCCCGTTTCTGCTGGGTGGATGAATGCATCACCCAGAGACTCACATGCACCTTCCTAAAGAGTCAGGACAATTTTACTTTTCCATCACCTTGCACCTTCCCTTCCAACTCCCCATCAGCTTCATGAGGAAGAACTGAAGCCTTTTGAGGTCTCTGATACACGGACCAGGCAACACTGCTCAGCTGGGAACTATTTTCCTGTTATCCTTTTTTCTCTTCTTTTGTTTTCTGCCTTGCACTTTGGCTTGGTTCAAAAGCATCAGTGACGTAGAAAAAAACAAAAACCAAGAGAAAGATTTATTTTCTGCCTGGATCCCCGGTTTCTTTCTGTCCCAAAAGCACAGAGCAGGCTGAACCAAAGGCAGGAGTTATCGTTCGGATTAAGTGACTTGACAAGTGAATGGTGCTCAGCAGGACTGCTCCTAGAAAAGAGAGCTGAGCATCCCTCGGTGTTCCCAATGTGGTGAAATCCCCTTGGAATGATGGGACAGGGCAGATAGCTCCATTCCCCAAAAGGAATAGAGCAATAAACAGAGCCCTTATTGACTGAGCCAGGTGAATTGAGTTAAACACACACTGTATGTCTTGGCTGGGAGGGAGGAGGACACCGCATGCCAGAACAGCCTCCTGGTATGTGAAAGGTTTGAGCATACAGAAAAGAAAGGAACTGTACAGGGATGGAGGGCAACTGGGTGTTGTGAGATGGCATCAGCTGGATATTGGGTCAATATAAAGGAAAAGGAACCTGGATGAAGAGACAGGACAGGGAGATTTGAACAGATTTTCAACATGCATACAGGAAACTCCATATAGTGCTTGGGAGAGATTGTCTATATAACATTGCAGGTATTTTGGTTTGGTGATGCAGCTCTTGTTAAAAGACCTCTTAGATGCCTGCTGTGCTACAGGAATAAGAGACCTGATATAAAAGGTGACATTTCTAGCACGAAGAGATGTGTGAGTAGTTAGGGGCCAGTGTTAGCAGAAGCACCAAACTCCTCCTGACCTCTCAGCCCATCTTTACAATCTGAATGTGAGGTCTGTGGTCTCAGTACAATTTGTCAGCTGGAAGGCAAAGCAGGCCCAGATCTAACACTCATAGTGAAAACCTGCTCCAACATTTTCGTAAAGCCTCTTCAGCATAGAAAGAGGTGTGTAAAATCCTTCATCATCAGCAGCAAAATCCATGGTTGCACTAAATGGTTAGGGGCTCGTGTTGCTGTTGGAAATGGTATCTGACGTCTTTGGTGTAAGCTGGTGTTTAGAGACTTGTGAATAAAAGAGGGAGGGTTCCTTCTCTGCTGGGAGACTCTCTGCTTACTTGCACAAGGAATATACACTCTAAGGAGTCACAAAGAGTTGGAGCATCTGGAAACAGGAGAAAGTAATAATCTTTTCCCCCTCCTTTGGAAATGAAACTGATTTGCTGAGGAGGAAGAGTGTTTTGTGTCAAAAAAAAAAAAAAATCTGGAGTTCTGGGGAAAAAAAATATTGCCAAGAGACTGTTAGATTTCAAATCTTGCAGATTGTTTATGGCAAGTAGTAATGCTTTCTTGCACTGCTGGTAGGAGGACTCTCCCCTTCCCAGCCAGTAAGCAGAAAGGCCCTGGCCCTCTCCCATGCCATTTGCCCTTTTGTCTCCTAGATCACCTCGAAGAGAGGAACAAGTCAAGATTCCACCTTCCTAGCAAAACTAAACTGTGCATGTCTTGAATTTATGAGACAGGAAATCTATTTGGGAAGAAAGCTAGATCTGAAACAGCCTCATTTAAGTAAATCTAAGCACAGTGTTTACACAATGTCTGGAATTAATGCAGAGAAAACTTTCAGGTGCCAACTTTGGAAAGAGAAAATGGGGAGCAAAAAGAGGCCAAAACTGAGCCCGTCGTGAAGCTAGAAGCTCTTCCTCCAGGTTGGATAGGAGGTTTTTTTTTTCCACAGTCAAGCTGCAAGGGTATGCAATGCATTGTAAAGCAAAGACCAGATAGGAAGTGATTGCCCACTTATCTATCACCTTTGTGTCCACGGGATGATGGTGTGAGGGTGGTTGGTGTTACCTGCTGTGTGTGTTTACAGCATGGATGGTTTTAGCAAAAGTCATGATGTTCTGCAGAACATCAGAAGAACGTATCTTAGGCAAGAGGTAATGGCAGCCTTTGTATCCTTCATGTGGTGCATATTCACATGAAGGGATGTTAATGCAAGCCAAGGCAATATTACAACAATACCAACCAGAAATGTGATCACACTCCTTGTTGTTAGCGTGTCTCAAAATGCAGTTATTGCAGAGGCCCTACAACCATGCATACCACATGAAATCTGGCTCTCCCCTCAACTCTCTTTGGTTTGTTGTGTGATTTTCCATGCTAGTTTGATGTTTTCTCTACCTGGAGCAAAAGGAAAAGTCTTCATAAGTTGTGAAGCTGATATGCCAGGGACCAGCTTCAGGATGTCTCTTCCGGCCCTGCCCAGTGCCCCATTAAGTGAATTTTCACACCACGTTTCCAGGGCAATTTTGGGTAGCAGAGCATTAACAGATATCAGACTTGGACAGTAACTAGTAAAGCCAGCAAAGACCTCCAGGCTTACGTCTCTGTGCCTATGGCTTCTGTACTGAAACATGATCCCACAGGCACAAGCGAGGTTTCGGCCTACTCATAAAACAAGCAAAAAGGCAAATTCTGTACAAGTAAATGTTTCCAGCATAGCATGTGCACCATTCATACTCTCTAGCAAAGCAATAGGTCATCCCCTAGATGGAGCAAATAGCTGCTGTCCACCAGCTGAGCTTTACCTCTCCTTTTCTATCTCACAGCAGCTGCAGAGGACAAGCGTGCCTGTTTAGCGCTCGTGTCAAGAAAATGTTGTCACTTGGAGAGCCTGTTCTCAGATTCCTTGGGACATGGCAACTTTCACACGTGACGTGCTGGAAGGTTCTGGTGTCCTGGGTGCCTTCTTCTGTGTTTTGGTGGTTTCATTCCATGTGTCTAAAAGAGAATTGCTCAAGGCTGATGGCAGGTCCACAAGGCACCTGCAGATTGTTACTTACGTTCTCTGGTTTATAATGGTTTACACGCCTCCTGCTTCCAAAAAACAAATAAATAAATGACTGGGTGGCAGTCATTTCCACAGATGACATATCTAGGAGGAAAGAGATTTCCAAGTTCCATTTCTTCTTTGTGAGTTAAATTCCTCCTTGCATGCTGAGGGATATGTACTGATTACCGCTGCAGTGCAAGAACAAGGTCCTAAGGAGGCTTTATGAAGTGCATAATCATCCTTTCTTCTCTAAAAGCTGGACTTCAAGTTGGAATGGTGTTCCAGACTCTGCTACTTGAAATGACTGAGCCACACTATGAAGGTTCTCAGCCAAGACATCTGTTTCATCTGGACTAGTGAGGGTTTTGAGTAGGAGCTTCAGTGAGCCTCAAAGGCTCATTGTTCCCTTGAATTTAGAGGCTCTAGGTGCTGTTTAATGCAGCTCTTGTTCTCTATTGAGTAGACAGAGCCATGGCAGTTCTACCTTAGTGCTGATGCTGTACCTTGCATGAGAGACTCCAGCTGTTGTCTCACCACAACAGACATGTCTGCCCTTTCAGGTTCAGAAAAATTGCCAGTGTGCATTGCAAGTAACAGCCAGCTCTGGTTTTTCTGTGAGATCTGGTTGGTTTTGGGTGGCCGATGGCATGGGCTTATGCTATTCTGGAGCAGAAGGCCCATATGTTCAGCTTACTTCTGATGGAGAAGTGCTGCTGAAATTAGTGGTGATGTAGTGTAAAACCAGTATAAATCAGGGGAGAATGACAGCCATTCTGTGGTAGTTACCAGGAGAGAGAGAAATGCTTATAAAGCTTTTTGTGTTCAGCTGAACGTTAGTTGCAGACTGTTTGTCTGAGCTTGGGTAGATAACTAGCATTCAACCGTTTAGGTTTTACTAAGATTTCCTTTGGATCTTACTTGCTGAAGGCTTGTCCACATATTCTTGGGTATTTTGGCTCTTCCTGTAGTATAAGCGCAATGCAATTAAATAAACAGCCAAATTATAACAGGCTGGAGATTTTACTGAAGGAAAGGCTGTAATGACACTGAGAAGGGATAACACAGAACCAAAATCTGTTTTCTGCCTTGTGCACAAAGCACACCTCTCTGCTGTCAGTTTGTCATCTCCTGTAGCAATCCAATGCTGCAGAACTGCTGGTGTGAAGGATTCCATCCCTTGATGACACAATATCAGAGCAGTTATGCCATGTGTCTTTCTGACTGGGGGAAAAAGGAGGTTATTGTTCCAGGGACGGTTTCAGAAACAGAGCAGGCAGGAGCAGCATCCAGGCTGCTCTGTGCATAAAGACCTTACTCTCAGAATGGTTTGGAAGCCAGACAAAATGGAATATTTCTCCTATTTTCTTTACAGCTGAAAAAACATGAAAAATCACAGGAGTGCATTTATTACCATATTTCGGTTCCAAAGTTTGCCTTGTTTAAAAAAAGAAGAAGAAATAAAACTAGTTTTGCCCACTCCCCTCACTTTTTTTTTTTTTTCCCCCTTCCTTCCCTCCCTTTTCCTGGACCAGGCTGAGGTATTTAACAGAAAAGCTCTCAGTGCTGCACAGAGGCTGGGAACACACAGAAGGGACAATAAGGTGTTTGTTCACAGAGATCATAGAGCAACGGTCTGTAGTTTTACGTGGGAGAGGAGAAACCACTCTTGGGCAGACATTGGGCACGCAGTCCCAATAGAGCTGAGAGCCCTCCTGGTGCCTGCTGGGTGATGGTGCCTCCTCAAACCTCACCATCCCCACAGCTGGTGCCTGAAAATAATCATGCTAGATGGAGGTATCTTAGGGAAACTGTTATTCCCTAATGGGGAAGAAACAGGGGATGGAAAACCAGTTGAGAAGAGAGAACGCAAGACTAAATAAGAAGTGCTGGTTTTGAGTCTTGTTCAGGAGCTTCTTTATATCCATGGTTTTGAAGGAAATGTTGTCTTTGGAAACACTCTTATGCCCAGGCATATCTTCTAGTTAATGAGTGGCATTTTATTAGCTGCCAGAAACAATACGTAAGTGTATTAAAGGTCTTCCAAATCTGAGAAACAAGGAAGCTTGAAGTGATCCTTCCAAAAAAAAAAAAGAGGACAACAGCAGGATTAAGGGTGATGAAAATAAATTTAATTGCAACAAGAGTGATTAACATGGTATGGAACAAGCAAAGGCCACAGGAGAAACTGCAGATGGGGCTCAATTAAAATAAACTAGAAGAGAAAATGCTTTCCAGCAAGCAAACAAGTAAGACTGCTGCAAATGGGCCATCTGGCTATTTTCCACTGTACAGTCTTACTGTGTAGGCACTTTGTTGGACTTTGACTGCCGTGACTTCTCTTTTTCTTGCTCTCTCCAGATTCTTCATTGCTTTGAAAAGCTGGGGACAGGGTTGGAAGAGTGAGGGATTAAACCTGTCTGCACATATGTACACACTTTGCTCCACACACACTTAGATTCTCAAATAAACATATTTATAGGCAGCCAATTTAGGACAGTCTGCACACAACCTGATACAGAAGCGTGGCCTTAAGGCGTAAAATAAAGTGGCAAGAAACGTCAGTAAAAGAGATAGTTGTTCTCTGGGACAGAGACATACAGAGCCTCCCAGCATTTCCCGACTCTGTCATTTTTGGAAGGGCAAGAGCTTTTCCCGAATTCTTACTGGCCTGGGCTGAGCTGGTCACTGGTTAGGGCAGGCAAGATAGCTGGGATTTTTGTGGCAGTTTGGTTGGATTTTTGCTCTGCAGCTTGGTGCCCTGTGCTGGGATGGTTTTCCTGCTGCAGAGGGATACCTGTGATATTGTACCACTTGTCCCACCTCCTCCTCTCCTCCTGCCACAAAAGCTGCTTGCTGTAGCTGGTCTCCCAGCAAAAGCAATTAGAGCTTTGCAGTAAAGTCGTTTGCAGGACTAGAAGGTGCTCTGTAGCATGGACCTTGTAGAAAGCATAATATGATCACAGTTCCTTGTGTGTCAGGCTGTGAGCTGCAAAAATGATTCTGTGTCAGCCTTAGGGCAGTCCTGTCTTAGTGCTCACCCTAGGGAGAGCTCCACCAAAGTGTCTGCAGAACTTTTCTTCCAAGTGATGTTTTCTAGTAGATGATAAGGAACTTGCAACTGAGTTTGTCAGCAATTACCTGTTAGCTTCTATGGGCTTAGCAGACCACCCTTCTGTAGAAGACAGGTTACTTTGTTAAAGCAGCCAGATGAAGTTATTGCCAGAAACCTGTGTTATTCATGACACATACGGGAGAGGCATTGGCTGTATCCCTAATGCCTTGCTCAGATCCACTTCTCTCCTTATCCCTTCAGCCACAGCTGGGGCCATCAGGAAGATCCTGAGCAGGGTCGGATAGGCAGTCAGTCATCAGCTCTGAGGCGTATGTTGCATGGTCTGGTTTAGATGTTGAGGAGTGTGACCCAATTTCCTGAGCTGTGCAGACCACGTCTCCATCATCTGCACTACTGGTGTTGTCTCAGCAGATTGCTGTCTGTATTTATACAAATCCGGAACTGCCCCTTGAAGCAGCACTTTGCTCATTATCATGCACTTGGCCATCTCACTGGAGACATGCAAGCTTTACGGCATGGAACCTCTGCCATACAAATGGGACAAGAATCAGAGGCACTCCCTGCAAATCCCAACCAGCGCTGTGTGCAGGCTCAGGGCCAGATCTCTTTGGCACGCTTACAGGGAGTGTGAAATGGAGATCAGCATTGGAAACAGCACCCTGATGAGTAGGCTGGGCTTCTTACTGGCAGGGAGTCAATGTATTGGAAGAATACACTCAAAATATTATTATTGTGATTTGTTTAACCACTGCTCACAAAGAAAAGCATTGCTTCTGGGCTTCTATTGGATAAAGGGAGGTTGGATTTTTTCCCTGCAGCTAAGCAAACTGTGAAGATACTGTTTGTCTCAGCTGTTAACCTAGGAGGCTATTTTTCCATGTGAAAGATCAGCATAGAGTTTGAATGAGATCAGGAATGCATGGGCTTGTCCCAAAATTTTAAAGGTATGCAAAAATGCTGAAGCTGCTCAAGCTCTTTGCAATGCCTCATGTGTTAGCAGTGACTCATCTGTAACCTGGAGATGTTCTCTAAAATACAGATTAAGCCCTTATCCATCTCCTCCACTGGCAGCTTACCCCTAAATCTCTTTCTCCGTCCTGATACCTCTCCTGGGCAGACCTCAGGGATGGCTGGCTTAGGTTGAACAGGAAAAGCAGTTAACTTTACACTGTGAGTTTGCCTTCCATTCTATAAGGCTGTTAAAAAGTTTGCATGATATTCATGGTTCTTTGTACTGCCTAGAGCCAGGCAAGATGAATAATACAAGAGCAGAGATTGGAACACTGATATATTTGTATTCATGAATTTTAATGTCAGAAGGAATCGTTCTGGGCTGATCTCCTGTGCATCTAGACCCTTCAAACTTCACCCAGCTATCTCTGTATCAAACCCAGTAGCTTACTTTGCCTAAGCCATATCTTGCAAAAAGGTCTCCAAGTATGGATTTGAGGCTATCAAGGGATAGAAACTCCGCTGCTTCCCTTGGCGCCAGTTCCAGTGATCCATCACCCCATGTTTAAAATGTGGGCTTTGTTTCCCATTTGAATTTGATTGGCATACGGTTCCCAGCTATTTGTTCTTGTTATGCCTTTCTGTTAGATTAAAGAGCCCTTGCTGGGGTTGGTGCTTGGACTAGATGATCTTAGTGGTCTTTTCCAACTTCAGGATTCTATGATTATCAATATTATGCATCCTCATAGCATAGAACCCCGTGAAAGTCAAACCTTATCAAAATCTAATTACATAATATTATAACCATGAAGGCAGATTTATCAGACAAACTTAGAATTATACCAAACAACAATATTAAGTATGGAAGCACCTGTTTTCTCTGCGAGTGCCTCAGTTAAAATAGATATGATTCGTATTCTTCAGTGCTTAGTGAATTGAAGGCTGTATCAGATTTTCCTTTATTTTGCCTGCAACTGATGTCAGTCAAACCAGGAGGTTCCTCTTTGCGTGTCATTGCTGACTGTTGGCACAGTGCTCTAGTGTTTAGGAGCTGCCCAAGTGCTCCAGCACACATTAAAAGCGAACATCAGTGGGCCAGCAGTTTATGCAGCCAGCTCTTTAAGGACTCCTGAGTATGGCTGATTTCACTCTGTTTATCCATAGCAGATGGTGTTTCCAATTCTTGCTTCTGAGGAGCAGAAGGCACTTCTCTGCCCCCAGACCATCCCGTCCTCTGTCTCTGCTAACGTCCAGCTTATGGGTTCCAAACCCCCTGGCCTCTTCTGCATCACTGCAGCATGACAACTGTCTTTGTTTCCCCCTACTGATGGCCAGTACCATAGCTGTGGTTTGTTTTGTTCCTAGTAAGTTGATTATACATGTATAAGTCATTCCTAACTAAAAGGAAACACAAACACACACACACAACTCCACAGTTTGTCCTTGAGGTTGGCACTTACCGACATTTTTATTCCCAGGCCCAACAGAAATTGAGATATGTCTGGTTTGATCTTACACAGCCCTACAAGTGCTTCTCTGCCAATGTGGTCCAGCTCCATTCTGTCCTGTTTTCCTCCAGTATAGCTGTCTCTATTAACTAAAGACTTCACAGAGATGACGTTCTGTGATGAATCATGTTGAAATGAATGAGTGCACGGAGGTTAATTTTTCAGCATCAAAAGGCTAATGTTCAGGAAGAGGGGTTTTTTTGGCCACAAATTATGCCAGTGATGCTATTTAGAGGCCCTTTCTTCTAGACTGATAGGTTATGTGCTCAGGATGTTCCCTGCCAGCTGTGATCTTTCTGGATCACGGAAGAGAAATGGCTAATATTTGGACAGGTGACCTCAAAGGAAACTCTGGTGATTCAGTAGGTGTGGTCCATCCTCCTGAGTCACAGTCAGAATGTGGTGCCAAACAATGTCAGGTTGCCGGAGGACACAGTTTTTACTGGAAATATTAAAACCAACTTGAGCACTTGCAGCTATTTTATATCTAATGATATGGTACAGAAGAACTATTATGAATGGTAATCCGTTTAGGATTAATTTAGCTGGTCTAGCCTATATTGCTTCTGTCATTCAGTGTCAGTGGGATGCTCTTTTCTTCTCATAAGCTTTCTGAAGTATCAGGTTGCTCTGACTAGCTGATGGATCCTGACAAGATATTTATTGTATGGGGCTACAATGCCTAGAATTGCATCCTATGGATTCCCTATATCAATTCAGGATCCATTCGCATTTTAGTCTATGTATGCTGTCATTGCAGTGAGTGGAACTAAAGCATTGCAACCTTTGGTTTTTCCACTGTATGGGGACAGTTTTCCCTTTAAGGTGTACAAAATGCATCCAAACATGTTGGCTTGGATGGAAAATGCTGGTCAGGGGCAGCTCCTGCTGTGAGCTGGTGCTGAAAGCATTGCCCTGCCCCACTGCATCACCCACAGCTCCTCTCTACACAAACATACAGCTGTTATAAATCCTTTTTCCCTGTGTTGTTCCTGGCAGGTAAACTATGACCACTCTACTACTAGTGTTTGTGTGTTTGCAAGCCATCACCACAGCTGCCTCCGCAGAGCTCTCAGGTACGTGCTGCAGGGTGCTAGGAGCCAGCACTGAGCAAGGTGTTGCATGCTGGTCCCATCACCAAATGGGGACATTTCTAGGGACCCAAGACTTGCTCTGTGTATACATGGGGCCCTTCTTTGGATGGGTGCGATGCCACCACCTGTCATTGTTATTGTGCTTGAGATGATGGGGAGGCAGTTCAGTCAAACATGGGTTTATGGGGAAGTCAAGGGAATTTCAGCATTCCCCCTTTCTTCTGCCCTATCAGTTATGATCTCATGTTACGACAGCAGCCACACTGCAGTAGGCCCCTTCACTCCATTCATCCCCACATTTGGTGCTGCTCCCAACTCCCAAGAGCAACCATGGAGCAAGGGTAATTGTAACCTCCGTTTCTGCAAGGCTTTTTCAACAGACTAGACAAAAAGGGTACACTTGAATATATGGGTGTAGGAAGCTTTCAAAGCAGACAGAGGCACTGCAGCATATGAAAGCACTGGATATTTAGGATGAGGTGCCTTACTGACATAACCCTTGCTTTGTTTGGGAACTGGCAGACAGTAGTGATGGCCTGGAAGTGAAGATACCTGAGCAGTCTCCCCTGCGTGTTGTCCTGGGAAGCTCCCTGAACATCCCCTGCTATTTCAACATCCCAGAGGAAGAGGACACCAATGCTCTGCTAACCCCACGGATCAAATGGAGCAAGCTTTTCAATGGAACAGAGATCGTCTTACTAGTGGCCACCGGTGGGAAGATCCGGCTCAATGCAGAGTACAAAGAGGTGATCTCCTTGCCCAATTACCCCGCCATCCCTACTGATGCCACCTTGGAAATCAAGGCGCTGAGATCCAACCACACTGGGATTTATCGCTGTGAAGTGATGTACGGGATTGAGGACAGACAAGACACAATAGAAGTCCTGGTGAAAGGTGAGACCCTGCATTTGCTGCTTCCTCCCAGGATCTGGCCTGGGCAGAAAGGAGAGAAGGTGCTGCTCTCTTCATAAGCACCAGCCCTTCTGGTCAGGTCACACGGGGCCACGTGCAGGTGAGCACAAGCTGTGGGCCAAGCATTTGTTCCAGCAGAACAAACAAAACAGTAGAATGACTCATGGCAGAATATGATGCCAATAAACTGACTCTTCTGACAAGGTGAGTTACAGAGATGGCAAGATGATGTCTTGGCAGGAGGTGGAGCTGGATATTCTGGGCCATTGCTCCAAGGAGTGAATCAGGAGCAGGGCTACTGCAAAGCCTTTTAATTCTTCCAAATATTACAGGAAAAGGGATGTCCTCAGCTGGACAATTGATCTGTTCTGATTTTTTTTTCCCCAAAGCTCATTCTATTAATAAGTGGATAAAATAAGTAAAGTTGGGGTTCCTACAATCCTTACCTTTATCGAGAGTTTTGCTTTCAGTGCAGACCAGGAGGACAGCTTCCACCACAACAGGAAAAACCAGGAGGCTTCTGCTGGTTTCATGTACTGGAGTATCCACATCACAGTCCCCTCATTGCCTCCTGGTGAATTTTCCACTGAATTGGTGCCAGACCAGAGCATACAGATAGCCATCCTTTGTATAGAGTCCTGTTTACAAAAAAAAAAAAAAAACGAAAAACAAAAAAAAGCTTAGATACCTTCAGAAAATCTACAGACTTTAAGTGGTATGCCTTGGTATAAAATGTCATGTGCTCTACAAGGTCCACCAAGTCATCCTTTAGCTTAGATGCTCAAACTTACATCACCAGTACAAATAATTCATTGTTTTTCTCCCCTTTCTTTGAATCCCTAACTCCTTTGGAGGTAAAGGGGCTGGTTGCTCTCCAGCAGACTTCTCCATGATGGCCATTGTGTTTTCCAGGCGTCGTGTTCCACTACAGAGCAATATCCACAAGGTACACCTTGAACTTCGAGAAGGCAAAGCAGGCCTGTATCCAGAACAGTGCTGTCATTGCCACCCCTGAGCAGCTGCAGGCTGCCTATGAGGATGGGTACGAGCAGTGCGATGCCGGCTGGCTGGCTGACCAGACTGTCAGGTAAGGGGAGATAAAAGCCGCCTTAGGGAAGCTCTGTTGTAACAAAGCCACTGATGGAGTACGGTTGAGAAGCAGTTGGGAAATGCCAAGAAAATCCACAAGTGTGGCTCAACCATGCTGAGTCCTGTGTCCCCATTAGTGGGCACCTTGTTCTCTGATGTCTTTGGCTGGTTCTCAGGACTGTCACAGGGAAAGCAGGATGCTAGCTCCTCCAGCCCTGTGCTGCTGCCCCATCCTGCTTCTATGCACCTTGTCCCTCAGGTACCCCATCCATCTGCCCCGGGAGCGCTGCTACGGTGACAAGGATGAGTTTCCAGGAGTGAGGACCTACGGTGTCCGTGAGACAGATGAAACCTATGATGTTTACTGCTATGCAGAGCAAATGCAAGGTGACTGGGGGGTTCTCACTAGATGCAGTAGCAGCCAATGCTCTGCTTGTGCCTAGTCCAGCCAACAGGGCACAAATGACCTGGCAGATGACAATTTAAAGGTGGAAATCACATCCCCCAGCAAGGCCAAATGTTCTCTACATTCTATTTATAAGACCTTGGATAATTTTAGTGTTAAGTGATTAATGCAGCATAGAGGGTGCAGTTGGTCTAGCCTCCAACAGAGCCATGCCGTCCCACATGTCTCTGACCATCCATTCAGGATGTGATTTCCAGAAGTGCCCACCACGCATACAACAGGGATACAACAATTCCATTCAATTATTCAGCAGATCAGAATTGAAATTGGCCTTTATTTTCCACTTGCCCTTTGACTCCAGGCAGTTAAGTATGTCTTCCTCCAACTAATTTACTCCCTAAGACCCCCTTTATTCTGGTCTTTAGAGATAATCACCGACATGAGACTGCTGTTAAGCTGTAGGACACAGGACTTTCATTTTATCCAGACTCAGGAGTGGGAAGAAGATAGAAATGGGAATTGGGATTGGGAATTGGGATTAAACTCAACAGCTAACCCCTGTGCTGACGGATCTTGTGATTGCAGGCAAAGTCTTCTACGCCACCTCCCCGGAGAAGTTCACCTTCCAGGAAGCTTTTGACAAATGCCACAGCTTGGGAGCCCGCCTGGCCACCACGGGCGAGCTGTACTTGGCCTGGAAGGACGGCATGGACATGTGCAGTGCAGGCTGGCTGGCTGACCGCAGCGTTCGCTACCCCATTTCCAGAGCACGGCCCAATTGTGGAGGGAACCTGGTGGGCGTGCGGACCGTTTACCTGAACCCTACCAACCAGACGGGGTACCCTCACCCCAGCTCCCGCTACGATGCCATCTGCTACAGTGGTGAGTGCTCTGAGTGATGTCTCTTTACCTACATAAGCGAGAAGGAGCTCCTTGTCTGCAGCTAACTAAACCTGAAAATATCCCCGGTGCATTTTCGTCACAGTCTTCACCAATGTTTGTCTGCTGTTTTGAATGGGGACAAGATGGGACTACTCCAATTTTTCTTTCAAAACCATTCACTAATGCAGTCTAGGAGCATGAATTAAATTAATTATAGCAATTCACACGGGCAGATGGGGGAGGAAAGTATTCCACTGCTGGTGATTTTTCACCTCAGGCGCTCCCAGGTAGTGGTTCAGTGTTTCTGGTCACTGCAGAGCAGCACAGAAGGCACGCCAATAAAAAAGACAGATCACAGCTCACTGTTTCACCTGCCCTCGTTAGCCAGTGCCTCCAAACACTTGCATTGCTAGTCTCTCTGTATGATACTTAACTTTATGATAGACCCTCTCTGAACTAAAGCAGAGAAGCTTCTTGCTTCTTTGATTTTTGTCTATTTCTTTATTTATTTTTGCAGAGGTACCTGATCTTAGCCTCTCTACATGTATTCATGTTCAGGTAGGAAATAAAGAGTCCCAGAGGTGTGTGGATGTCTGTCCAAGTAGCAGTTCAGGAGATGTGGAACAGACCTCAGGTGCTCCATTTGGAGGACTTTGAGTGCTGGAGATGGAAGCAAAGGGAAAAGAGAACAGACCTAACCCTGTGTAGCGCTGTGATGCAGTGCAGACACATGTCTGAGTGTCCATGCTGGGATAAATCAGAGTGCAGCAGCCTCTGGCAAAATCGTGCCTGGGAAGTGGAGAGCATCCCTGCTACGCCCTCTTTCTCCTGCCTGCACTCTTCTCCCTGCAGCAAGGAGAGGACAAACACAGCTGCACACAATCAGCTTAGGGCAGCCAGAGGGGACCGCATTCACGTAGAAGTCCATCTTTACAAAAATAGTATGTTCTGAAAACCCTTTCATTCAAACCAATTGTGCCCAGATATATGTGTAATCTGTGCATCAGGAGGCCCAAGCATCTGTCCCTGTAAAAGCTCTCAGGCTTCTTGGTATCTATCTATGTGACCTGTGTTCCTACAAGCCTTCTGGTTATCTCAGGGCATTCATTTAAAATTGCTGAATACAGCCAGTCCTTGCTTGAGCATCTCTGGCTAATTTATTGAATCCTTTAAGATCTGAGAGGTACTGGCTTAAATGAAATAGCAGGAAAATGGAATTGGAAATAAATAGAGTGGGGACAGCAGTATTATGGGCAAAGCCTGATGAGATCTTGTTAGTTCTCCTTCCCCAGCTGAGACCTGCCTCGCTGCATTGCCATCCCTTCCTGACCTGCTCGGTTCAGTGCTGCTCTTTAAGTCCCCATCTGCAGGCTGACCTGCTCAGTGGGATGTCAACAAGCATATTGTCCTAAGGGACGTGACTCATGCAGAAAAGTGATTTGGGAGGGGGAAGGTGGGAGTAAAGCACTTGTTTAAGTTTGCTACATTGAGTGACCTCAGCTGTCTCGGTGATGGAGGTAGCATGCTTT
>JAOWBP010004028.1:10432283-10449302 GCA_028571105.1 Tragopan temminckii | reverse complement strand
GGAACAGAGGTCTTCCCAACCGACATATCGCTGCTCTCAGGTGGGCCAAGCACTGTCTCTTGAGTCGTGATTGGTATTGTTGAACCAGAGCACTTCTAAAATAAACTATGTCCTTGCTGAAGGAAGGGCCTTCCAAATGTGGCTGAGGAGGAGGGTGGAATCTCAGAGGGCTTTCTTCATTGGAGTTAGCTTTTCATGTAACAGCTTCAGGTGCGTTTCAGAGAAGAGTGTTGGCAAGTGCGGAGGCACTCGAGACACACAGTGCTCCTTAGGGACATGTCATCCTCCACAGACTACCTTAACGTGGAGGCAATGGGACGGGAAGGGCATGCTGAGTCTCAAAGAAAGTGTGGGACCAAGGAACTTCAGTTATTTAAACTGAAGGAAGGACTTCTTGCTCTGCTGATTTTGCATATTATTGTGGAACAGGCTGTGAACTGATATGTAGTCCCACTCAGAGAACTTTTCTTTTGTGTTTGTTTTGTGTTTTTCACCTTATTAGCAAATTAGTTGTGCACACAGGTACAACAGGAGGAGCTACACAGGTATATAGAATTTTTTGCTGTGTGACCAGCTCTGCTACCAGAAAGGCATTGGCCAGCATAGCTGTTGCAGACCAACATTTACATTGCCAGGGCATCTCACAAAGTATGTTGTGTGTTCAGGAGGCAGCCTAGAAACTGATCCCAAGCCCAGAGGACAGAGCCAGGGTGTGCTCCTGGCAGCACCAAACTTCTCTTCCACATGCCATGTCCAAGGAAACTGTAGCTTTATTTTGGCTCCTGGGAATTAGTGTCACTGCTGCCATTGTCCCATGCCAGAAGTTGATGTATTCTGTCAGTTTCCCAGCAATTTTTATGTAACAGTTATTTAAGACATTATCCTCATTAACAAATTTAAGGGCATCAAAGGATTTCTGCCAGAGCCCTTTATCCCAAATGTGATGTTGTCAGATGTCAGTTTGGAGGTGAATTAGGAAATGGTTAATATTAACTAGTTGTCCTATTTCCCTCTCTTTGTTCCCTCCTTTTCCAGCGAGACCATCTGCTTTTCCTCCAGCTACTGTAATACCAGAGGAAACAGGTACCAGTGCTTCCATCCCCGAAGTGTCCGGAGAGTTCCCTGAGTCTGGGGAGCACCCAGCCAGTGGCGAACCTTCAGCATCTGGAGCCCCAGACACGAGTGGAGAGCCGACTTCTGGAGGTTTTGAACTGAGTGGAGAGCATTCCGGGATTGAAGAAAGCGGATTACCATCTGTAGACCTGCAGAGCAGTGGCTTTGTACCTGGAGAAAGTGGCCTTCCCTCAGGGGATGTGAGCGGGTTGCCTTCTGGCACTGTTGATACCAGCGGCTTACCTTCTGCAGAGGAAGAGGTATCGGTGTCTGTTTCAAGGATACCAGAAGTTAGCGGGATGCCATCTGGAGCTGAAAGCAGTGGTCTGCATTCTGGATTTAGTGGAGAAATCTCTGGCACTGAGCTCATCAGCGGCCTGCCATCTGGAGAGGAAAGTGGGCTGACTTCTGGTTTTCCCACCATCTCCCTTGTGGATTCCACTTTGGTGGAAGTTGTAACATCAGCACCGGGACGGCAAGAGGAGGGAAAAGGATCAATTGGAGTCAGTGGTGAAGGAGAGCTGTCGGGGTTTCCATCTGCAGAGTGGGACAGCAGTGGGGCCAGAGGGCTGCCATCGGGTGCTGAAGCCAGCGGGGAGCATTCCGGGCTGCCTGAGCTCAGTGGAGAGCATTCCGGGGTGCCTGGGCTTAGTGGAGAGCCTTTTGAGGTGCCCGAGCTCAGCGGGGAGCATTCTGGGCTGCCCGAGCTCAGTGGGGAACATTCTGGGCTGCCTGAGCTCAGCGGAGAGCCTTTTGGGGTGCCTGAGCTCAGCGGGTTTCCCTCAGGACTGGACGTCAGTGGGGAACCATCTGGAATACCTGAGGTGAGCGGCCTGGTGGACGTGAGTGGGCTTACCTCTGGTGTTGATGGAAGCGGTGAGATCTCAGGCGTTACCTTTATAAGCACCAGCCTGCAAGAAGTGACAACCCCGTCAGCTGCAGAAGCAGAAGCAAAAGAGATTTTGGAGATCAGCGGGCTGCCTTCAGGAGAGGCATCAGGCACGGTGTCTGGGAGCTTAGAGGTCAGCGGTCAGCCTTCGGGACACATAGACTTCGGTGGGAGCGCTTCTGGAGTGCTTGAGATGAGTGGATTTCCAAGCGGAGCAGTTGAGAGCAGTGGAGAAACCTCTGGGGTTGAAGTCACCAGTGGCCTCACATCTGGAGAGGAAAGTGGGCTCCCCTCAGGCTTTCCCACCGTGTCTCTCGTGGATACCACGCTGGTAGAAGTTGTAACGCAGACATCAGTTGCGCAAGAGGTGGGAGAAGGACCATCTGGGATGATAGAAATCAGTGGATTTCTTTCTGGAGACAGAGGACTATCTGGAGAAGGGTCTGGAGCTGTGCAGTCTAGTGGGCTTCCTTCAGGAACAGGAGACTTCAGCGGAGAGCCATCCGGGATCCCATATTTCAGTGGAGACATTTCTGGAGCCACAGATCTAAGTGGACAACCTTCAGCTGTGACTGATATTAGTGGGGAGGACTCGGGACTTCCAGAAGTCACTTTAGTCACATCCGATTTAGTAGAAGTTGTGACAAGGCCAACGGTTTCGCAGGAGCTGGGTGGGGAAACAGCTGTCACATTTCCCTATATCTTTGGGCCAAGTGGTGAGGGCTCTGCGTCTGGAGACCTGAGTGGGGGAACATCTGCTGAAGGAGGTATAGAAACATCAACAGCTTATGAAATCAGTGGTGAGACATCTGCCTTCCCTGAAACGAGTATAGAGACATCCACAGGTCAAGAAATCAGTGGGGAAGCATCTGCATACCCTGAGATTAGTGTAGAAATATCCACGAATCTAGAAACCAGTGGGGAAACATCTGCATATCCTGAGATTAGCACAGAGACATCCACAATTCAGGAAGTTAGTGGGGAAACGTCTGCCTTTCCTGAAATTAGCACAGAAACATCCACAGTACAAGAGACCAGTGGGGAAACATCCGCATTTCCTGAAATTAGAATAGAAACATCCACCTTTCAAGAAATTAGTGGGGAAACGTCTGCATTTCCTGAAATTAGAATAGAAACATCCACCAGTCAAGAGGCCAGGGGTGAGACGTCTGCATTTCCTGAGATCACCATAGAAGCCTCCACAGTCCATGAAACCAGTGGAGAAACGTCTGCCTTTCCCGAAATTAGCATAGAAACATCCACGGTCCATGAAATTAGTGGGGAAAGTTCTGCGTTTCCTGAAATTAGAATAGAAACATCCACAAGTCAAGAAGCCCGGGGTGAAACATCTGCGTTTCCTGAGATTACCATAGAAGCCTCCACAATTCAAGAGATCAGTGGAGAAACATCTGCATTTCCTGAAATTAGCATAGAAACTTCAACTGTCCGTGAAATCAGCGGTGAAACGTCTGCGTTTCCTGAAATTAGAATAGAAACATCCACGAGTCAAGAAGCCCGGGGTGAAACATCTGCATTTCCTGAGATTACCATAGAGACATCCACTGTCCATGAAACCAGTGGGGAAACATCTGCATTTCCTGAAATTAGCATAGAAACTTCCACAAGACAAGAAGCCGGGGGTGAGGAATCTGCTTATCCTGAGGTTAGCATAGAGGCATCCCCAACTCAAGAAGTAAGTGGAGAAAGTTCTGCCTTCCCTGAAATTAGTATAGAAACATCCACAAGTCAGGAAGCCCGTGGTGAAACATCTGCGTTTCCTGAGATTGGCATAGAGACATCCACAGCCCACGAAAGCAGTGGGGAAACTCCTGGGCTGCCTGCTGTTAGCACTGACACTGCTGCCACGTCTCTGGCCAGTGGTGAGCCCTCCAGTGCTCCTGAGAAGGAAATTCCTGGCACAACATCAGACTTGATCACAGGCGTTTCAGGGGAAACCTCTGTCCCAGATGTTGTAATCAGTACCAGCGCTCCAGATGTTGAACTAACACAGGGACCCAGAAACACTGAAGAGACTCAGCTTGAAATAGAGCCCTCCACTCCCGCGGCGTCAGGACAAGAGACAGAAACAGCTGCTGTCCTCGACAATCCCCATCTGCCAGCCACTGCTACTGCTGCCCTGCATCCAGCCTCCCAAGAAGCAATAGATGCACTGGGACCCACGACAGAAGGTACTGTGCCATCTCCCAACCCTAACATACTAAGGAAGGGAATGGAGGGAGGGGGCACATCTCCTCCTGCCTGCCCACTGCAGAGCAGAGGGCCAGCCCAGGGGAAGCACCAGGAGATGCACAGGGACCTTCCCCTGCTGCAGTATGGCAGCAGGCGTTGACTGCTCCTTCCAGCTGCTGCTCCTGGTGGAGCTGGCACCTGCTAGGAGCATGACTGGGCATCACCTACCTGTGCCCCTGGGTTATATGGGTGATGGTTGGGATGTAGGTGACCTCTCCCCTCCGTGCTGCTGGAACAGGGGCTGGAAAAAGTGCACTCTGTGAACGACCAGTGAGAGCCACTGGGTGTGATACATCAGTGGAAGGCACCAGGGCATTCACACCCCGTCTGAAATTGCTCTTAGCCATTGCTCTCATCTCAAGAAAACAACATTTTTTTTTCTCATCATGTGAAAAGCAGAGCAAAGACGGCTCCACCCGCCTGAGACTTTCACCCTGGCTGGGTGATGTGGCTGGGAAGTTGGATCAGGCTAGCTGCAAGCCTCTGCCCTGCTTTGTTTCTCTCTCCATGATGTGCTGACTCGCTGCCCTGGGTGTTTCCAAGCTCTTGCTCCACAGCAGCCATCCATCAGATGCTTTGCTGCGCCGAGGGGCTGAGAGGCACAAGCCAGCTAGGAACAAAGATCTCTGCTCTCAGCCTTGTCACTGCTGAGTGCAGCGTTTGCACTGAGCACGCTGCTCCCTGTAGCACAAACGGGCAAAATGTGTGAGAAGATGCTCACAGCTTCTGGCAGCTGCGCTGATACATGCGCTCCCTTCACCCTGCCCCTTTTTGGTGCTTCAGCAGGACTGGTAGTTGCCAAGTATAAACAGATACAATATTTAATTCCGAGTAACCTTGTATGGTGAAAATGCTTCACCAGCTTTCTGACAACACTCCACCAAGTAGTGCTTACGTGCCATGCAGACACTAGGATGCTACAATGAGAAGACAAGCAGGGACATTTTCATGCTTGCCAGCCACTTCTTGGCCAGGAAGGAGCCCTGTAATGTCCCACAGCATCCCTGGCAATGGCTTGGTTTCACTTTGCTACAGCCAGGAGCAGGCTCTGGAGCACAGGCCCCACTGCAAAAATCATTCATCCTGTCACATAAACACACTCTGGTGCTTTAGATATCTCGTGGTTCTGTTCACATTGGCCAAGTTGCAGAAATATAGCAAAAAAATGCGTTTGCAAAGAGATCTGCTTCTAGCAAAAGCAGTATTCACTCCACTCCCTTCCCATGCTGCCTCCTGGACTGCTGCTTCCTGGTGAACTCACACCACTAAGCACAGACAGATCTGGATTTGGAATGGGTCTGTAATGCAAGGCTTTGTGCTGCTCAGCCTGGTTTCAAGCTTCGTTCCCATCCTCAAAATGCTTTGGACGAGTCACTGCATTTCACTCTGCATCATTTCCCTCTGGGAAAACAGGTGACCACAGCTCAGCCCTGCTTCCCATACATCCCATCTGTCTTTGTAGAAAGCCCCCAAAACACTCCTTGTAGCCCTCACGGACTCTGCCCTTGGGCCATGCTTGCTGCCACGTCCTAGCCTGGAGACAAAAACAAGTCAGAAGGACAAGGGGAAGGAAGGGAACCAGCCAACAAGGCTCAGCAAAAAGAGAAAAAATTGGCCCCAAAGTGTTGTTTTATTTCACTGCTTATTCTTTTTATAAATTACCCGCAAGGCTACTGCCAGATTCTTCACAGCAGTTGTTAGCCAACATTCTTGTGAAGCATTTTGAAAGAAAACCATGTGTTAGGCAGCTCATGTGTGAAGAAGTTTGAAAAATGTTCCAAAATTGGAATATGCTGTGTATTTGTGAGTCACGGGAATGGCAATATAGCAGCTGGGGTTTCTTAACAGGTGACGGAGGTAAGTGATAACTGCACGAAGCTTAACTGTGGATTCCTTGTACACTAGAGATGGGCTTCAGAACACGTGCTTGGTTTTTGCTTCTCTAGAAGATAATCCAGGGTATAAGAATTCTTTTGTTGATAAGCTTCTTTGCTGTAGTATTTCTTCAGGGTGAAATGCAGTCCAGGTCAGGGTCTGAACAAGGCTCATCCAGGCAGCAAGAAAGTGTTGCTGACCGTGAATGTGCAGCACCTCTGCACAGGGGTGAGATTCCTCTAGAAGAGTAGGGCACAGTGCTGATGAAGAAGAGTAAAGAAGGAAAAATATTCTCAGGTATCCTCTTCTGAAATCACCACTCTTCCAAATGATTGTGAATGCAAATAGCCTACAAGGAAGAACCATAGGTTGGAGCCATGGTTTGGAACCTCGTGCTGTGCTCAGAGTTGTAGGGTGTTGTGGATGCTCATTAAGTACAATGCATTTCAACTACCGTTGAGGCATGACCAAAGCTGGTTCAGCTCACAGAAGGGGCTCAGAGCTCAGGGCAGGGCATGAAGCTGCTGGGCTCCTGTCCTGCCATTTAAGTGTTCCAATTAGATTCAGCAGTCTTTTTAGTGGGATGACTTCAGAAGAATTACATTTTTTTCTGTAGGCTCTACTTCTGTCTCAAAGACAAAGCCACAAGGACAAGAAGACTGGAGGTTAACACTTGGGATGCCAATTTTTTTTAGTTTTTAACAAAATTGAAGGCTTTGTCAGCAGTTGGATTTCTCCTTGACGGCAGGAAGCCTACAAGCCTCCAGCATGAAGAAATGGCCATAGATTTGGCTTCTCCATCCAGAGCTTTGCCAGCTCAGTGGGTCTTTTTGCTTCGGGTAACATTTGAAGACAAATAATTATTAGCTGAGAAGAGCGTGCTGGCGCTTCAGTGAAAGGCTGTGGTTTGGAGCGCTCTGACCAGCCAGTGTTTCAAAAACTTCACTCAAGTGAAGGGAAAAATAGAAATGTGCTGAAATGGCAGCAATTTGTCTTAAGTTTTGCTTGTCTCTGGTGAAAAGAACTCATGGAATCTTCCACCAATGGCCCCAAAGCAGCTGAAGGTTAGAATCCAAGTGAGAAAAGGTATTGATGGTGTTTCCTCCTTCACACCCCAGAAATCCAAGGGATAGCTTTTTTTTTTTCTTCTCCTTCAAAAAGATCATTCCAGAAACAGCTTTGGTTGAATTAATATAGTTAATTCTTTTAGTAACTTAATTGCTCATCGTAAGTCACTAGCTGGCTACATGATTTTTGATGCTGGTACATGAAGGAATTGCTCTCCTCAGCTCCTCCTCTTCTCTCCTTGTAGGAGTCAATCAGTCAGATGTTTTTCTTCCCTATTTGAGTGATCAATTCAAACTTCCCTGGAGACTCGGAAAGGCAAATTTAACTTGTACCTGGAATTTTACCTCAGTCTCTAGAAGATAATGATGCAGCTGGTCTCTGAATCCCTGTTTGGATAATCACACTTACAGGAAGGTCTATAAAGAAGGGGTGAGGAGCACATCAAGTACTGTTGGACATCCGGAAAGTGCCTTGTGTTTCAGCCTCACATTTTCTTCTATGTAGAACAAAAGCAAGAGTACAAATCATAGAGTATTTTTCTAAACTAGTTCCTCACAACATGAGTAAGACTAGAATTTGTTCAGGGGATGGGTGGTAGCACCCAGCCTGTCTGCAGTCTGCTTCTCCATGAGTGTTCTAAGCACAAAGCTAACTTCATTTCATGAGTACTTCTGCTATCGTGGATGCAGGCTGTCACAGAGAGAAATGCACAGATTGTATTGTTTTAAGGAACATTAGCACTGTTTCTAGTATTGTCTGCTTAGCTTGGGATGAAGGATTTTGAAAGTCTTGCCTTCTCTCTCACCGTGTGCTCACTTTTGCATGCCGTTTGCCTTCTGAGCAAAACCAGGACTGATCTACTTCTCTTTCATTTCTAAAGGATTTCTCTTTCCAGTTTCCATGATCTAGTACAGCACATTGTCTTCAAAGGCACTGGGAGAATACTTGTGCTGTGTTTAGCTGCATCAAAAGAAAATAGTACTGACTAAATATAGTAAGTTTCTGGCAGTGCAAGAGAAAGCTGAGGAAGTGAATGGTGTGAAGCAAATTCAAAGATTGCACTGTAACTCTGTAACTCCCCTTGCTTTTGCCAGCCAACAGTTTACAAGTTCCAGATGCAAGACCCTATTTACATTAGAGGTTTTTTTGTTTTAATTTTTGGTTTCATTAACAAGAAATAATCCAAAAGTTATCCCTTAGGTCCTGTTAGTAGTATAAAATAGGACCTATTGACACAATAGATTTGAATAATCCTTTGTAACTTCTGGGTGATATTAAGTACGGTGCAAAGCATCTCCCAAAGAGCTCTTGATTTTGCATTATCCTTGAGAAGTGAGTTAATAATAAGTTCTAAGCGGGCTTCCTATTCTCGGTACTGCAAAGCCTTTTCTTCCCTGTCTCTGTTTCAGAGCTGAAGCTCTTGCAAGCCAGGGCTGCCTCTGTTCTGCATCCCATGCCACATCAGTTGTTCTTTGTTAGCACTGGGTAATAATAGCAGTAGTCTCTTCTCCTTGTTAGCTGATAAGCTCTTGAGCTGCACCTCAAAGCAGAGCTGACTTTTGAATGGCTGCTCACCCAAGCAAACAAATAGCTCACTTACATGGAAGAATGTACTGCTGCAGGCTTTCCTGCTGCTGGGGATGGGCGCAGTGATTTACTGACCTCACCCAGCCATAAACCCTGTGGAAGGGGATACGCTTATGGTATGTAAAAGGTTAAGAAGGAAGAACCAAGCATTGAGTGATAGATGGGATTTTTTTACTGGAGTTCTCACCTCCCGTAAATCCAATGGCTTTGATGTGATATCCTAGAAATACCCACAAACCAGCTTGCCACGGTTTCCAGAGGCAACGTGGCTGCCAATTTAAAGCTTACATTTCTAAAAGACCAGATTTTCTGGGGAAACCAAAATCAGCAACTCTTCCTCCAGGCTGGCCAACATGTTTGAGTTTCCTGATATCAGCCTGGTAACTCGATCAAGCTGTAAGTGTCCCTGTTCACTGTGGAGAGCTGGACCAGATGACCTTCCAACTCAAACAATTCTATGATTGAGCATCCAGATGGAGATTCAGTCGCTGTCCCAACAGCACTTGGGCTGAAGGGGGAGTTTGGTATTTATGATCATCATGTGCTTAGAATGTCTTCTTTCCAGCCATTTTCACCATGCTTATGGAAAAAAATGCTGTCTCGTTTGTATTTGTTGTCTGTTTTCCTAACACTACTGATGAGTGTACACTTTTTGTGTGATACATACAGGTGTATGTGTGTATGTATATAACATACATATTGTACGCAGAGCTTTGTTTTCACAGCATATATAATATGAGCAGTCATATTATATATATTATCTGTAAAAGGAAATTCTTTTCCAGTGTTATTGCCCATCTGGAGACTTGTGGCAATGAATTTGCATGCATCTGCTCCTTCTTCCTTCAGCACCAGGAATGGCAGCTCCCAGCGAGTCCCATGCATCTCAGAAGAGACCTTGGATGTACCAAAACTCTACTCCACAATGCTGAAGATGACCAAAGACTCATTCTTCCCCACTAAATGTTCTGCTTTGTACATGCTTTATTCCCACCTCTGCAGTGTGCTTTCCTCTTGATGGAGCCTGATGGACAAAAAAGAGCCTTTCCTTCCTTGTTCAGCTGGAGCCCACTGGGATCAATGAAACATCTGCTGCCACTGCTGTTGGGAAGACCAGGGATCCTAGAGCTGTCATCATCCCTGAGGATATTTCATTTTCCTTTGTGTTTTCTGTCTCCTAAGAACTCCAAGTGTCACTACAGACAAGAGCCAACCAACTGCAGCTCCTCTCTCTTACCAGTCCCACAGCCCCTCATACGTTCTGGAAAGTCTGAAAGTATTTCATAATGTCATGGAAACGACATCTCAAATTTTCTTTGCAATGTATTGAATATAGAAATCCAGAAATCTTTCATGAGTAATTAGCAGAGGAAGAAATTCCTTCTCTCAGTGAAGGGCTAACTGCTAAACTAGCATTAAGTAGTTCATCAACCATCTGAGGAACAAATATGTTGCTTATATTGATATGATCTAGAATAAAGAAGACAATTCTCATGCTCCAGAGCACGAACCAATTTGCCATCCAAGGTCAGGAAGAGTTTTTTGCATCATTCAGGCACACTACAGAGCATGTCAGCTTTTAGTTGACATATCAGATATTGGCTGCTGGGCAACTAGATATTCACATCACTACTCTGCTCTGGTATTCCCATAGCCAGCATGTTCATCATCTTTGAATGTTTCCTCACTAACCCCTCTCATCCACAAGGAGAGCATGGAGTGTGTTAGTCAGCACTTTCACATTTCTATTTCTTCTGAGTGTAAAAGAATGAAATGTTGTCTTGCATGAAGATCTAATCAATCTTCTAACATAACCTGCATGGGTGTCCACCCACTTTCTTCGTTAGTCTTGTTTCTTGAGTTGAACATCTCTGAGATCTTTTCATTCTGAATGGTTTTCCTTCTGATTCTTAAGTTCAGTAAGTAGGATTAAGGCTCAATCTGGAGATATACTAGAAGAAGACCTTAAATTCCAGCACAAACTAGATTTTCTATGACATAGATCAAGCTGCCTACCTGTGACCTGCTTCCATGCTTCCTTCATTCTTCCCCAAGATGGCAGAGGATGGAAGTGCTACCAGATGACAGCATTTAGTACCCAGGCTTGTGCTAATTAGCAAGTTGAGAAACACTGAAGAGTTGAAGATCCAATTCCTCCCATACCAACTTCTCTTTGATCCTATGAGAAAGCAGAAAGCATCTTAAGGGATGCTCTAGATGGGAAAGTAGGAATAGTTTCCACCACCATGAGGGAATCAGCAGCTGAGAAAGATGCATAGCTTCTTCCAGTCCCATCACTAGCAAAAAAACAAGTAGTGTGGAGAGGTCCATTGTACTCAGGAGTTCTTCACCAGGGAAGAGGCTACCATAGTCTTTGCTGTGATCCTGAAAAGGAAGAGGCTGAACCACCTTTGAACCCACTTCTTTCCTGCACTTAGCTTCACTGAGATGAGATTTCTTACCACAGGATTTCATCTGAATTAAAATTAAGATAAAACTATCTCCAGCAATGCTAGTTGTGTGTCAGGGATCTATTTCACAATGTTCTTCTGGTTGTGTGTTCTGCCCATCGAGTAGATGGTGGGCAAAGAAGTTTCCACAGCTGTCAAAGTCACTGAGTGCCGTGAGTTGGAAATGTCTTGCTGAGATTGCTCTGATATCTCCAGAGTGGCGTTCAACCATCAGGTGACATCAAAAGAATGTCTTCCTCATAGGGTGGGTTGGGTCTCTTGACTTCATTCCTCCAGCAGCAGCAGTGGCAGTATGTTATCAAATAAGACCTGAACAAGTTCTCCCAAAACAACCGATGCTCCCGCCTAACAAGCAAGGAAACAAGTTCTCCTCTTGGTGGAATTCTCTGCCCAGAGCCCTAATGGAAGCCCTTGATTTCTTGCAGACACTGATGAGTGCCACTCAAGCCCCTGTCTGAATGGAGCTACCTGCGTTGATGGCATCGACTCTTTCAAATGCTTATGCCTTCCCAGCTACGGAGGGGACCTGTGTGAGATCGGTACGGCCTACTCGGCTTCAGCTAATCTTACTAACAGCCTCATTACCTCCTTCCAGCCCTATCCCCAGAAAGCTGAGCCCAGGTGCTCCCGTCAGCCCTGCCCTCATCTCATTAGCTAACCTCTAACAGCCAGCTCGGAACACAGTAGGGAAAAACTTTGAGCCTTTTGCTTTCATATTCTGATTCCTTTCTTCATCACAGCATCGTGTTCTCTAAGATTCCCAAGCAGGGACCTCTGGCGTCCTCTTCAGCTTTCTTGTTTGTGTTCAGCTTCTCTGGTGAAGCTGCATGCAGACTGTGATGGCGTTGATCGCTGCATCTTTGGGTCAAGGGTCTTTCTGTTTGTCTGTGACAGTAGGGAAACATCTGAGTACATCTCCACCCCAGGCAAACTTTCTCTGCTAGACTGGAATTTCATGGAAGGATGCTTCAACTGAGCCATGTAAAAATGATTGTGTTTCACTCTGTGAAGAAGCCTCCTTCGCTCCGGGAGTCTCCACCGATGTGACACAGCACGACATTTCTGTCATCTCTTCAACGTGGCTTCCTGTGGTAAAGCCAGCAGGGAATGTATATCTGAGAAAACATGAAGTGACCTATTTTTACTTCAAAATGAGGCGCACTCTGACCTGCACTAATACTTCTTTTTGTTTCTGCAAGAAGGGGAAAAAAAAGCATTTTTTTGTTCTTAAAACTGATGAAAGGCCGAACTTCTGTCAGCTGAACTGAGAGGAAGGTCCCCTGCCTTGCTCAAGCAAGAGGAATAAGTTGCATTTCTTACTCACCTTGACATGAGTCACGCTAATATGCACTGGGTTTTTCTTCATCTTTCTCTGCATCTCTCTTTCTGCTTTCAATATGAGCATACAGAGTAGACCGTAAAAAAGTCTCAGGATTTTTGGACCATTTGGGCAGGAATGGTGCTGTCTTTATGTCTCTTTGTCTATGCAACTTAATCAGCCTCTGATTTACCCATCTCTGCTGCCTTCTGTTCTACCAGAAGACTCCTACCCTGCAGCTGCTCACGTCCTTGTTTGGTCCAAGCAAGACTTAATTTTCTCTTTTCTCTTTTCTATGATTTATGGGTTCCTAATGCCTGCATCCCATTTTCTGGGTGATACAAGAAGAAAGAAAGGACTCCAATTCAGTGGTGAATGTAATTCTTTATTATTGCCATGAGGCAGATCTTCCTTTCCCTAAAATCTATCAGTCTCCAGGACACTGGAGGAGTCAGTCCTTCCTGTCACAATGACAGTGTCCCTTCCATGAGTTTTTGATGGTATTTTCCAGTGATTGCCTAGAGCTTCAACTACTTCCAGATATTCCATTTGATCTGTTAGAAAGCACAGAAAACATCGAAATGCTTCACTTTGCTACCAGCTCTACCAACACCTGTGGAGCATCTGCAGTCTTTAGTTGGAAGAAGACCAGAAGGGCAAATCAGCAGGAATTTGTGTTGCTGAAGGCAACAGTGCTTTGACCTACCAAGTTTAACAACAGAAGAAAGAAACTGAGCACAGAAAAGCTTACTGTAAAGGGAGGGAGGCATGAGGACTGATGGAATCCCACCCCAAGAGCAGCAAGTTCCTGCTCACATCTCTTTATTCCCATCTTGGTTGGGTTGCTCTTCTTCCAAAACCCAGAACCACAGCAAGGAATGTGACTGCCTCATCCTGGGCTCTCACCACTCAATTCCTTTTTGATGTACGAATGTTGATTCTGTCATGGAGATTCAGGTTTCAAAGACGCTTTCCAAAGTAAAACTCTGCAGGAGGAAAAAAGAGAGTTGTTGGTTTGGTCAGATCTTCAAAAATAGTCGAGGAAGACAAATGGGGATGGAATTGCTCCGAAATAACTCTATGTCACTTGAGTTTTCCAATAGCACTTGTCACTTTATGACAAACACGGGATCTTCAGCATAGGCTTCCCTCTCTTCTGCATTTGTCTTGGGTGCCTTCTGATCATTTTCCCTGGGATGCCATGCAGACAACACTGTCAGGTTTTGCTTTTTAGTGGAGGTGACCATGTGTTGTCCTGTGTCACAAGTGTGTGAGCTGCCAAGAGGTGAGTTGGAAAGCTGTCAGACATTGCACCAACTCCTTTTCAACCCTCCTTTGTGTGTTTCAGACCTGGCAAACTGTGAGGAAGGCTGGATCAAGTTCCAGGGCCACTGCTACAGGCACTTTGAAGAGAGAGAGACATGGATGGACGCAGAGTCCAGGTGCCGAGAACATCAAGCCCACCTGAGCAGCATCATTACTCCAGAGGAACAAGAATTTGTGAACAGTGAGTGTTGGGGGCTGCCTGGGGGACATGAGAACAGGGAGGGGTCTATCCATTGGACTCCACCTTTATGGTGCAGAAGTTTGTGCAAAATAATGTAAAAAGCAAGTGCTAGGTGACCCCGGGGCCCCAGGTCCAGAAGAGGTGAGCTGGCAAAGGGATGCCTGCACACAGCATGGTGAGACAGCACCTACCCTTCTATCCCTGTTCTGCTTTCCCAGGCCATGCACAGGACTATCAGTGGATCGGCCTCAGTGACAGAGCTGTGGAGAACGATTTCCGCTGGTCTGATGGGCACTCGCTGGTGAGTAACTGGGACGGACCCAGTCCTCAGCCTGGGGCAGGGGAATTGGTGTTCTTGGTGGGAGGAATGGTGCTGGGGACAGAGCCCTCGAGTGACACGGTGAGTGCTTGGATAAGGTGTGAAGGCAGCCCTCAGCTAAATGGTTTTTCCTGGTTTTAGCCAGCTCTGGTGAAACCACACCTGACCAGAGGCTGAGCTCCATGGCACCGTGGCCGTAGGCATATCGCTGCAGTAGCAGTGCAGGTAGCTGTGGTCTCTGCAGGTGGAGGCAGGAGGAGACACAAAGGAGGGAAGGAGAGCGGAGACTCAGGCTCAAATGTTTTCCTCTCCCCCCAGCAATTTGAGAACTGGCGGCCCAACCAACCTGACAACTTCTTCTCCGCGGGCGAGGACTGCGTTGTGATGATCTGGCATGAGCAGGGTGAATGGAACGACGTCCCCTGCAACTATCACCTGCCTTTCACGTGCAAGAAGGGAACAGGTGAACCCCCGCTGTGCACCAACAAGATGGGGGTGATTTGATCAGTGGCTGTGGGGTTGGGACATGAGGGGAATGAGCCCTTGTTCTGCCACTGAGCTCTCTGGGAGTAACAGCCCCATGTTCAGCCAGGAGAGCTCATGCTGTAAGCCTGCCTCCCACTGAAGTTTGTATGAACTTAGGTTTCTTTGAACTTCTTTAGCAATAGTGCCTTTTTTGTAGTATCTCCGTCTATTCCCCTCCTAAGGAAACAATCTCCCCATTCTCAGCTTATTCTCTAGCCCTGGGTCTAACTGATGGATGTTATGAAAGTTTGAGGGGTAGCACCTGCCCGCGTGTGTCCCAGAAACTATCTGGATCAGAAATGCCATTCCAGCAGGGGTGTAACGAGGGACGGCATCATTCCCACCACATCTCAGGGATGGGCAAGGTGGTTGCGTCTTTCCACCCCATCAGTGACCTCACTTAAAGGTCAGAAGAAGCGGCCATGACCCACTTACAGACACCAGAGAATCATTATGGTTGGAAAAGACGACTAATATCACCTAATCCAGCCATCAACCCATCCCCACTGTGCCCTCAGTGCCACATCCCCACGGTTCTTGAGCACCTCCAGGGATGGTGACTCCACCACCTTCCTGGGCAGCCTGTGACAGTGCATCACCACTCTTTCTGAGAAGTTTTTCCTAATATTCAACCTGAAGCTCCCCTGGTGCAACTTGAGGCCATTCCCTCTTGTTCCCATGGGGCAGCATAGGAGAAGCAGCAATGGGGCTGACAGGTTGAGAGCTGCCTGCCAGGGGTTCTCCATCTCTTATTGTCTTTACCCATTTCCTGCAGTTGCCTGTGGGGACCCACCTGTAGTGGAGAATGCCCGGACCTTTGGCCGGAAGAAGGACCGCTATGAGATCAACTCCCTGGTGCGGTACCAGTGTGACCATGGCTACATCCAGCGCCACGTGCCCACCATCCGCTGCCAGCCCAACGGGCACTGGGAGGAGCCACGGATATCCTGCATAAACCGTACGTCTCAGCCATCCCGGTCCCAATCATCCACACCTGTGGGATGGTGGAGAGGGATGCCCTTGGCCAGTTTTTTCCCCCCCATCTCTCCCCTGGGGATGTGGATATTCAAGGTGCTGGATGCACGCAGCTGGGAGGAATGGGAATTGAATTAATCATAGAATCACGGCTTGGGTTGGGAGGGACCTTAAAGATCACCCAGCTCCAACCTCCTGCTGTGGGCTGGTTGCCCCCCGCCGCATCAGGGTGCCCAGGGCCCATCCAACCTGGCCTTCAGCACCTCCAGGTGCATTGGGTGGCACTGGGTGTAGGGCAGCGCTGAGCCATGGGGAGATGCCCTGCTGGAAGCTTTCCCGAGGTAGGGCTGAGGGATGGAGCAAAAAGCTTAATAAGAGCCAAGGCTACTTAAAGAAAAGAAGAAAAAAGGAGCAGCTCCTGCAGCTGGTGAGTAGCAGAGGATGGGAGTGGGGAGCCCTGCCGAGGAGACAGGGCTGGCCCCAGGGATGGGGCCGGGTTCCTGGCCCTCCTCGATGTGTCCCGGCCCATCCCCAGGCTGCCTACACCCCGCTCCCATCCCTGCTCGGAGCTTCCCAACAATGACATCGAGCTCGGCCAAATCACATCCATCAAACGCCGGCCGGCTCCTGGCCAGCTCCGCTCCAGCCCAGTCCCAGAGCTGGGGAAAGCAGGCGGGAGGGACGGAGGAGAGCACAGTGCTGCACTCCTGGTGCTGCGTTTTCCCTGCTTTCCTTCCTCCCCTGTTTCTCCTCATCCCACTAACGATGCCATTTCTCCCTGCAGCCTCCAGCTACCAGCGCCGGCTATACAAGAGGAGCCCCCGGAGCCGGTCGAGACCCGGTGTCATGCACAGACCCACCCATTAGAGCGGGGCGAGGGGTGAGCAGAGAGAGAAAAGAGAGATTTTTATGGAACACTTATACTAACAGAGGCGATTTCTTCTTCTTGTTGTTGCTTTTTTGTCATATAAGGAAAAAAAAATTATATTACAGACAAACCCACCTTTGTGTATATATATATAAAAAAAGAAAAAAAAAATTAATGTTTTCCAAGCACCAAAGCAAAGCAAATTAGAAGTCAGCATTCTTACTAACGGTCCGGTTCCAATTATCGTCGTGCCT
>JAOWBP010004028.1:10417344-10427471 GCA_028571105.1 Tragopan temminckii | reverse complement strand
AGGCAGATGCAGTGTGTTTAGGACTCTCGGGGTTGAGAGGAAGCAGCTCCAGGGCCTGCCTCTTAAAGGGAAACACACGCTATTCCCAACCCCCTGCTCTCAGGATGGAGTAGGGGTGGGTGCCCCGAGCCCCCTGCCTGCCTGTCACACCCAGCCAGAGCTGTGCGCCCTCATTGCATGCCTCTGCATGATGCGTTACTCACCAACGTTGCTCAGTGCTAGGGAGAAGATGAGGGGAAAGGTGTGGTTCATTGGGGATGCTGAAAGCTTGGGGTGAGCCCCGTGATGCCCTACTCACAGCCCCACGCACCACCACAGAGCACCTTGCATCCCACCATGGAACCAACTTTTGGCAGCGGCAGTGCCATGCAAGCACACTGCAGGAGTGCCACGAGTATGAGCAGCTCCAGGATGGTGAGTTTGGGAGCTCTGTACCAAAACCTTCAGATTATCCAGCTGCACCCCTCCGCCAGGGCATCACCCACGTAACTCAGAGCCACCCCCAAGCTGGGCACCGCCAGGTCTCGGGGCCACGCGTGTGCCCTGACCCTGCTCTGCTTTGTTGTTTTACGGCAAGGAAATGAGGCGCGGGGCCCTGCTCCCTGCTCCCTGCCCCCTGCACCCTGCCCCACCGTGCAGGATGGCGTCAAACCGGAAAGAAAACACCGCGTGTGAAAATAAAGCATCCGCCGACCCCATCCTGCAGGCACTGAGCCCGTCTGGCACCGGAGCGGGCTGATAGGGGCTGGGACACGGCGGTATCAGCCACGTCCCCTGTGGCTCTGCCCCCGTGGGAAGCATGGCTGGGATCATTGGGACACACAGGGTCTCACAGCTCTGCTCAGCCATCCTAATCGTGGGACAGAGATACAGAGTGTGGGTGCTGTGCACGCAGCTGAGCTTCGGATGCTGAGGGGCACAGTTAGTGGGCACTGTTGGCGGTAGCTAGATAACAGGACTGGATGATCTTAGAGGTCTTTTCCAGCCTTAATGGTTCTATGTTTCTCTGACACTGAGCCGCGTGGCGCTGCCATGGGGTCCCCATGGAGGGGCATCCCCGGTGCGTGACGGCCAGCACGACGCCGCGCTGCTCTGTGGCCCACAATGGGGTGATTACCTCTCCCAGCACCGTGTCCCCGTGCTGCAGACACACCACGGTCCCGTCCCGTCGGGGCACGCTGCTCCTTGGCGCTGCCACCCCATTGTTTGCCAGAGGAGGAAAAAGCTGCAGTGTGTCCAAAGCACCCCGTAAAGAGTCCTCCCTGGGAGAAGGGTGCTTTGTGACCTCCATCCTCTGTGCTTGGAAGATGCTCCCAGAACTGGGCTTGGATAGGGCACATCCCACCCAGGGATAGAGCCGGGTGGGTCTGTGGGGCAAACAGCGCTGTGGAGTCAGCGCAGACCCAACCCAGCAGTGTATGAGATGGGCACGTGTTTGGGGATGGATCAAACAGAGCCATAAAGGTGTCAGCTTGGCTGCTCAACCTCAGAGCCGGTGAATGGCAGCTTCAACCTGGTCCTGGAGGGGGATTTCTTGGCAGAACGCTGCTTGCACAGGACACGGCTCAGTCTCTGCCAGCAGCTCCAGTGGGAACGCATGCTTGAGGCTGGAAGTGGGGAGGGAAACCCAGATCTGCCGCAGAATGGAAGGGGCTGTGAGCAGTGCTGGGTTTCCGGGTGCTGGTGAGAGGATGCTGTCCTGCGGCTGCTTCCTGCAGGCGGGCAGTGGGGTGCCGCAGCATGCCAGCCTTCCTGCCTCCAGGAACAGCATCCGAGGGGCAGGGATGGGGATCTGTGTGGGGCGAGGGAGCCCTCACTGCCCTCAAGGGCAGCCTCGGTGCTGGGCAGACGGAAGGAAATGTTGTGGGACAGGGAAGGGCTCAGAGTCCCTCAGTGGGGCAGTGGTGACAGCTGCAGTGATACGCGGCTTTGGCTCCTTTTGCCCTCCCTGCAGAGCCTTTCCTACCTCAGAGCTGTCGCGCCAGACTCAGAGCAGGCTGCCCTTATCTCTGCTGCTGCTTCCCGGCGATAAGGGGGCATGTCTGGGTGGGAGTGTTGTCCCCCCTGCTCTGGCTCTGGGTGCTATTTGTTTCTGAGCAGCCATGGCTGCGGTGAATGCAGGAGGTGATGGAGGCATGCAGGGAGCTCTGGGCCATTCATGTCAGCTTCAGGGTCCCTACTCAGTGGCAGAGCTCCTCCACCACACCCCTTCTCTCCAAGGCATGGTGTCCCAACCAGCAGCCCCCATCCTGCACCATACCCAGGAGGTTTGGCCATAGCTTCCTCAAAGCTGCAGCTCTGAGAGCGGTTTTGCTCCAAGCTGGGGATCTGCTCCAGGATCAAAGCCAAAGGAGAATGCGCAGGGCGTGGGGTGCTGATAGCAGTTTCCCATCCCCACGTCCCATCGCATTGTGTTCGGCCAGCTGCAGGCACAGGTTCCAGCAGCTGGGATGGGGTGGAGGCCGGGGGAAGGATGCATACAGCCTTGGTGCTGTTTTTTGGAGAAAGGAAGGGAACCAGGAGGGCCTGAGGGCAGGAGGGATGCCTCAGAGAGGTGACAAGCACAGAGCAGTGAGCCAACAACCCAAAGTTTCAGTTTTAATACTGTCAACAACACCCTGGAGCAAGGCCATGCCACCTGGGTCCCCTCGGTCCTTCCCAAAACCAGCTCAGCGCAGTGGCCACATCCCATACCAGTCCACGGGGACAATGGTGCCACCAAAACTTTCCTAGCTGCCGTCCCAATTGCCGGTGCTGGCTCAATGCTTTCCTACTGCCCATCCCAACAGCTCCAGCATCGCCACCCCAAAAAGGGAAAAATCAGGTTACAAAAAGGATCAGGGATCTGTTTTTGGGCTGTTCCACCACCTCCTCCAGCTGCTCCATGACAATAGTGTTGGTACCCTGGGAATGTGATCAAAAGGGAAAAACAAAAACAACATTTTTGAGACCCCCCTGGTTTGGGCTGCAGGGTGCCCAGGGTGGGTGTCCCTCACCACTCAACCCCACAGACCCATGGGTTTGCTCTCTTGGGGGCTGGGGAGGGCTCTCAGCTGCCACAAGATCAGTGCAGCAGAAAGAACTACTGATAAGAGCAGCCTCTCCCCCTCTCAGCACTCCCCTCACACTATGCAGCGCTGATACAGCCCGCAGAGAGCCCCAGGGCCTGGCAGAAGGGATAGGGCTGAGGTTTGCAGCTCCTTCACGTGGCCATGCAGGGAGGCGGAGGGATGGTAGAGGTTAGGTTTGATCCCCCACAACGGCTGAGCCCTGAACTACGGTGCGGTGCACACAGGGTGCTGCTGCTGACTTCTGGAAGCAGAGGGAAAAGGGAGAAAAGTCATCTCCAGCCTTAGGGGAGGCTGCAGCCAAGTCCTGCGTGCAGGATAGGGTCCCACAGCCAAGATCCATTTGCAGAGGAGGAGGTCTCACTCACAGCTTGCAGGGCAGAAAGGCAGGAGCCATCCCCGCATCCTACCCAGGGCAGCCCCATAAAGTGCAGTGCTGCAGCCCCAGCGCAGGGCAGGGGACCCCCTGAGGCAAGGCAGCGCCCGGAGCCTCCCTCCAAAATTTGGGGAGGAGGAGAGGGAGGTGTGAGCAGGAGGTGTGTGGGGTGGGCAGAGTGTGGGCCGGGTGATGGGGATGGGGCTGTCCCTCCTCCACGTCTCTACTCGTCACAGCCCAGCAGCTCGACACGCAGCGTGATGCGGTTGTGCCAGGCCACGGGCAGGATGCGCACAAAGCGGGCATGGAAGGGCACATCAAAGACATTCTTCTTGTGCGAGTAGTTGTCACTGTTGCCGTGGAAGATCTGGGGGGAGAGAGAAGCAGTCAGCATCACAGGGACCCCGACACCATATACACATGGCCCTCAAGCCGGGAGGTGTCCCCAAGCCCCCGCAGCTCACTGTCCCCATACCTTGGTGCTGTTGGTCTGGCTGTCCCTGTACACGGTCCAGGAGGTGCCATTGTCACTGTATGCCACTTTGTAGGCTGCCACGTACTGGATGTGGCCAAAGTCACGAGCTCCCTGCGTAACGATGCCCGTCACCTTCTTCTGGTCCCGAAGGTCAATCTGGAATAGAGATGGGGCTGAGTCCCTGCGTACTGCTCAACCAACCCCTGCCCCAGCAGGGCATCAGTCCCAGCAGGACTAATGAAATGCTGTGGGGAAATATTTGACCCCTGAGCACCCTCAGGGCAGGGAACTGTTCCCCACACATCACTGCGGCTGCTTTGGCACCTCGTGCTGGAGAGGTCAATGTGGGAATGATGGCAAAAATCCCAATTTAAAAAAAAAATAATTAAAAAGGACTCCCAGAGGAAATGCATTTCCAATGGAAAGTGATTCTGGATGAGAAAATACGCAGCTGAATGCAGGCTGACATTTGGGCTACAAGGGAGATGGTTTCTGTTCTGTTTGCTTTTCTTCCTGCCCTGCCACGCTGCGTTACTGCTGCTGGCACAGAGCGGGGTAACGCAGCTGAAGAGCCAAAGGTCTCCTTAATTTTATTCCTTTTTTATGTTCATCGAGGGCCATACTAACCACACATATATGTATATATTTATATATATATGGGTGTACATGTGAATCTACCTACACGTCCACAAGCACACAGCCTTCAGAGTCAGAGCCCAGCGCAGCGTGTCACCGCAACCCCGCTGGGAGATGTCCCGATAAGCTGGTTCACTCCGGGCTGAGGAGCAGCTGCTTTTAATCATTCCCCAAATAAAATTAAAAGCGGGACAAATATCTAAACAGCTTTGTCCCATTATGTCATGAAATCATGTGAAAAGTATAAAAACAGCGGAGCAAAGGAAACCGAGAAGGAAATTTCAGAACTATTTGTTCCCATTCCAGACCGGGAATAGAAGCACAAACCTGATCCTCGCTGCAAAACAGAGGGGAGGAGTTGGGCTGGGGTGCATAGAGGTGTGCCATGAGCCCTCCCAGCCCTTACCCACCTGCAGCCACTCGGACTGGTCATTGTGCAGTGCTGTCCAGGCATTCGTCTTGCCCATCTTGTCCAGGCGGGCGTAATGGGGATACCAGGTAAAGGCATCAATGCCCCACGTCTTGAAGACGCTGGAAGCTGTGATCTGCTGGTCAGAGATCAGGCGGGATTTCATGCCCAGAGGCTCCGAGCAACCTGCCGTGTTGAAATACACTGTAACACAACGGTTTATACAGACAGTGAAAGGGAAAGAGTCCAAAGCACCATCACCCGACCGCAGCCAGAAACAGCCCCCCACACCCAGTGGCACATCCTCGTGGTCATAGCAGGACCTGGGAGCACAGGAAAGCACCGCAGAGGTGCAGGGATGCAGCTCACCAGCTCTCCTGGGTACAGCCAGGATGGTGTTTTCAGAGCAGAGCTATTCCCTGCAGCACAGTGCCTCCTGCTGCAGCACCGCAGCACAGCCCAGCACAAGGACACACCTCGGTCCTGGGCAGCAGCAGGATGTGGCTCAGAGTCCAGCGCCAGGCACTGCCTAGGACGTGTGCTTAGCAGGAATGTGGGGAGGCGAGGGGCAAGCCGAGGGCTCTGGCTAATCATCAGTCACGTTTCCCACAGGACTTTGATCTTCTGCTGCTTGTTAAGCTCTCCCGCAGGAAAACCAGCNNNGTCAGGGCTCAGATAGGGAACAATGAGAAACCACAGACTGAAGTGAGACAGCTTGGGAAGGTGTAAGCAGTGTGAGAGTGCAGCTCGGCCCAGCTGAGCTGTGGGATTAACAGCCCCTAAAGCTCCCAGCACCATGAGAAGAATGAACACCTGCTGGCCAAACAGGGACCAGCAATGGTCCAGGGGGGCATTTACCATTCATCTCGCAGCCGATGAGCTCGAGGCGCAGCGTGCAGGCACGGCGGCACACCACGGGGTAGATGCGGATGAACTGTGCTGTGATGGGAGGGTCAAACATGTTGGTCTGCATGGTGCCGTAGTCCATGTTCCCCTGGAAAATCTAACACAGCACACAGGGCTGAGCCCCCAGAATCCTGCAGCCCCCCGCCCACTGCACAGAGTTTGGTGCCCAAAATGGGCAGAGCAGAGAAGCTGGGCTACCCAAGGGCTGCACAGCTGGCAGCATCCCTAACTCTTATAACACAGCAGCTATGGCTGCAGTCCCCAAAATGTGACACCTGTCTGAAGAGTGCTGTCAGTCATGCTTGCATATGTTTTTTTTCCAGCACTGTGGAGATGAGTGAGACTTTTTGTTGGTTAAAGCAAGGCAGATATTCCCAGCCCTTCCCTGGATGCAGAAAAAGCAGTCAGGACGCATTTGCCATAAAAAAAATGGAGAGAGCTGCACTCACTGACTTGAGGCTGAGATACACAGTGGGTCTGTGCTCAGCACAGAGCTTTGCAAGCTGTTCACCAGCATCTGCAGACCATGCCCACATCCCACCACGTGTCAGCTACAAAGTCATTATCCAAATGACTCCAATAAATCAGTGTTGCTCCTTTGTCTGTGCTACGGGTTGCGGGTGCCCCCTCCCTGGAGGTGCCCAAGGCCAGGTTGGGTGGGGCCCTGGGCAGCCTGAGCTGGTGGGAGACAACCAGACCACAGCAGGGGGTCAGAACAGAATGGCCTTTAAGGTCCCTTCCAACCTAAGCCATTCTATGATTCTATGATTCTGGTCAAGCAAATGCTGCTGGGATGGCTCTCTGCATGGTGCTGACCCAAGCCCAGCACCCAGTCCCATATCCCAGCCCACCTTGTCTGTGTTGAGCTTCTCGTCCTTGCAGAAGGTGAACTCACGCCCATCTAGGCTGTAGGCCACCTTATAGGCACGCACGTACTCCGCCTTGCCCACGCGGCGAGCACCTTGCGTGACGATGCCACTCAGCCTCATCTTCCTCAGCAGATTGGCCTGGAGAGGACAAGAAGGTGAGCACGGTCTGCATCCAGATGTAGACAGACCTACACTTTACTGTTCCCGTCAGTACCTGGATCCATGGGCTCTTGTCATAGTTGCTGGAGGTCCATGCGTTGACAATGCCGTGGTTGTTGAGGCGAGCAAGCTCTGGCCCCCAGCGCTGGAGGCCAAGGAAACCATAGTAGACAGAGGAGGCTGAGAGCTGTGCATCAGAGATGGCCCCTCCTTCCATGCCCAGGGGAATGGCACAGCCTGAGGATGGCAGCAAAGGGAGGAGGTGACGAGGGAGCAATGCCAGGAGCTCATTTGCCACTGTCAGAGAACTGGACAGGAGGTGGCACCTCCTGTCAGGACCAGGCTCAGTGCAGCACACTGGCACTGCACTGCTGATGATAACTCTTCTATAGGACAGGGATGGAAAGGGATCTCTGAAGAATCAGCACCGGGAACTTACGGGCATGGCAAGTCTTCCCAAAGAAGGGAGAAGGACACTTGCAGGCGTAGTCACCATCCATGTCCACGCAGGTGCCCCCATTTTTGCAAGGCTCTGAGGAGCACTCATTCTTGTCTAGGAGACAGAGGGGGTAGGGGGCTCAGGAGGTGATCCCAGAGCCAGGACATCCCCCAGAGCAGAGCCCTGTGGTCCCCGACCTGTCACCTTGGTGTCCCTTTAGTTCCCTGCTGTACTTACTGTTCTGGCAGTGCACCCCATCATACCCTGTGGGGCACTTGCAGATGTAGTCGGTGAAGACGTCCCCTCGATTCGGGACCAACTGGCACTCACCATTGTTGTGGCAAGGATTGGGGTGGCAGGGGCCTGGGGAAAGAGAATGGAGGAAAACGGGTTCTCAGCTGGGCACAGGTGGGAAATAAGAGCACCGAGTGTTTTGAGGATACAGTACAGTTCATTTCTGGTGAAGCAGTCAGCACATCCTCGTTGTGTGCCAATCACCTGTGATGGGAACACAGGTTCCTCCCCAAGCCTCACCTTTTTCAGTTTCATTGCAGTCGATCCCAACAAAGCCTTCAGGGCAGATGCAGAAGAAAGGGGTTTCGTTGATGCCAGTCAGGCAGGTACCCCCATTCTGACAGTAGTTCACACTGCAGAAGTCACCTGCCAGCAAAGCCACGTGTTACTGCGAGCCATCCCAATGCTGGGCAGCTGCCACAGCCCCAGCTTCACGTGGAGGTGGCCCCATCCCAGGATGGCAGGAGAAGCCCAGCCCGGCGGGACCCATGTGCTGGTATCTCAGGAAGGGCAGTGACCAACAGATGTAGCCGGGACAGGCACGCAGGGCTCTTTGGGCACAGAAAAATGTGTTAGACAGAGTCTGAATGTCAAATCAGAGCCCAGGGAACGCTGCTGCACCATGGAGCAGGGCTAGCCAGGCTGGGGCACAGTGCCATGAGCAGGACAGGATTATTGCAGGGAATCAGGCAGCTCACATTGCTGGGTTTTCCTAACAAAAGTTAGCATTTGCAAGACAAAACATTCCTTGTAGGGGGGGCCCACACGCCTCAGCTCAGATGCTGGAGGCACAGGAGGAAGAATTGTCCTACTCTGTGTGATGCTGCGTAGCATCAGGGAACTCCCCCCACCTCCAATGTATTTTGCCCTAACAGCTGCAGAATAGTAGCACTCTCCATAAACACGGAGCAGATTTCCACCAGCGTGGCTGAAAGTTGTACTACTTGCATGCCAGGTGCTAGAACAGTGCATCGCTTGGTGACAGCTCTTTGCTGAGCTCACAGCAAGGCTTGAACTCAGGTGGAGACTCAGGGACCACCCCCACTACCTGCAAGCCCTGCAAGCAGCAGACAGCATAGCTCTCATTAGCCTAAGCTATCACTTAGCAAGCTCCTATCATCAGTCTTTTAATAGCAGGGCTCCTCCAAGGTAATCCCACTCTTCCCAACACTCCACAACTGCAGGGTGCGCACCGGGGGCAGGCAGGCCAGGCAGGACCCGAAGTTACACGCCGATTTCCAAAAGGTGCAGTGTCTCCCTCAACCCAGCCTCGGGAGGCAGAAAAATTTGGGCAGCGGTTCAAGTCTCTGCCTGCACTGCCCAGCGCGTTCCGCATGACCTCATGCTCCATCAATGCGCTGCCATGAGCTACGGCGCGGGAGGAGAGGGCTCAGGCTGATACACTGGGACACCTTTGCCCCACGCAGGTCTGGGATGCATCCCTGTGCTGAGGATCCCATAGATAGAGCTGCCAGCACCCTGCAGCTCCCTGTGATGTGTGCTCCTCGGCAGCCCAGAGTTCCTGGGGTGGGACGCAGCAAGCAAAGGAGAAGCGGTATAAAATTCCCCACATTTCTTCCCAGGGTTGGGACGGGAGGGGTCCCGCTGCTAGATTTATGCTTTGCTTTTTGCAAGTAAGCACTCTTATCCCCTCCCAGAATTATCCGGTACGTTCTATGTCTCCTCGCCAGCCCCCAGTCCAGCAGCATAGCACACAGGTCACAGTTTCCACTGGAGATCGAGATGCTCCTATTTCTTGGCCTTCTCAGAACGGTTCAGCACTTCCATCCTTCCCACGTGCATTTCTCTGGTCAAGACCAGCGCTGCCGCAGACTGGACAGCCAGCAGCCGAAGCAACAGAGCAGCCACCGCTTTGGGAAACATTTGCTTATATGAACCCATGGGCTGGCGGGAAGGCAAAAATAACATCCTCCGAAACCCAGCGGGGCTGGGGGAGGCAGGGTCAGGGCTGCCTGCACGGGCACCCAGAACGGCCCAGCAGAGCCTCCAGCAGCACCCCTCGGCCCATCCCACAGCCCGCAAGTGGCTCTGCACCCCTTTCCCCGTTCACCCATCCCTTTGGGGTCACGCATCCCATCGGGACGCACGGGAAGTGCCGCATTAACCGCTCCCAGGAGCTGTTTACATTGCTGGCACGCTCATCCTCGCCTGCAAGCACGGGACAGCGCGGCTCGGCTATGCACGGCTTCCAGGCTCCGTTCTACCCGATTCCCCTGCGCTCTCAGGGCTGCGCACCCCGGCCCCGCGCGAGACCGGCGGCAACGTCAAGCTCGCCTCGTTCAACGTGCTCAACTACTTCCCGACCACCGGCGACGAGGTCGTCGACGACGGGGGCACGTGCACCTGGTACGACGACCGCACCGGCGACCACGTGACCGTCCGGTCCTGCACCGCCGCCGACGGTGGACAGGGGCCTCGAGGCGCAGCGGAGGACGAGGACCTCGCGCGCCAGCAGGCCAAGATCGTCAGCGCGAT
>JAOWBP010004028.1:10360882-10387214 GCA_028571105.1 Tragopan temminckii | reverse complement strand
GAATCTGCACTACAGGCTGTTCCTGGCAAGCACCCAGCTGCAGTGTGTACTCCCAGTATGGATATGCGTGGCTGATAAAGATGGATAATGCTGCTGCTCTTGTGTAGGTTATTTGCAAAGCTTTGTAGGTGAGTGATGGAATGCAGTGGAGGGGGGAGCAATTTACAAGGCTATAGGCTCTTGTAGCTTTTTCTTTTTACTTTTTGAAGTTGTATCTACTTCTGTGGAAATCTGTTTTGGGCCTGTTTGGGAATTGCACTTGCAAAAAGTGAAACTGCAGTGAACCATACTGTGTTATTTTGGCTATAAAAGATTTCCTTCATGGAGGATGGGATAGAATGAGTATCCTGCTAGAACTCCACTCTTGTCTTGCTAAACAAGCTGTGAGAGCTGTTATACAAAGTGTTGTTTTCTTATTTAAGGGGTATGTAAGAGGGACAGAGGATTGCAGATATGACACGTAAGAGCTGCCATGAGAAAGCAGGTCTGACTGTTAGCAGTGTCAGAGCATAAAGCAGAGCTGCTGTCCAGTCACACTCTAATGGGTTATGGGCTTAAGCAGTAAATCGGATGAGCCTAAAAGCAGCCTAGTTTTATGAGAGCAGGGAAAAGCACGAAAGAACAGGATCTTTGCTTCATGTGATCTCAAGCAGTAGGAGGGAGTACGTGCAGGAAGCCTTCACTTAAAAGGGGAAGGGAGTTACTGATCTCTTGGTACCCACAATGGTGCAGGCAGCTCTCAAGCTTGTTCTGGATCCTCTGCTCTGTGCAGTAGAGACCACAGCTCCTTAATTGGGAGTGTGCTCCCTGGGGCTGCTGTTCTCCTAAATAATGAATCATTCATGTTTTCCTCTCAAGAGCTGATATAAATCCCATTTTCAAAGTGTTTGTGCAGTCTCTCCTTTGCAGAGTGGCCAGGTGACTGCATCACCACCACTTGGTTAGCAGTACCTCTGGTTAAACCACTGGCAGCTCTGCTTGTGGTTAAACAGATTTTACCCCTTTAACCCCTTTCAGCTAATAGCAGTGTATACCCATCTCTTTTTGAAGGCCACTAAGCCAGAAGGAAAAAGGCATTCTGCTTCATCATGGAGCTTTGATGTGTCCTTGATAAACACAGTTGGTAGAATGCCCTTCTTATGTTGAAAGAGAAATTTATCCAGGGGAGCTGGGTTAGCAACTTCTCTTAGAGGTCCTTCTGAAACAGTTCCTGCTTTATTACCAAACCCTACTTGAGGCAGAATTTCATTGTACCTTGCTCCTTACCTAACTGAGAAAAGCACTTCAATGCAAAATTGTCGCAACTGGAGCGAGTCTTGTGGTTTTAGTCTTCTAGACCTTGCAATGAATCCTGTATTTCTGCCACAAGCTCTATGTGTTGAAGTGCTTACACAAGTCAGTGTGGCTCAACCCAGCAGGCCTCAGTGTTTCAATTAAGGCAGATTTATGACACTTGACAAGTTTTGAAGGTCAGTTTGGTTGGCTGGCAACATGCTGTTCCAGCCTCACAAGGACGCAAAGCTGCTGTGTAGTCTGCAAGGAGCATTCGTGCATGTAATGTTTCCATGTGGAGGAATGTCTGGGTTTTTGGCCTCTTCTTCCAGTGCTGATTGCTCAGCGTTAGAAGCCTATCAGTCTCGTCACTGGTAAGGCTGCAAAGATCAGTGCTGCCAGTTCAGCCATAGCAAAAACACTATTTGTTACTATATTTGGTACTGAGGGGGAGTTTTGTTATGGGATTGTTTATCTGTTCTGAAAGGCTTGTTAGCACAGCAGGATATGCAATTAAATTACTGCCTCTTTCAGGTACATTCCACCCTTGATCTGGGGGAAGAGTGGGCATATCCAGACAGCCCTTTATGGAAAAATGGGGAGAGTGAGATCACCACATCCGTACGGACATCGCAAGTACCTCACGATGCCAGATGGAGCAACAGCAACCTTTGATCTCTTTGAGCCGCAGTCTGAGCACTGCATTGGAGGTCAGTCACACAGCTGCTGGCTGCATTTAGCTGCTAACCTCAATTCTGTGCTCTCGGAGTCGGGGGGGAGCAGATGAGAGCGCTGCTACGTGATTCTCAGAAAGGTTAGGTGTTCATCTTGGTGATGGGAAGGGGCTACTGCACAGTACTAGCCAATGTGTGGAGACTGAGACTGTCTTGCCGTGTATCCATATCTCACACAGCAGGGGAGAACCCACTAGACTAAATTGACTTTGTGTGACAAGGGCTGGGGGTTAAAGGGCAGAATAAATGCTCCACAATCTCTCTCTCAAGCGTGATGCTGGCAGTGAGTTGGTGGTAACCTTTGTGTTCAGAGTGCCCTTTGCCTGCCAAGACTGTAGGATCATAGAACAGAGAATAGCAGCATAGCATTCTTCATAGCTTGGTGTGTATGGAAAAGAAATTAGGCTTTTATCTCCCGCTTACAAACAGATTCTGGGTAGTTTTTGTTGACAGTAGGTGTTTCATGATCTGTATGAAAACAAACCACATACAGTATGAAGGAGCCTTAAGAGAATTACGGAAAAATAAGAGAATCCTGGTGTTTCTCCTCTGCATTATGCATGTATACGCAGAGTGAATGTCAGAGTTGAAACTCAGTAGTGGTAAGAGCAACACTTAAAATTGAATTACTGTGACTTGACTTCAGTAGTACAAACTAAATTTCTGCAGTAGCCAATTTTATGGTAAGCTCACAGTTCCCAGTTTGCCTTCTGGTCAAGTTCTTAACATGGTCAGAGTTGAGGTCTTTGTGATATAATATTATACTGTAACACTTTCTGTTATCCTTATCACCAAAGAGAATCCAGACAGTACATTCCTAATGAGGCAAAAATTCACAGTGGGTAGAGCTACAAGTTAGAGCTTTGTACAGCAGTGCAAAGTATGATAGCTAATTGGAAGTGCATATGCTAATCCCGTAATTTGCTGTGCTCATTTGAATTACAGTAGTGACTTTCTTAGCTGATAAAATGATCTCTTGTTAAACCGATGAACGGTGTTGGCAGGTCAGTGATCATGCCATGAAGCAGAGGATGCTAATGTTGGTCAGTCAGAATTTCTGTGCCTAACAGAGCTTCCTTTTGAGTATCAGGGTTGCACTGAACTCTGGAAGCGTGGACAAGCAGCAGGCTCTAGAGCTTCCATGCACCTAACAGTTGCAGCAGGCTGCCAGAAGGCAGAACATGTGTGATGTCAAAAACACCTTTCTTCAAAGGGAAGGAATTTCACTCGGTCTCCAGGAAGTTTGTGTAGAACTGTTTGTGCAGCCTTCCTCAGAGTTAGAAAAATGTTCATCTCTTATAACATGAATTACTCTTTCCACATCTTTAGCATTAGGGCTGCTACTGTTCTTTCCCATACTGGGCTTTTTGGCAGAGTAATAGGATTTTTGGCTTTCTTCTGGTACATGGTTTCCCATGGCTGTGAAATGGAAAGCTTCTGAACCTCTTAATTTGCATGCAGTGACATTTACTTAACTTTTTTCTTTTTCTCTCTTTCTCTGCACAGAGGATGTCACGATGGTAATCTGCCCTGGGATTGCTAACCACAGTGAGAAGCAGTATATCCGCACTTTTGTTGACTATGCACAAAAAAATGGGTACAGATGTGCTGTCCTGAATCACTTGGGGGCCTTACCAAATATTGAGCTCACTTCTCCACGCATGTTCACATATGGTAAGTACTTCATGACAGCTGGTGACTTTCAAGCTTGTGAAATTTCTAGGTCTTAATCAGGCTCCTTTAGCATAACACGACTACCATAGCTGAATTAGGCTAATTATTTTGTACTGTTTCTTAGGAAATAAAGAGGAAGAAGGGGGACTAGTACTGGGATTCACTTTTCTTTCTTTCTCATCCTAGGTCTTAAACATGTACTCTTAATCAAGGAGGCAATTTTTTGAAAGAAAAGCTTTCTTAAAAAGCTCTTGTGGCTACTGAGAGCCTGCTCAAATGATATGAGAGATATTTAAACGTCAGTTTAGTGAAATATGAATTGGCTTGAAGGACAGGAGTTATTTCTGAGGCTTTGAAAACTAATGAGGACCAACCTATCCAGACAGACATTTCTATCCTAGGAAGGCCATGGTCATATTATTCCCTGAACGTAACAGAAACATCAAGGAATGCAACAGTTCTGCAGCTTGACAGTAAAGCTACAGAAGTGGTAGTGCTTAGCTACTGTGATTTTGGATTTTCACTTTGCATATAAGGAAATCTTTCTTAGACAATAAATTTTAAGAAATGAAATATTTTGAGATGGCCTAAGAGTGACTCCAGCTATTCTTAACTGCCCTGCGGCATGTAATGTGATCTTGGTAGAATGTGGTCTTCTTGCCAGAGACCTGATCTGCTTGTTCCTGAGTTGTTTTGAGCCCTCATGCCCTCTGTACTGCAAACATTTATAGGTACCTTATGGCAGGACTCAATTGTGAGATTAGTAGACTGGCCTTAGGTTCCTTTATTTATTTGTTGAAGATATCTTTTGCTTTGGAACTCTGAATGTAGCAAGTAGATAGGCATTAATGCCTTCTTGCTTGTTTTATAGCCATTTAATCCACTCCTGAGTGGGAAAACATTTCAGAAGTACCAATAGCCTTGATTTGTTATGAGGTCCTAGGCTAGCAGTTGCTTTGAGTCTACCATGTCTTGGGAATCAAGCCTGACCTCACACAACTGTTTGCTTTTTGGAAGGAAGCTCTCAACTTTTATCAAAAAATATTATCTTCCTAGTACAGAGTACATTTCCTAAACTTACTGACTGTTCTCTGAAACCTTTGGCCGTATCGTGCTAGCTGATACCTAATTATAATGCTATAGCCTGAATTCTTGAATAACTAAAATGGTTAATAAGGGTCAGGGGAGGAGTGGAGATTAACACCACCACTAGGGTATAGATCTGCTACAGCTCTGCCTGGAGTAAGAGGGTGATGTAACTTTTCTCTGTCTAATGTCAAATGCTGGTCTGGAATTCTGAGCCCTAGTCTCAGTTTCTCAGAGTTTGCTGGAGCTGATGGTGGACTTTCTTCACTTTGTGTAGTTTTCCTTTAGACCTTAAGGAGCCATTCTGCAGTGTAGCTCTGGAGACATGCCTTTCTAAATCTTCTAAAGCCTTGGGGAGGGCAAGGAATGCCTAGCACTTCCTTTGAGCAAGTCAGTAAATCACTAAGAAGTGACTCTGCCAAGAATAGTGCCAGCAAGACCCTGAGCAAACTTTACTTTGTCTCTAATCCAAATACCCTTTGTCTTTTCAGCTTTTGCTGGATTCCTGATGTGTTTTGGGGGAACAAGTATCATAAACTTGATTTGCTTGAGCCTTTACTTCAGGCTTGACCTGTTGCTATTTTAGCTTCAAGTTTCTGAAATGGTTGCCAGCTGCTTTCGGAGTGTGACAGTCAAATGCCGTGGTGTTTTGACTGCTAGCTTCTTCCAGAGGAAGCTAGAGCAATGCAGCATTTGTCATCTTGTGGAAAATTGCTCAGTGAGAATGTTCACAAGGAAGTGCCCGAGCCCTGATGAGATGCTCATCCAGAAGGTTTTTCTTTCACTGAAGTAAACACAAACTTCACTCAACATCTGCTCCAGAGCTAGCTGAAATCTGAGGCTGATGTCTAGCAAGGGTGTTGCATTTGGGTTGAAGGCAGACTGGAGCAGTGTTTGGATGGCAGAGTGTAGAATCCAAACTCTTAGGATTTACCTTCCTGTAGCAGCCCCACTGGACAGATCCGAGATACACATGAATTAAAAGGTGGAATTTTATTTTGTGTTGTTTGCTCAGTTTGCAGTCTTGTATCCACTTGGAAGATTAACAAAGTGCATAGTCAGTTGATACCACTGTCTTCATTCCTCAGACAATCTGAGGACCACAGTGCTGCCAGAAGTTTGACCCCTTAGTATTGCAGCCTGTGGGATGCAAGTAAACACGAACTGAGAGCAGCACACATCTGTGTAGAGGTTCCTACCTCTTCCCTTAATGTGGGGAGGCCCATTCCTCTTGTAAGAAACTGCAGTATTTTTACCTCAAGTGGCTGAAAAAAGTCTAGCTGATTTTGCTTAAACCATTCCCTCTAGTTCCAGAGAGCACCTGCTTAGGCTCTTCAGTCCATTGAGTCCTCTGTCCTGACAAGCCAGCTCTATGTTTTTAACATGGATTTAAGAATCTATGGCTGTCTTGCTGAAAGCAATGAGCAGGCTGCTTTCCAGATACCTCACTTCTGTTCAAAAGTGGCAAACTGCCTAAGGAAGACAATGAAATGCTGTTACTTTTAAGCTGCTTTGGAAAGGAAGAGTGAATTGTCAGATCTGCTGTTCTCATGATTTTTTTTAGTTCATCTTAATTTGGCAGTTGGTCCAAAATGAGGCATGAACTAAGGTCCACAGGACTCATAAAACAGATGCCTGAGCATGTGAATCAGAGACCTTAAACCTTGAGGTTATTGAAAAATCAGAAGGAGTAAGAAGCTGAACTTAAAGCATACAACTGGAATTTGAAGTGGAAGTCTGGGACTGTTGAAATATGCCTCTTGACACTGTTCTTATTTTCAGGTTGCACCTGGGAATTTGGAGCCATGGTGAATTACATCAAGAAGACCTATCCTCAGACCCAGTTGGTTGTGGTAGGCTTCAGCCTAGGTGGAAACATCGTGTGCAAGTACCTGGGAGAGAACCAGGCCAACCAGGAGAGGGTTCTGTGCTGTGTCAGCGTGTGCCAGGGGTACAGTGCACTCAGGTGAGTCTGGAATTCTGTCCTGGTTTCTTTTGCAGGGTGGGGGAAAGAGGACACTTATTTAGTCTTTATGAATGCTTTATGGCAGGAGCCAAAGGAGCAGCCACAACTTTGTTGGTTTTGCAGCACAAACAAATAGACTTCGTCAACAATGCAAACAAGCTTTCTGTACCTCACCAGGTACAAATACTGGCAGCTTCCGTTCTACGTATGTGAGTTGCCTAACTTTGTCATGGCAGAAATGCTGCAGTGTGGTAAGAGGAGGCAATCTTCATCCAGTCCTGGCTGGGCAGCATGACAAACTTCTGAGCTGATGCCAGGATTAAAGCAATAGTTTACACTTTCTCATCACTCTGGAAAGTATCACTTGGTTCATAATAGCTCTTCTGGCTTCACTGTGGAGTTCCGTAAGAGCTGTCCATAAGAGTGTCTCTTATTTGCAGACACTGAAAAAACACGAAGCTCAAACTGTTCATGCTCCTTTCTTTTTGTGTGTCACCAAAATAGATAGTGCAGTAGGATGCTGAGGGCATGGAGAGAGGCATTTGCAATCACACTACTGGCCTGAAATTGGGAAGGTGGAGTGGATAAGGCTTTTAGATGGCCTGCCTACATGTTAACCTGTCGTTCCCTGCTTTGAAAGCCAAGGCTGTAGCCTTCACAAGAGCTGTAAGAGCTCCATCTAGTGTTAACACGTGTATTCACTGGTGGAGAACAAGTGTACAGCACTGCTCCTTGGAAACTGGTAGCTCACCTGATGTGAAGTAACTTTCCATGTATGCACAGCTAATGAAGATTAAAACAGTGCAACTGGCTAAACTAATGCTTCCACTTTTTTCTATCTGCACATATAAACAACTACTGATGTGTCGCTGACTGTACAGTGACTTAACCACATCACTGAGCCATGAGAATATTTGAAAAGCAAAGGAAGCTATTGATACCCCCAGGCTATTTGTGTCAAAGTCCTTTGGACAGATAAAGATGAAACTATGACAGCACTGTGAGGGGCTTGCCATGGAATTTGGCCTTCCAGATGGTGAAAGTAGCAAGAATCCTCTTGATGCATTCTTTTGAAGGCAGCTCCTGAAACTGTTTTTGCAGCCATCAAACAGGGTTTGCAAGGATCACATCTGGCCTTGGCCTGTTTGATTTCTTCTGCAGTTATGCAACATTGTATTTCTGGTCTCCAAAATGCTGTGAGTAATGCTATTCTCTAAGCTGGTTTCTTAGTACTGTGTCACAATGTGCTTGTGGAACAGCAGCGTAGGGGCAACCTCTTTAACACTACTGCACTTGGATAACCATATGGAAAAATAACAGCTGCTTGCCTGAGTTTAATGCAAGTCCTCTGTGGGTTCTTGTGGATTATTGAGCTCTTGACTCCACCTGCTGGGTAAACATCTACTAGCAAATCTCCAGTCACAAAACATCTGCTGTGTGTTACAGTGCGCTCAGCAGGAAGGCTGTTCAGGTCTCCTGTCTGCCTACCTAATATCTAGTGCTGCTTTTAAATGCTAATTAGAGCTAGGGGAAAGCAAGGTCAGTAAATATCCGCAAAGAAAAAGACAGGATAGTGTGGGCCTTCTATCCCTCCTGTAGAAAGAGGAGGAGATACAAAGCATCTCCAGGTAGAATGAGTAAGCCTTGGCCTTCCTGGTCATATCCTGATAGGTGAAAAGAACTGGTTTCTTCCTTCTGAGCTACATGAAGGTGGATTACTCTGGTAGATCACCAGTTAGCTTACAGGGTGGTTGTTTTTTTCTTAGCTTGTACAGCCTTTGTCCCCAGATATCTTTAGGAAGTAAAGGGAGAAAAATTGGGAAGAAGTGATAATGAGCAAGATGAAGCAGATATCTGAAATATAAAAGCCTTTCCAGGGCACTAAGCAAGTGTCCCATAGATGGACCTGGTAAAGTAGCAGCAACAAAATGCTCTGCCAGCAGAAAATGGGTCTCTTGGTTTAATGAATTAACACAAAGTTTGGGGAATTTGTTCCCTGAGGCCAAGCAGGGACATGTTGTCTTATTCCTTAATCTCTGCCTGCACAGACTTGATTCTACTGCTTGATCTTGTGGAATGCACTTTCACCATAGCTATGGGCTGTGGGGAGAGTCCCTGCCTTTTAGACCTGTGCAGTCCTCAAAGTGTTGGAAACTGCATTTTTATCAGTGCTTGCAGCACATGAACAGTCATACTGTCTGCCACAGTAACTGTGGGGAGATGTAGTTTAACTCTGTTTGTCTTGAAGTGGCTTTAAAGGTCTGTTTGGAAAATCTTTTCGTGTCCTTATTCCTGTGGCTGGACATAAACATGATAAAGGCTGGTTATAGCCAGAAGGTCCGTGCTCCAGCATGGCTTACTGCAGGCTAACATGGCTTGCTTATGCTCTGCTGGGTTGGGAATTCATGACAAATCTACTGCAGTTCTCATGGTATGTTAATGTTTAAATGGGAGTATTTCAGTAGCTGAAACTTCTTGCTCCCAGCATTCTTAGGTTGCTCAGTAAATGATAGTGTGTTTCCTCAGTAACAGCAAACCCTTTTAAGAGTAAAGCTATAACCTGCCCATGACCCTGCATAGTGAAGGAGTGCCCTGTATCTGGCAGAGATCATTGAAAGTGTGGACAACTTTAGTTCTGTTTTAACAACAGATAAGCTGTGAAGTGCTATTCTGCTCTGAGCATAGGTAGAGACCTCAACTGTGCTTCTTGCAGCTGCAACTAGTATTTATGCCTACAGTTATTGCCAGTGAAGCTGAAACAGTGACAGTGTATGTGAATATTGGAAACATCTGCACAGATGATTTTCTCTGCAAAGCTGTTACACAAAATAATTTTTTTTTTCAGCAGAAGATTTGAGTTTTTTCTTTGTTAGTTCCATTAGGTAAATTGCACTCAACTTATGATAAGGGGTACCAAAATCCTCTTGTCAGTGTTGCAGATCTTGACTGATGGCTCCTAAATGCTCTCTGATCAGAGCAGCTAATTGCATTGTGCAAAATGAGACTACAGATCTGTTTTCTGATACCATCAAACTTCATCAAAGTGAAAGTCATTTCCTAGGAAAGGTTAAGTTGTGGCAGGTAAAGCCCAGAGATGTGTTTACATAGCCTGTAGGCTGCCATCTTATCTTACGGTGTATTGCTCTGATCTTTAAAGATCTCCTGAAACAGCTTTGATTGTTATGCACTGTATTTATTTCTAGGGCACAGGAAACCTTCATGCAATGGGATCAATGTAGAAGATTTTATAACTTCCTCATGGCAGATAACATGAAGAAGATCATCCTTTCTCACAGGTAGTGTAGCACATCACTTACACTGATGGTGCTGATTGGGTCAGTTGCTATATTGGATTTGTCTTCTCAGCCCTTTAAATTCAGACTCCTGAAAGATTACAGGTTCCCTGCTCAGTGGTTTGTAAATGAAGCAAGGAAAAGAAGGGGAACCTGTGTCAATCTCATATACTATAAAATACAGAAACTCTGGTGATCCTGATAGAAGAAAGCAAGCTTTGTCATGGGATGTTTGGGGATTTCTTTTTTTTTTTCCTTCTGAGGAGACTTGCTTAATGAATAAACAAGATGAGCACAGGAAAACATTGTAATTAAACTTCAAAGTGGAGTATTCAGCATCTGTTTCACTTCTAGCCAAAGAATCCCCTATTCAAGGAGCCTCTTGTTCTTTCTGCCACCTACCAGAGGTAGGACAAGATCTGCTGCATGGGGCTGCTGCTTATTTGATAAGCAAACAGTCAGTCTGTAGATCTAGCTTCTAGCTGTTTTTCAGCAAAGAGCATGTAGCCAGCAGAATACTTAGTGTTGCTCTTCCTGGAGTGCAGATGTAGTTGTAGTATCCCTGTGCTGCTGCTGTGATCTGTGGCTCTCACATATGAAAGGATTGTGTTTGTTAAACAGGTGACATGCTCATTATTTGTGTTGCCTCTATGAAAAATTATCTGAGTGCTTCTAAGGCAATGAATGTGTAAGTACCTCACCTGTTACGTTTGAAGTTCCCTGCGTTGAGGGAAAAAGAAGAGAATATAAGAGTCATTCCAGTTAGGGGTGTGTGTCACTTGCAAACTTTTGGTTCATTGCTTACACTCCTATGCAGTATGAAATAATTGCAGAAGGAGTTAGGTCAACTGACGTGTAGGATGATCCATGTAATTCACTCCAGATTGACAAATATTTATACAACTTGATCAGGTTTAACATGTCATGGTACATAATAAACACCCATTAAATGTGCATAGATTCGTAAGCCAGGTGAAGGCACGGCTGGCTTGGAGGAGAATCAACTAAGTAATCTTTTTTCCACAACTGTTTGTGCTCTAAAGCAGCTCTCCCAAGACAAACCTAGTCTCCCTCCTGCTCTGCCCTGCAGCTGCTTCTAAAAGGGGGAAAAAAAAAACAACACCAAAACAACAAAAACCTTTCCAACTTGTGGCCTTTGTTCTGTTTGTTAAGGGAGCGGTTTGTTCTGGTGAAGAAACACATCCTCTCCTGAGGGCAATAACTAATAATGACAAGTGTCCATAGTAAATAGCTTTCTGCTAAGGTAATGCCCCCAAGTAGTTTCTGCTGGATGAGCTAGCCTGATGTCTGTGCTGGGGGAGACTTCAGGACCAGATGGTGAAGGAGGTGCTATGCTCAGGACTGCTATGCTCTTGCCTGAGTCGCCTGTGGTTTTGGGCTGAAACCAGAGGTCCCTACCTGTAACAACATATGAAGCCTCTGTTCTAAATGCCCTTAGTGCTGTCTGTTCTGGGAACATTCTTTACAGAGGCTCCTTAGTGCAGTTTTTCAGTATAAAAGGAGAGCATTTTTCTCTGAAGTGGCTGTTAGTTTGTTATGCTTTATTGTGATGGGAGGTGGATGGATAAGCTGTGCTTATTCTCAAGAAAGCCTCATGCGTATGTAGCTCACTTCTATTCTTGTCAGATTGGTCCTTGAGCGGGTCATGGCTTTGCTGCCATTGTTGTGATGTTTGAATGATTTTTCTTGCTATTCCTCTTCCAGGCAAGTTCTTTTTGGAGATAACGTGAAGAAGCCACAAAGCCTGTCAGATGCTGATCTGAGCAAACTCTATACAGCAACATCCCTTATGCAGATTGATGACAATGTTATGAGGTATGAAAGGGGACTCTGTTTCTCCTGTTTCAAGTGTTGCTCTTGCACACCTCTTGGTATGCCTGTAGTAATCTGCTGAAATGCAGTGCTGACACCCTCAGAAATCCTTCCTTGCCATTACATTGAATAAAACATACCACAAAAACACCCCACAATCTCTATTCTTGACAGTCAGGGCTTCTGTAAAGTCATCCAGTAGGCATTTATTTATAAGTAATGTCTGAACCTGCAGCCTAGAATACACTAGGAAGAAGCCTGTTCTGCCAAGAGGTCTAGAAAAAAAATAGTGCAGAATGCAGAAAGCAGCTCAGAACTGCTCACAAGTGTTCTTAGTTCAGCTTGCATTTTGAAACAAACCCTCCTTCTGCAAAATACTGCCACCATCTCCATAAACATTAGGGTTGGCTGAGATAACATGAACTTTTTAATTTGTCATGCTAATAGCTAAATTAAGCTCTCTGCTTTATTAATCTGTAGTGGATTGCTGTTTGTAACCTTGAGAACAACACAGCACTTTGTTCAGTGTCTGAATTCATGCCATGACATGTTCTGTATCAAGCACTGACACCTTTACAAAATACTGAAGCTGTACACTGTCAGCTATACAGCTTTGAGGGCTTTTGGAGGACTAGGAGCATTGTTGTCTGTTGTCTTTCTAAAAGTGATTTCTAGGGGAAATCTTCCTACTTGTCCCTCATCCCTGAGACCTGTGTAGTTTTTGCCTACAGCTACATCATTGTCTCCTACTCTCCAAGAGAAAAAAAAAAAGGGCACTTGAATAGAGACTCACTGAATCATGGGTTTAGGATGAAGGGCTGGGGATACAGCAAAGAACTGCATCTACAGTGAATTCTGTGAATCTTGTTGGCAGACCCTTTTGGGTCCAGTAAGTTTGAGGTTTGTAAGCTGGAATGGTTTTACATTTGAAAAGGCTTTCAGGTGAAGAAGAAGGTTATCAAGTAATTCATACATGTGGAAAAAAGCAAGTTAAGTTTAAAAACAAAATGCCTTGTAGGCTGCTGTATTTCAACTTTGTGATTACCTTGCTATGTATTAAAAAAAAAAAAGCATCCTGCTAACAGTGTTTGAGTAAGCACAGAAAGCATAAAGGTAGGTGCTGCCAAAGGTGAATTTTGCAGAAGCAGTGGGTAGGAAAAAGGCATTGTCCAGAAAAATCCAGGCATCATTCCTGTCTCTGTGTCTGTGTCCTTTCTTGCAAATGGGGGTCACGTGTACTAGAAACAAATGATGGCAATGACACTGTCCTTTTCAGGAAATTCCATGGCTACAATTCCCTGAAGGAATACTATGAAGAAGAAAGCTGCCTGCATTACTTGCACAGGGTAAGCTCTTGCAATTGAGGCTGCTTTTGTACCTTCTTTTTTCTACTGTAGATGGAAATGCTTGCTGGTTTCTGTTGCTGATACCTAGACACAGCTGTCTTAGCAGTGATTTTTAGAAGTAATCAGATACAGTATTCTGGAGTAAGATTTCAGGTCTTACCTCTAATGCTGGTGCTAAATGCTCTAAGCTCTCAAGTTCATATAACTCTGGGTAGTAGCATCCAAGTGATCAAGATAAAGCCACACAATCAGCTGAACCCCTCTGTGTGTAGATGCATAAGGTGGGAAACAGATGGTGGCATACAATGTGCAGCTTTAAGGAAAAAGGTACTAGTTACCCTGGAAGAGGCATAGGACACTGTCTGGAAGGCAGATGCTTAGCAAGTACTGCAGAAATGAAACTGGGATATTAATTCCTTAATCTGCTGAAACAGTGGATGGAAACACTCCAAGGGAGTTTCCTGGACTTTAACCAAGGTGTCTATAACAAAGCTGGCATTAGTTGCCTGCCTGGTGTGCAAAACAGTGCTGAACAGAAAGGGTGTGACTACTTGAATTCTGAGAATGGGGAAAATCTGTGACTCAATCTGCATCTGCTCTGTTACACTCCTTTCTCTTTTTTCAAACAATTGAATTGGAAAAAAAATATTCAGGGGCTGCTGAGTACTCCACAACTAAAAAGCCACCACTCTTTATTTTTAACTTTGCTTTCCTGATGGTTTTCCAGGTACAGGATAACTCTGAAATAAGGTGTCTGAATTGAGCCAAGATAAGATGCTTTAACAATTAATAGAAATTCAAATACCACCCCCTTACTGTTTTTTCTCTTCTGTTGTGTTTCTGGATATAGATCTATGTTCCTCTTCTGCTGGTTAATGCTGCTGATGACCCTCTCGTGCATGAGAGCCTTCTATCAATTCCAAGAGCTCTTTCAGGTATGTTGATGCAGTCTGCTCTAGGAGTGCATATTTGTGTACCTGCATCTCCCTTATCCCTTCGTGATGCATGATTACAAAGCAGCTCCACTTGCCTTCTTACACTTGTTATCCTGTGGGAGGTGTACTAAGCCTCTTTAGCAACATCAGTTGCTAGATCTAATGAGGCCAACCACGAGCAGGAAGAACTTGAGTCCTTCTTTCTGGCATCTTCTGCTGTTTCAGCTTATGTCGATTGCCAGGAGTTTATATTCAGGTTACATTCCTGGAGTGGAAAAAAATGCTTCCTCGTGTCTTCATTACTCACTGAGATTTAGTAGAAGGGGGATTGCTGCTGATGAAGGGAGTGCATTCATAGTTGCATTATTTGATTATCAGCTAAGATATCTCCCTTGAAAAGAAGTTTTGTCAGCTATCTTCAGCTAAGAAAAAGGCAAATAACCTTTAGAAGCCCAAGAGAAGGAGCTGGTTGCTGGGTTTTTTTGCACAAATAGTGGGTGCACGGGGAGGAAAACAGGATTCATTCTTTCTTTTTGAAAGCTATGACGGGTGAATTAATCTTCAGCTGCTTCCAGATGGATCCAAGCACAGGAATTTTCTCACTATATGTGGACCAAGGTGGCTAATATGCCAGAGCTTTAGTGTAGCTTGACATGATGCTGATGGTTCTAGTTCCAGTGTATGAATGAAAGATGGAAGGATGTGACCTGTATTGCGACAAGGGCCTTGCCAGCAGCATTTCTTGGGCAGCTGAAATTGTAAGCTTACGTGCTTTTGACTTTAGATTAGCCATGGCCTTGGTCATTGTTTCTGCTTCATAGTATTGCTCCTGTTGTTTCAGATCCTATACCAAGAATTGAGTTCATTATCACAGCTTAAAATGGTTTAGTTCTCAGCTCCAAAATGCTAACATTCAGGACCTATGTGCTTTTTTTTTATTGTCTTTACAGAGAAAAGAGAAAATGTCATGCATGTGTTGCCCCTTCATGGAGGCCATCTGGGCTTTTTCGAGGGGTCTGTACTATTCCCGGAGCCTCTTACCTGGATGGATAAGCTTGTGGTGCAGTATGCCAATGCCATCTGCCAGTGGGAGAAGACAAAGTCTCACTGCTCAGACACAGAGCAGGCGGTATCTGGCCAGGAGTAATTAACCCAAAGACTCTGGATTACTTCAGTATATCTCCCCATTTGGGAACTCTTTGTTCCCTCACCTGCTGCTTCAGGTTTCCATTCCTTTTGATATCCTATGGCTGGGGTTTGACCACAAAGTTTCCTTTCGAATTGGAGTTAAAACAGAGGTTAATATCTGGTCAGAGAATCTTCGCTTATATTGTTACTTGGGTTTGTAATTTACTGCTCTGTTTGAAGAATTAGATTGTTTACTGTGACTTGTTACAGGGTTATTGAGTTGAAGACAACTTGCTTTGATATAGCAGAAGTTTCAGATGTCAAAATCACTTCACCAGCTGATCAAGAAATGCAGCTGATCTGCAGCATTTAGTTAGGTGTAGATGGCAGGGTACCTACAATTCTTCTCTGTCCCAGTACTAGAAAAACCCTTTACCAAGCCACAGGCCAGTCAGTGGTCCAGACTGTGTGCCACTAAATTGTGGCTTGAAGAAACAGATGCTTGACTGCAAGTGGAGTACCAGCCTTGCACCATCTCAAGGGAATGTTTTATTTCTTAAGAGTGCAGATATACAAGTCTGTCAGGTGAAAAATGCTTAACTTCTCCATGCTTCAGATATCTGTGGGTTGGGGTATCTTTATACTGGGATTCCAGGAAGAGGAAAGCTGCAGACTGGTAATGCCAGTTAATGTTTCACTGTAAACATATATTCACACCAAGACCAGACCAATCATCTTGTCACACTTGCTTCTTTTTAAATGTAGTCATATTTTTAGTAATGGATTTCTTGTTTGATACAGGGCTTTTTAAAGCTGGCTCTGGCTTCCTAATGGAAGATTCTGATTAAGAATCTACAGGACCTTTTTGTGAGCTCAATATGTTTTAAGAATATTTTGTAGTAGGTACTCTGTTAGGGATTGAACTGTGGGGGGAGAACATATCTATTTAGATTTACTCCCCTTTTATCAGGGTAGATCATACCAAAATTCTTGCCCTTAACATTCAAAGCATGTAATGGTTTTCAGACACATGACTTGCCTTACAGTTGATGGGAACCTGGTGGGTCTAGCCCTGTGTAAATAAAATGATATCTTTGTCAACTACTTCCATATCTATGTAAATGCTGCAGGATTTTACTGGCTCCTCACTTGAATTCCTTTTGCACACCCAGACATTCTCTTCTAGTTTCCACATGCAAAGTGAAGTGTGATAGCTGTTTGCAGGAAAGATGCATACTCACTTGTGCTTTTCCCTCAAGTGGCTATTATGGTCTGTGCCAAGACCAATACTGAGGACTCTCATTTATCCCCTGGTAGGAAAGTTGCCCTGTGACAATCTGGAGACTGAAAATTTGTGGTGGAAATCTTTTTTTTACTGTTTGTTCTGTCGGTATTCTTGTCTCATTAATCCATGCTCGGGACTTCTTTATCACAGTGTCAGTGAAGCTCTTTTCCTGTCACGCTTCCTGCATCAATTAGCACTTTACTGCTTTAGCCTTGGTTTGTGTTTCAGGCACTTTAGTGTATAGTTTGAGTGAAACAAGCTGCAAGACTTCAGTGTGGTGATATGGGGGAACAAGCCTTCTGGACTGCCTTGTCCCTGAACTTCATTCAGTAGGTTGCAGAGGTAGGTTTTTATTTTAATAAAGCAATAACACTATTGTAGCAAAGGTGCATTATCATATCAGGAAATTCCTTTCAGTTTGCCTTAGGCCAGACACCTTGGCCTGCTACAATGAACTGTGGCTATCTCCTTGTTAGTAAATCTAGGTTTCCTTTTTTTTTTTTTTCCTTAAAGGAAAGATGTGGCCAAGTAAAGCTACTGCAATACTTGGTTATGCTTGTGGGTGTTCCTTCAGAGCTATTTTAGGGCATGAGTTAGAAAGGGTATTCTTAGCCGATGGATATCTTGTGTGTGGTGTTATCCTCATATTCATCCTGCATCTGTGTATATCAGTAAAATCTGTCATGCAGGCAATTCAGATTTTTGCTCAAGCTCCTGTAATTCTCACGGGATGTGACGTAAATATATTCTCACTTCAGCAGAAGTAGAGTATAAATAACATTGTAGACATCAAATAGATACAGCATAAATTTAGGTGTGTAGGGTATATATATTTTTTTCTGTCCAGTGAGTTACAACTTTAGAAATGTTTCAGCTTTCATAACATACTACGTCTGTAGCTTACACAGGTTACAGCAGTCTGCCCTGAGGAAGCAAAGCTGCTCTTCCCATGGCAAGAGGTACCATCTCTGAAATGCTTCATGTCCTACCTCAGTCCAGCTTTACTGTGCTGTGAGATGAATATCAACTCCAGACAGCTTTTGAGGAACAGTGGCTGAAATTCTGCCTGCCTTCACAGGACCCCAAACTTGAAGGAACAGTTCAGCTGTTGACTGATTCAGAACATGAAAGATACAAATGAGAGAGAATTGTTCACTTGCTTCTGAGTTGAGGTAACAGAGTGCTTTTCCACCAAGTCATGCCAGTTCATCTGAAAGCGGAGCTTTGTTATGGAAAGGTTTTCCTGAAGAGCTTTTCCACCTTTTTGTAGTGGAGATTTTTGTAATGGAGATCATCCTTGACAAAACCAAGTTTTGAAACGGGGTTTTCTTGTTTCTGAGACAGGAAGAAATTACTTCTTCAAATGCACCTTTATTTTTATCTGGCTGCTATTGCAGATGGCCAGTCAATCACAAACCTTTTTAAGCACATATTTCCAAAAATGAGGTAAACACCTGGGCAGTTCTTAATGCAGCAAGAGCTGTAGCTTTGTTGAACAGAGATTTTGCTTTAGGACTTTTTTCAAGGAATACTCTTTCTTTCTGCCCTGCAACCCATACCTTCATATTTCAGAAATGCTGTAAAATTTTTGAAACTTTCAACTAGAGAAGTGATAGAGGTCTGTCCTGCTCAATTGATGGTTTTTTTTGCACTTTCCACTTGCATCCACAGCTATTCATACCACTTGTGGTTTGACCAACTAATGTTGCTTGTTTGAGAAGGAAGAACTTTGGCATAGCTTGCAATGGTTTCTGAAATTCACTAACCTTGATGTAGGTGGAAACAGTAAAAATCTGTTCTTCCCATCCCACCCAATTTGATGCTACTTTTTCAAAGCAATACTCGTGTTGTCAAACTTTCAGCAGTAATTTGGAGATCTCAAGGAAGCAGTAGAAGAGAAAGGTAAGCTGCAGCACATGTTATCTAAAGACCTTCAAAAAAAGAAATCCAGTGCTAAATTTTGCTACTGGCAATGCTATCTAGTGCCAGTAGAACAGATAGGATGGGACTTTGTCTAATCCTAACCTGAATTGCTTTTCTCTCCTGAAATAAGGCAATACTACTTTTGTGATGTCAGCAAATGGTCTTCACTTGCCCAGTGAACCCGAAATGCAATATGAATTTTTCATCTTCAAGGTGAAATTGTCTTTTTCATCTCATGTCAAAACAGATGAGGTTGTCAAAGCGTGTACTTCTAGATCATTACAGTGTAGCCTTGCAGTGCAGTTGAAGCGTCCAGCATGATGAATCTGTCCTGAGCTCTGTTTAGTTCCAGAGTGGGATTAGAAAACGCATTAGCAGTTTTCTCTCTTCCCATCTCTGTAATTAGCACTTGAATAAGGACTCTCAATCAGATAGCAAGTCGCAGAGCTGTTATTTTGTTGGTGGTTAGGCTGGTCCAACCACCATCTTAGTGTATGGAGAGATCTGAAGCTTCTTGGTGAGCAGCTGGGACCTGCTCACACTGAATACAAGGAACTTGCAGCTTCTATTACGTGAGATCTGCCAGCATATTTAATGATCCTTTTGTTGGAATCTAAATGGAAGATGTTTTCAGATAGGTCAGCAGTGCTGTGGTTGTACTGTAAAGACACACTTGAACCTCCCTGCAGTCTTTTCCTGATTGCTTTTCTGCGGGTCTTTGTTTGTGAAGATACAGGTTACAAAGATAGGGCATTAAGCAAGGACATTAAGAACTATTATCTCCAGTATTGAATTTAACCAAGCTACTTGTGTGTCATCTGTCACAAGTTCCTAGACCGCAGCCCTCTGACACATGGTGCCTTGCCCTTTTTCTTCTCCCTTGACATCAGCATATCTGGAGACTTCAGTAACAGCTCTGTCAGAGCTCTGGGGCTTTGCTTTCTAGTTAAGGATTTCTCAGACACCAAGCAGTGAGGCACCTCTGGCAATGCACGCTGTACCAGTGTGTGCTGACTTAAAGGACTTTTGTGGACAGCCTACAACTCGCTGCAGTCTATTCTAATGCTTAAAATAGCAATGTATATAAGCAGTGGATCATCTTTCAGCTCTGCTCCTCAAATTTGCCTCTGGCCATAGAGATTAAGTCATAGAGGGAGGGTTACCTTAATATGTGACTTTCTACCATACAACCCCGAAGTTCTAGTGTCTATCAACTCTTCAGCAGCATAGCTGAAGATGGCTGCAGCTCAAAAGAGCAGAGCAGTAACTTCAGGAATTAATTGCCTAACAGTTCGGTCACCTGGATTGCTTCCAAGTTGTTTTTTCTTAAGTAATATAATATCTGTCTGGAGTTCATTGAAATTCTTCACAGCCCTTTCCAAGGAGATCAGAAAAGGCCATAGTCTTGTGCTGCGTGTGTAAGTCGTTTGTTGTGAAGGGTGTCTTGTCAAGTCCTGCTCCATGATCTTATTCTGGCAGGTCTGCTGGTTGGGCAGGTCCCAGAGCGACTCAGGCAGTGTTTCCTTCAGAATTTCTAATCCCAGGCAAAAAGCAAACAGCTTGTCTTGGTGTGAGGGCTTCCTGAGCTTTATCCAAGCTTAGAATAGTTCAGAGCAACACAGACCCAAGGAAGGGCTGCCTTGTAACTGTGCCCCTTTTATTGCTGGGAGTGTCTCTTACAGTGGCCTGGACTTCTCTCTGCTCTTTGGGAAGCTCAGACACAAGTGCTGTCAATGAGTCCAAGCAGTTGCCAGCTTTCCACACTGCAGCAAAAGGGTTACTGGGATTATCCTGAACGATTCCATTTTGAACACCTTGTTTTGAACACTTGATTTTGCTGGTTAATCAATGGACAATAACACTGCAATCCAGGGCAGCATTTATCGGGTTGCATCTGTTGGTGTCTAGCAACCTTTTCCATGTCTGTCTGATAACACTCTCAAAAAACTGTGGCCCTGTGTGCCCTGTGGATAAAGACCACGACTCTCCTTCTCACCTATGGCCTTGCCTAACCCAGGTGACTTTAATGCCATTGAGGAGCAGTCCCACTAGGTGGCTCTACACAAAGCCTTTCTGCTGCTGTCTGAATGACGAGCTTGCATCATCTGTCACCAGACATGCAAGAGCTTTGATTAGATGCAGAATTTCCTTCTAGGATCTCCATTGCAGCTTTGCTGAGATGCTGACCCTTCTGATGGCAAGTTTTTTAAAACAAAAAACACAACAATACAACCTGTATTTGATATAACCAAACCTTACTGCTCAGCCCAAGTCAGCAGCTTTCCAAAGGAGCATGTTTTCTGACAGCTTGTCCTATTTCCCAATGACAGATCGCTAGAAATTCTTGAAAAAATTCTTTGCAAGAGGAGCCCTTTCTCTGAAATGCCAAACTGGAGGGTGCATGGAGCCCTCAGAAAGGCAGGCCTGTGCTCTTCTCATGTTGCCCATGCAGCCATGTTAGAACAGACTGAGTGACTTCTGATGTTCTCGGTGAGCAGTGCAGTTTACTGTGAAAATGTTCTCAATTTGGCAAAATTATACTCTGGAACAATCTCTAAATGCTGCCCTGAAAAAGCTTGTATACCGAGATACCCTCCTGCTGCCATGTTCTGAGTCAGATTCTCTGAAGCTGACAGCTGCAGGGGAGATGATTTGCAACTAGCAATGCAATTTTTCTATATCTGCTGATGTTTACCTTTAAAATTATATATATAAATATATATAAAACAGTGTCTTTGATTTTTTTCTTTAATTTTTGTTCTTCTGTGTGATGTAAAATGGAAGTCGTTGCAAAACGAAATGTAATTTTGTTATCTTTGATTCAGTGGGATTTCTTTATTTAAAAATAAAGGACTTATTGAAGCCAGTGCTACGTGGAGTGGCTGTGTACAGTGCTTTTGGTGGTGGGAAAGTCTCAACAGATAAAGCAGTCATTTCTTCCTCGGGAAAAGGATTTCCTCTGGAAAAGATGGTCTGACATGGGAATATATTGAGCCAAGATGATAATCTTGTCTTTCTCCCTGCCTCTAGGGGGGAATTGCTGCCCTCAGGGAAAGCTGAAGCATGCAGTAGGAAGGTGGGATTAGTGCCCAGGAGCTCTGTGTTACAGCACAGGGCAGGTGTGCCAGCCCTCACTACCCCTGCCGGCTCCACCTGGAGCCTTCCTCTGCTTTCTGTGTCCTAGGAAGCAGAACAAGGACTGCAGCATGAAGAGCAGTGCTGCTGTGGCACTGTCTTTGGTTGCTAGTCTTGCAAAGGAGGTGTGATTGCTTTGCCTCCCAAGCAGGCTGTTGTGTTTGCACTGGCTGGATGGTCGTCGCACCTTGTTTCCCTGGGACTGCTGGCCCTGTGGAGAGCCCAGCACAGCCAGAGGTGCCTTTCAATCCTTTTCTGGGCCCTTGCAGCGCAAGCCGGGTACAGCCCCAGGCTGGGAACTGCTGTGTGTCCCGTATTGCTCAGTGAATCAACTGGGGCTGGAGAAAATGGATTTAACCCCAGTCGGTTGCCCAGACAGGCCCCATCCTCCTGGCAGCTTCAGAGCAGACATCCTGTTTGGTTTGAGCCTGAGCCAGTGCCCTGATGAATGCAGCTCTTGTCAGTCACCCTGCACCTTGGCTGGCTGCGGATGGGCTCTGGCCCTTGCTCTGCTAATGAAAGGCATTCGTGTGCAACTGCAGAGCTGGGGGAGGGAAAAAGGGGCATGCTGTGCTGACAGGGTGACAGCGGAGGCAACCACCAAGTCCTGGGCAGGCAGCAGTCCCTTGCTCTTCTCCAAGCCCTGCTGCTCTCATGGCTGATGGCCAAGTGAGAAGTCCAGCATCTGATCAGCTCCTTCCCGCGCCGCTTTTTGCTTCACAACCTCAGAGCTTCTGGTTTATAACCCAGAACACTTTGCTTTCCCTGGCAGGGAGATACTTCCACCTCCTCCTTATACCATGACCCTACTGACTCCGAGCTACAGGTGCTGTCACTCCTTGCTGATTTCTTGTGCCCTTCCCTGTCCTCCTTGGTTACTTTGCATGGAGCTTTTCTGACCTGAACTACTCAGATCTGAGCTCACTGCCAGGTGCAGTGCTAGGAGAGGCAGCTTAGTTAAGGCTTTTAGAGAACTTAGGAGGGTACGTTCTGTGTGTCTTCCACTGTTCTGTGGTTAGCATTCACCTCCTGCCCTCAGTGGCTGCTGTTCTTCCTCCCTGGCTGCCCTGCATAGCAAGAATTGGGCGCTCACTTCTGCCTGTGCCACTGCTTGGTCTTGGTGGCACTATAGCAGAACCACTGACCCAGGTCTGAGACACGCTGTTGTTAAATTCTTCTTTATTTCTCTGTATACACGTTTCAGCCAGCCCCTGGTAGGGGCTTCTGCTGTGGCAGCCTCTGGCTGTGTTGCTCCCCAGTGACCAACTGTGGGTGCATAGAGCTGGCTGTGGAGACAGTATTCTCTGGCTGTATTGCCCCACAGAAGTAAAGGCTAAGGCTGGAGCAGAACAAGGCATGTGCTCGCCACATCCCAGCTGCTGCCAGGCAGCCTGCTGCCACGTTTGGGGACAGGAGGAGACACGGAGCAACACACCCAGAGCAGTCACTCATCCATTGCTACGGTATGGAGGTGGTTGGGGTTAGGGGACACCTCTGATCTTATTTCACAGGGGAAGGGGAGCAGCTCCTGACTTAAAGTGCCGTGTCTTCAGCTTCGATGCGGGGCCCAAAGAGCTGCTCTGCAGTTGCTTTGCCGTCGTACTTGGGCAGGTTGCCACCAAAGTCTGCTGGCAGTATGTCAGCGTCGATCTCCTGGTAGAAGGACTCCAGCTCCTCGCCGTGCACAAACACCTGGCACAAGAGGAACCCTCAGCAGAATGGGTGACTCTGCCCACAACAAAGAAATGGCCGAGGGACCCTAGCACTGATCTGATGAGCTGCTTGCCTTTCTCATTGCCTAGCAGCAGGCTCCCCTTCCCAGGGGACGTGCCCAGCTCATCTACCAGCTGCTCTCAGCCCAAGCTTCTCCCCATGTCTCCAAAAGCTGTGAGATTTCCCCCCAGCCACACTGCTTTACCCAGCCTCTGCCATTAGGCCCCTTCCCCACGCTCACCCTCTCCAGCAGTTTGCTCTTCAGGAATGGTTTGACCACATTGTAGGTAGTGGTGAAGTACCAGGGCTGGTGGATGAAGTGGACAGCCTTGAAGCGCGCTGGGAAGGAGTCCTAGGATGCCAAATCCAGACATGGCTGGTTACAGACTGTGCTGGCCACAAGAAGACAGGAGAGGAGCACAACTGCAAAAGAAACCCTGGCACTGCTTCCGCTCCCCTTCCCCAACCTCCCATTTTCCCTTCCATCATCCCTTTCTTATTCTGATGAACAACAGGATCCCAGAGGAGCAGCTGTCCCAGTCCTCAGAGCACCAGGGAAGCTGCAGAGCCTCCCAGATGGCTCACTGCTTCCATTTCACAAGATCACACGGAAAACGGGCTCTCCATGATGTTTTCTCATGCTAGCAGTGTAGTGGCAGTCCAAAACCCCTGCTAGCCCTGGCACAGTCTTTTCCACCTCACCTGTAGCATGTCCACCATCTTCTTGAGCTCAGAGGGTTTGATCCCTGATGCCTGCTGCATGGTGAAGCCTTTGAAGTTCTCAATGATGCAAAACCCATTGATCTGGGTCTCTTCATTTTCCAGCAGTTTCTCCAAGATAACGCAGTAGGCACGAAGGATCTGGTTGAGAGGAGACACAGCAGGGTCTGCTATTAGTGTGACTGCAAGGTCTCACCTCCCTTAGACATCAGGAGGCTCCCTGGACCAATCCTGTGGAACATTAGTCTGGGTCTGCTCAACTTCAGCTGGTTGTCCCAACCAGCCCCAGAACTTCAGAGCAAAGGGACATTGTGGAGGATGCTCAACAATCCTTTCAACATCTGGGTCACTGCTCTGATACAGTGCCAGCAAATTCAGGGCTGAGCAGAAAACAGAGCTGGAAGAACTTGTGATCTCATGCTTGAAGGTCTCTTTGCCAAGAAGCCTTTTCCATGCTGTGTGCCAGCTTCCTCCTCTGCCCTGCAGGTCTTTCCTTTCTACAGCACCCTGATCTAATGGTGTGATGCCTCCCTTCACTCTGTGTCATCTAGGATTGGAGATGCACACCCCAACTGTGCCCTGCATCCTGCGCATCAGAAAGAAAGGGAAAATCTTTGAGATGGACCAGATTTCCCTGGAAGGATAAATTCAAAGTTCTGCATAAACCTGGATGGATGTGTGCCCATACAAATGTGTGTGTAAGGGATGCTCTGCTCAGCAGGACAGCCCCAGGAGCAGAACTGTTCAGGGAGCAATGGCTGGGCTGACCTCATCGAAGGTGATCTCCTCATAGTCCCAGTTCTCGATGTTGAAGAGCATCACTACTCGCCCATATTTGTCCCTGCTGGCCAGAATGCCGGGGTAGCCCGCCTCGATGGTGCTGCGCACGGCCTCGGGGGTCAGGTTGTCAAAGAGTTCGGGGTATTGCTGGCGGAAGTTCACATAGCCTGGGGAGAGACAGGAGCTGGGCAGGACAGCAGCTGCTTGCCCATCAGGAAGCCAGGGGAGTGCTGGGGGAGCTTCCCACCCCTGCTCCCCCCCACTTGGCACCGCGTGGGCACGAAATATGGAAATGTCCTGAGAAAATCTGGGTGAACAAAACAGCTCATCTGGGAGCCAGCATTGATAATTGCAACTCATTATCCGCCTGGCAGAAGCAAACAGGAGTAGAGCAGGACCCAGCCAATGGCCTCCTTGCTCCCTGTCCCTGCCAGCCCAGCCCAGGGACTGAGGGTGCTGGGAGGTACTGGAAAGAGGCAAGGGGCTGCCAGAGGTCCCCCACCTTTTAGCAGGTCGTAGGCTCTGTGCACGTCAAATTTGCGGGCACGGATGAAGCGGAGGAAGAAGGAATCATCCTTCCCCTGCACCTTCTCAGCCACTGCCTTGCAGACATCCTCGCTGCCGGCCCGTTCCTGCACCAGCTCCCGCAGCGCTCTGACTGCTGCCTCTCTCTGCTCCTCCGTCTCATTCAGCTCATCTTTTGCCTGGGGGAGAGTTGGGATGGGGTCCTCGGCACCCACACAATGCCCTGGGGACCTGGGCACCCCACAGGGCCACCAGACCCAGCAGCCCAGGGTGCATTTTGGCACCAAAAAGCAGTGTGGTAGGAGCACGTGCCCCCCATCCTGCCCCACTCACAGTAGGGCCATGCCTCACCTTCTGCAGGGTGTGAGGGGGGATCTGCTGGCACCTCCCAAAAACAGGGCCGTGGTCCTTGGTGGTGAGGCGCTCCAGTTTGGTGCGCAGTGCCTGCTCCTCTTCTGAGACAATGCGGAAGGTCCCCGTCTGAGGCGAGAGGATGAGGGGCATCAGGCATCCTCTGCTGACAGCTCCCAATCTCCCTGCCCACCTGCCTCAAAGACTGGGGACAGCCCCAGTGCCTTGCAGGTCACTCTAGGGAAGGACAGAGTTGCACCCGAGTGGTGCAATGGGATAGGGATGGGGCAGTACTCACAACAGCAGACATGTCTTCTTTTAGCCTTGATCAGCCGTGGTATGCTGGAAGAGAAAAGGAGGAATTACCTGTGGGTATCTGAAGACTTTGCAATCTTGGTGCCCCATCCCTCTTGCCCTGTCCCCACAGAGGATGTGCTAGAAGCCTGATGAACAGTGAGATTGCTTGAGAAACACCAGGACTCTTCACAGCATAAATGAGTGAGTATTGATCATCTGATGTCTTCAGCATTTTTTCTTTTGATGGGAAGCTGTGGGCAGAGTCATGCCTGGGCTTCTGTGGGTTCCACAGCCTCACAAACTCACCTTTGCCTGCATCCAGAGCAGCACAGGACA
>JAOWBP010004028.1:10327246-10355183 GCA_028571105.1 Tragopan temminckii | reverse complement strand
TCATTTGTATTCATTAGCCAAAATGTAATGACAGAAATAAGGTTAGGAGTTTGAAAGCCTTCCTAATTTATCAATTGGAAAGGATCTTTCACCAACCAACAAACACACCTGAGATATTCAATTTCTTGCAACTCTTCAATAATTGCAGTCAAAAGAAGTAGACAGATTGAACCAAGTAACTTCACCTAGAAGTGAAATATACGAGAGCATTCCCCTGCCTTAGCAATTTATGAAGGGTGACAAAGAATGCCAGGATGTTTGTAATTGGTGTAAGAATAGAGTGTACCTCTCTGGGATCCTGCAGACCATGCAGTTGCTTAATATAATGTTCTACCTTACAGGGTAGTAAGAAAACTGTTCTAGAAGGAATCATCAGTTTTTTCAATCAGCTGGACAAGAGACAAAAGGAAGAACAGAGGGTTCCACAGTAAGTTCTTTCTCTGTCATTCCCTTTCTTGACTGCAAATACCCAAGCAGTAACCTTTGTCCTGCTCAGTATTCCTTCAACGTGAGCTGTCAAATCTTAAGTACATACTTCTTAACACCTAAGAAATAATTTATGGCACTGGATGGCTTGGTGGTTTCCTTAAGGTTTTTTTGTTTGTTTGTTTTCTGATAAACCTTACAGATCAGCAGACCTTGAGGTAGCCACGTTGCCCCTGGACCAGCTCCGCCACGTGGAAGGTACCGTTATCCTCCACATTGTTTCTGCTATCAACCTGGATCAGGACATTGGCGAGGAACTAATCAAATATCTAAAGGTATGGTGAAGATTGAACAGGCACTGTTTTTGAAGATGTTGAAGCAAGGCTTTTACAATCAGTGCTGGTTGTCTTTAGAAGGGATTGAATCATGTTATGATCATTTTATGATATTATGAAGCGTTAAGTGTAAAGAGCTGTGTTCCTTTCTGTACCACAACAGCAGTGTGATATGAGCCTGGTAGCTTTCTTCAGCTTGTGAGGTCTTGCAGTTGAAGTAGCTTACTGTTTTCTAGACTGAACAACAGAAGGACCCTGATAAAGCCCTGTGTCCCTTCAGTGTGGCCCTTTTGCTTTCGATTGCAGTGAAACACAGACTGCAAGAGCAGGTACGTATGAGATAAATACGCAGAGAACTTCAATGGGATTGTACCCTGCACTTCCTTGTAACAGAAAGGAAGAATGATTAAGTTATAGTCATATCAGAATCAGGGTAAAAGTGGCTTCAGGATGCTCACGGGGAGGCAGTTAGATTAGAGGTACATTATGGTTTACTTGACACTATGAAAGATCCTGGAGCAATATCAGAATTTTCCGGAATCACGATTCCTGTGGGCTAGTGCAGTAGTGTGGGAAGGGAGGCAGTGCCTTCCTTTTCTTATGTTTTGGCTCTGTGGTAGCTACCCCAAAGTGCATCTGGCAGCAGGTTACCCTCCTTGAGGCACTTACTGAGGTTGGTGTATTTGTTCTGTGAAAGAAGTAGAGCTAAGACTTCTGGCGGATTAGTTCTTACTGGAACATACCCAAGACTTTACAGATCCCATTTCAAAGATCATTTCCTCGCATTCTATGATTTTATGTTCCAGATATTTGATTTCTTGAAAACATCAATCACAAGAAGCTGCAAAGACCTGCAGTTCCTACAGGCCTCCAAGTTTCTGCAGGATTTGTGTCCTCAGCAATATGATGTAACAGCTGTAATTCTGGAGGTGGTGAAAAATAGGTGAGTTGTTGCCATGTGCTGCAGAGTGCTCAGTGAACTTTGGAAGGGGGAGTGTTTCAGCCTTGCTAGAATTCTCTGGGATCACAGAATCACTGCTGACCAGCAGTGCCAGCAGTGAACAGTGTTAAAAATTAAAATCCAAAGTTTCTATCACAGTTTTATACTGGTGAATTTAAACAAGCAAAAAGATAGATATATAAATCTGCCCCTCCACCCCAGATCTTGGCATATGATGTTACAGAGGACTGAACTGATCAGAACCACATCTGTTTTCTAGCAGGAAAGAAGATGAAGGTATGAGTCATACTGCTTGCTGTAGTTTGTGTTCTGATCAAGGCATGAGTGATAGGTTCTCTCACTGTTTGCTTTCCCTGTGCGGTTCGTCCTCTGTGATCTGTCATCAGTTGTCTGTTAGTTTGATGTAAGGTATTCCTGTTCTGACTTGATGACCCAGGGTCTGTAGAATCTATACCTTCAGACTGCAGCTCAGGGTCACTTTTGGGTGAGATCTGAGTGCAAACCATTCCCCATAAGAAGCAAACGTGTGGACTGGATCGGAAGTCTGATGGTTGGAGAACCAGGAATGCAAAATGCGAGGGCTGAGCACCTGCCCCTCAGCTTAAAGACAACCATGAGTTTGAGAAGGATGGCATTTTCCCTGGTGTGAACAAGCATCTCTCAGTGCTGTTTTGGATCTGGAATGACTGTGGAAGATTTTACTATAGACTGGTCTAATCTAAACGTTTCCTGTGACTAAGCTGCTTCTTTCCTGGTCTGTTTAATGTTTTCCTCAGTGCATTTGGCTGGGACCATGTTACTCAGGGACTGGTAGATCTCGGCTTCAGCCTAATGGAATCATATGAACCGAAGAAGTCCTTTGGAGGGAAAGCTGCTGAGACCAATTTGGGCCTTTCAAAAATGCCAGCGCAGCAGGCTTGCAAACTGGGAGCGAGTATCCTGCTGGAAACATTTAAGGTAGTGTATGGTTTGGAGAGGATTTTGTCTGGGCGAGACTATTCTCATTTTCTCTTTGTAAATGGTATCAAACCCTTGCCAGCGGTATCCACATGAGGACTGTACAAACAATACAAGATTTAGTCTCTGTTTTGCCTTTGTCCAGCAGGAAGAGATCATCTTCATAATGACCCAACCCTAATCTATTCCATCTGCTATGATACTTGTGTAATCCATTTTATACAAGGGAGACTGCATAGGAAGTAGAGAAATTCAGATGTACAAAGAAAATGTGGTAGAGGTGGGATTGAAACCAGAATCTTCACTGAAGGGGTAAATTTGGATTTGGCTTTGCACTGTACTGGACCTCTGCTCTGATATACAGGAATATCTTAAACTTATGTAGGTTTTGATTTTATTGTTCTTTCTCATTTCAGGTCCATGAGCCCATCAGAAGCGATATTCTTGAGCAAGTCCTGAACAGAGTCCTCACAAAAGCAGCGTCTCCTGTCAGCCACTTCATAGGTAAAAGTAAAGAGAGAAACGTGTACAGCTCTGTTGACACTTCTGTATGTGACTTCTCGGAACCTCAGCTCCTACAGAAGTGACTTGAAGCCAAGACAATCAGTTGTTCCTTCTTTTTATTGAGGTGTCAGCTGCCTCAAATCACCTTGCATTTGTCGCAAGTGAAAAATATGTTTCCAGGCAGTTGCCATGGAATAACTGACGCACAGAAATCGGTAGCCGTCAGTTCCTAGCCTTACCTTCCTCGTCATCCTTGGGTAGGTGCTTGGGAGTCCCTGGGGCTGCAGGGATGCCTATGCTGAATCCTCTTCTCTTATACCTCAGTGCCCTCTGGTGGGGCAAGGCCCTGCAGCTGGGTTGTGAGTATGCTGCACTTCATGCCTGCAGTAGAACTCAGCTTGTCGATGCTCATCCTGTTATAACCCTGTAGAAATATTTTGCTCTCTTCCCTAATAAAGACTTTTCTAGCCGCTCGACAGCAGCTGCTCCTTTTACTTTTTTTTTTTTTTTTCAGACTTGCTGTCCAATATTGTTGTGTCTGCTCCTCTTGTGCTTCAGAACTCATCCTCCAGAGTCACAGAGACCTTTGACAATTTGTCCTTTCTGCCCATTGACACAGTGCAAGGGCTCCTCCGGGCAGTGCAGGTAAGGCTTTGCATTTCTTCATAAGTATCCTTGTTAGCTTAGTTCCAGTGATAGCTCTAGGCCACAATTATATGCATGATCTAATAATCCTTCTTGTAAAATAAGCCTTAATACTCTGCTGCATGTTGTTCAGTGTGGCATAGAACTGTTCTTCAAGCTTGGGTTTGCATATGCCCTCTAGCAAAAAAAAGAAAAACCATATGGTGTGGTCTGGAATGGTGCCGGAACTGCTCTGTGCTGACCTTTCATCTGGAAGATGCCCAGATGCTACACTGTGGAAAACTCAGTATATGGTGTTCAGCTGAACAGCTTTAGCTGTCAGTGTTGATTTTTCTCTGTCTAAGCTCCATGTCAGTATTTCTCTTTACCTGAGCTGAGGTATTGCCCTGGAGTTCGACTTCTACCTGCTTAGTCCACTCTGGAGATGACAGTTCTTTCCCCAACCCTTGCCCTTTGTTCTCACTAGCCTGCCAAGGTATCCTGCTGCTACATCTCTCCAGGTTAAATTTTATGTTATTTTAAAATATTTTGGTTTCCCTGCTTTACTGATGACAGTATTAAAAATGAAGGGCCAGATGGACCTGAGGAAGATGAGCTCATAGGCCCCGAGGGTTTGGCATGCCATAGTGTTTTTCTCTCCAAAGTATGTGTTCCTTTCCAGCCTCTGCTCAAAGTCAGCATGTCGGTGAGGGACTCCCTGATACTTGTTCTCCAGAAAGCTATCTTCTCCAGGTAAGCTGGAGAGGGGATTCTTTGAAGAGATTTCTGCAACTCATTTGCATTTTTTGGAGCAGAAATACTTCTTGTGTGCTTTGGCTAAGTGTCTTCTTACTATATTCTTCCCGTAACTTGATAGTGACATCTATCCCTTCAACCTGGGACTGTAATACAGTCACGGCTGTACCCACTGAGACACAGATCCCAACCCCCGGATGAGTAGTGTTTGGAAATTCAGAAAGCTGTTGGGAACTCCAAATAAGAATGCAGAATTAAACCCAATTCTAATACTCCACACAACTGAGTGCCTCCAGATGCCGCAGAGAGTTTAGACAGAGCCGCTGACTCAGAGGGAAGGTGGCATCTCAGCATTCTGATCTCTTACAAAACGGCAGAGAAACAGGCTTGTTGTCTTGGTAATGCTTTGAGCAATACATCCTGCTGTCTTCATAATGCTGTGATCACAGACTGAGTTTTGTGGGGCGATGGCTGTCTGATTATGAAAACAGAATTCATAATTGAGCACTGCTATTTAAGGCAAGGAACTTGGTCTTTGGAAAAGATCTGGGATTTCAGTGAGCAAAGCAAAACACCAGCTTTTTGTGAGGAACCTTGCAGCTCTTGGAAGAGCTCTGGGAGATGCTCCCGTTTAGGTTTTCAAGGGGTGTTTAATGCTTGCGTCTTGATCTGGGGCTCTCCTTCAGTTTGAGCACTGTGAGGGCAGAAGAAGAAATGGAATGTTGTGATTGTAGAGCAAAGGAGTTCCCAGCAAACTACCAAACTCTTAACTGCTTGGGGCTGAGTTGCTCTCTTGGGGGGTGCCACTGGGCCCAATCACACTGTTTTTGTGAACGGTTTTTCATTACTGAGTTGTTCTTGTATTTCCTTTTGAACTTCTTGCTTCCTTTTTTCCTTGTGTTTCTCTTTTCTCTCACTGACTCACAGGCAGCTCGATGCTCGTAAAGCTGCAGTTGCTGGTTTTTTGCTTCTGTTAAGAAATTTTAAGATTCTGGGCAGCTTGACTTCTTCCCAGTGCAGTCAGGCCATTGGTGCCACTCAGGTAAGTGCTGTTCTACAGCCTCCAGTGCAGACATGTGAGACAGTCTTCTTTCAGTGCACAGTTTGAAACAACACAGAGTGGTGTGTTTCCCCAGAACGGAGATATATCTTGGGAAAGGGTTAATCCTGGAAGCAGAGCTTTTGGAAATGCAATATGCAAATTGAAGGTAGTCATTATATCTTATAGTACCAGTGTTCTGTGGAGCATTCACACTGCTCTGTGGTGGTGATACAGAGCCTGGCAGCATGCTAAGAACGTTTTCAGTGGTTGTTTAGTGGTCAGTCCCCTTATCACCTTGCTTCTGTTCTGTGACACTTGAGAACTACGACCAGTATAATGTGACTAATATTCCCTCTCAGGTCCAGGCAGATGTTCATGCCTGCTATAATTCTGCAGCTAATGAGGCCTTCTGCCTTGAAATCCTGGGCAGCCTGAGGCGATGTCTGAGCCAGCAAGCGGATGTCCGACTCATGTTATATGAGGTAAACATGGTTTTTCAGCCTCCTTTTAAACAGCTAGCAGCAGTTTTGTAGTCTGGTTCTACTGTAGTCCCAGGTAAATAATGATCACATTGTTGTGGAAAGCCATGCATTATCTCAGTTATGTTCTTTGTGGGATACATGCTTATCCCAGGAACTATAACGTTTCTTGCAGCCCTTCTGCTTCGTTTTCTTTTGGACTGTTATAGGCCCTAAGATGTGCTAACATATTTTCCTTGTCTGGTACATTGCTTAAGAGTTAAAATGTGTCAGTGTCTCTCTTCCTGTGGTGTGGCCTAGGAAATGGGAAGCGTGTTTGATGCTCAGTGGGGAGCAGTGTTACAGGTGCTGGATAGAAACAGCGTTGCTGAATGTGAATGGGCTCCAAATAAAAAGTCCTGACTGGAGAGTTGGGGAAACTTCCTTGAAGTTTCATCAGGGATCTATCCTTTCTCCCCTCCTTTCATAGTTTTCTACTCATGTCTCTTAGATTCTAGATTCTTAGATTCTCAGAAGGGCCTAATATAAAGAGTGGTTTGTGGGTGTATGTCTTAGGTCCAGAGCTAACTGTGGGATACTAATCTGTGGAAAGAAACAGTGTTTAGACCAGAGAAATTTTGTTTCCTTCTTGGCTTGGTTGGACTGACCTTTGGTGAGCTGCAAGTTTTGGGTACGGCACAGGACTTCAACTTGCCTTATCCATCCACTGAGATTTTTCATTCGGAAGGATTTTTGCCTCCTGTAGTTTCCCCACTGACTTGTTTGGCCTTTGAAGCAGGATTTCACAGTTTGAAGTTGGATCTAGTACTGGTGTTAAATAGCAGTGAAAGTCACTCTGGGCTCGATGCCACTGCTGCTAGGGAGATACAGCTTGTGAGAGAGCTCCTGCAAGGAAATTCACGCTCATTCTGATTCATACCTTCTTTCTGTTAAGCCTATGCTTTGCCAGGTATGGGGTTTTACACTGAGCACATTGTTTCTTGCTCATAGCTACTTGCAGTGCCAAAGGGTCGTTACTGTCTTGTGATGCAAACTTGTTATGCATATGGTTCGTTTTCTTTCTTGTTTAAGCCAAGTTGTCCTTCCTTCCTGTCTTCAGGGTTTTTATGATGTCCTGCGCAGGAACTCCCAGCTGGCCAGCTCTATAATGGAAACTCTTTTGTCCCAGGTAAGGTACTACCCCGTGACATGGCTGCAGAAACACTAAGAATTCCAAACAGAGACCAGTATAGCAAGCCATTTAGCTTAAATATTAGGAAAATAGCTCTGCCACACACTTGAAAGATGAGTAAATGCTGTGATACTTATACAGGGAGCTGTTTGAATCCCTGTTATGTTGGGAGTGCTGACTAGGTAAACATCTAGAAACTGATGGAAAAGATCTCTTGGAACCTTTTTCAATCCTTGACACTTCTTGTTGCATCTCAGAACCAGTGCCCAGAGAAGTGCTTTATGTGTTCCTTGTTCCTTAGCACTCCACAACAGTTAGCCTCTCATACATCCCCAAGGATGTGTAATTATTATCACTGTCTTCCCATAGGGAGAGTACCCAAATCCTTGTAGGATCTGGAAGGATTAACTCATCTACCAACAGCGTTGCTCATGGCAACAACACAATCACATTTTCTCAATCCATTGGACAGACTGTGCTTTCTGTGCAACAAGTAATTTTCTTCACTTTAATCATCCGAAGTTCATGCTGACTAATTCCAACTTTCCAATGTCAGTATAGGGTCTGGGAAGGAAACAAGAACAGAGCCTAGGCAGCTTTGGGGTAGCAGAGGGCTATTAATGGGAATTTGGTGCAAATATATTATATCATCATTATGTAAAACTTCCCCTATTTGATTCGAATCCTACATCAGTATACTTGGAGCATATCTTCTTCACATGCTGTGCCAGATGGCCAGCATGATCCTTCACAGATTTGTTTTAGCTCCAAGTGTAGCCTCCATTCCTCCCTGCGTCCTTAGGCCAGGAGGCTGCATCATACCAGGGCCAAGCGTTCAGTATGCAGGCTGGGCAACAGGAACTGTTAATTTTCTTCACTGTATAAAGGATGGATAAAAAGGTGAAACAAGTGATGTTGCACATTGAAACAGCACAAGTGATCAGATAGGTTTATTTCAGTGCAGTGACCTAGCCTTCTGGCTGAGAGGCACATGAGCACCTAAAGAAAGAATTTTAATTACTAATAGAGCAGATGATGTGGCTGAGTTACATATATGGTCCCATTATCACGGTGCTAGTTTTCCCTTTGTAGGATTGAGCACAAAGATGATTGTGTTCTGTATGCAAACAACTCAAGAGGCTCAGTTACTAAGGAACTGGTTATTTTTATTCCTTGTTTTTTGTGTCAGATAAAGCAATACTACTTGCCCCAGCCAGACCTCCTACCTCCACTGAAGCTTGAGGGATGTATAATGGCTCAAGGAGATCAAGTCTTTTTGCAAGAACCACTGGTAAGAGCTATATTGGGTGGCCACAACCGCAAGATCTTCTGTTTCATAGGAATTTAGTTGTGCTGCTACATCCTCTTCTAGCTTGGAGCAATTCTTTCAATGACATAGAGCTGGGCATGTTACTCCTGTCTGAGGCTATATATTAGAGCTCCACTAGCAAAGTGGTTTGGGGTACCTGTATGAAAAATGCTCTGGTACCATAGTTTTGTTATCCTCTGAGCTCACCATGTTACTTTTCCTCTTTAGACATAATTCCACATGAAATAATTGTGCACTGTGTGTAGTGGAGGGAAGAGTCTGACCTTGATCTTGCTCTTTTGATAATGTTGCAGATGAGATCTCAATTCACAGGATTTCCAAGGGAACAAAATCCAGTTCACTCTTGTTTTTCCCTAAGGAAGCTTCCATGCAGTGCTCCAGTAGCACATCCAGAGGAGGGAGCACGCATTTCATCTAGAGTGAGGGCCCTTTTGGAAATTCCCTTTCTGTCTCCTTCAGCAGTTAGAGTAGCTGGGTTGCAGGGGCAGTGGAAGATAAACCTGTGCATCCTGTATAGGCCAGCTTCTGCAGACAGCATTGTGTGAAGCTAGAAACAGGTAGCTGTGTGAAGGATTACAGAAAGCTTCTTTTGGGAATTAAGCACATTCTCAAAATTGATGTGAACCTTTGAAGGCATCTATGGCTCTTTACATCACTGTGACAGTCTGTCCCGTGACGTTGAACAGCCTGTCCTCATCTGCCAAAGACTTCTGTCTAGAAGGCTGAATGTGACTTGCCTGCTTCCTTCAGGCCCATCTGCTCTGCTGCATTCAGCACTGTTTAGCCTGGTATAAGAGCACTGTGCATCTATGCAAAGGAGCTGAAGACGAGGAGGAGGAGGAGGAGGATGTGGGATTTGAGCAAAACTTTGAAGAGATGCTAGAATCTGTCACACGACGGATGATCAAGAGTGAGCTGGAAGACTTTGAACTGGTAAATCAGATTTTCAGTTTGACTCAGTGGAAGAAGACACCGAGTTCTCATCAGGTTTTGAAAAGATTTTGTTCACTTATTTCCTTCACCTCTTAGGATAAATCAGCAGATTTTTCTCCATCTTCTGGTGTTGGTGTAAAGAATAACATCTATGCCATCCAGGTGATGGGAATTTGCGAGGTCTTGATTGAGTACAATTTCAACACAGGGAATTTCAGGTAAAACATCTAATCTTACCCTCTAGCACTAGCAGTGCTTCTGTGCTGTGCTGTGACTTGCTCTTCAGAGTGCAAGACACAGGTTTCTTGCAAGCTCAGGATGACAGTTCCAACACAGAGTTAGAATGATGCTTTCTTAATATACATGCCTTGTGACACAGACATGGACAGAACCTTGGGAGCATCTTTCTTTTGAATGCCACGTGCTGTGGGAGATGTGAGAACATTTTGTAGAAGAGCAGGTCGAGGAGGAATGGGTGGGGAGGTAGGGAGGTGTCATGTCATGGTTTTATCATTTAAAAAAGTGTCAGTGTGTAGTTTGGCAACTGAAACTTCAAATTAGGAACTCAAAAACTGGAGTTTCTCTACTAATGCTTTCTAATACTTTACTGCAGTAAGAACAAATTTGAAGATGTCCTAGGCCTGTTTACATGTTACAACAAACTCTCAGAAATCTTGAAGGAGAAAGCTGGAAAGAACAAATCTACCTTGGGCAACAAAATTGCACGGAGCTTCCTCTCTATGGGTTTTGTGTCTACGCTGCTCACAGCTCTGTTCAGGTGAGAGGAGCTGTCACAGCTGGAGTAGCTTTAAGGCCTACTCACGAGCTGCTTTCATGGTGTCTGCATGCTGACTGGTCTTCTGCACTGTATACACAGTACAGACGTTTTAATTTCTGTACAATGCATGACTGCTAACATCATCTACTGTATGAGCAGCGTCATAGTCCAGGCTGTGAAACTCAGGTACTGACAAAGCTTTCCCAGACCTTGCTTATGACTTGTAATATTTTGGAGAGTTTCTGTTCTTCCAGTCATGGGCCATTCTTAGTCAGCAAATACCGGTGTTTGAGCTCCAGTCTTCTACAAAACAGGGCTGGGTATCAATTTGAACCATGCCTGTTAGTGTATCTGGAAGTGCTGGTGAACTCTGTCCTCAAAGAGTCTTTTCCACCTTGGATTTAGCTGGTGATTTCTTATGTAAATGCATATTTAGATTTTGAATGGGCAAACTGAAAGCAAGCACTAGATGTGGAGAGAGTTGTTCTTGTAGTGTGTTGCATGTGATTTGAACTCTGGTGTGAAGAGATGAAGTGCTGATAAGCCATCCGCGTGCTTTTTCAGTGCATCCTCAATTCCCTGACAGTGCTCTTGATTCTTCAGGGACAATGCCCAAAGCCACGAGGAGAGCCTGGCAGTTCTGCGCTCCAGCACGGAGTTCTTGCGCTATGCTGTCAGCGTGGCACTACAGAAGGTGCAGCAGCTGGAGGAGACAGGACAAACTGACGGCCCGGATGGACAAAACCCTGAGAAGATGTTTCAGAACCTCTGCAAAATCACACGGTGAGTCACTGTGGAACATGAAGATATCAGCCCTAAGAAGTAGCAATGCTTTCGGGTGATCAGAAACTATTTTTGTTGCAGTCATTAGGACTACATGCAAGGTATATGTTTGCATGACTGGACATCGAAATAGAATAAGATCACCTACGCAGCAGAAAGCTAAGGAGAAGGAACAAAAAAGGGAAGAAACATACTTAAGGAAGCAGCAAAAAGATGTTTACCTGCAAATAAAAGTGTCTTCTTTGAACTAACCAATTTTACTTTCTTCAAAGCTGTTCACATTGCTTTGCCTGACTTTACCTTTCTGATTTTATTTATATAGAGCCGTATACAAACTGCTGACATTTCACAAATTCAAACTGCCAAGAGATGAGCTCTTCTTGTCATTGACAGATTTGATGCCGGTGGTCAGTGTCTGAGTAGTCTCTGAGATAGAAAGAAAACTGAAAGAAATGAGTCCATAAAGATGGAGTTGAAATGGGATTGGAAGGTTCCTTTGGCATGTGGGAAGGTTTAAGTTATTTAGCTGTGCAGGAAGAAAGCAATAGATATTTTGCTCACATCAAATCCCATTCTTCTTACAAGTGAATCTCTCTTCCCTCTTCTTTCTTAAAGGAAAAAGAACTTCCATTTAGTTATGTTGAAAATATGAACCTAAGAGTAGAGTGTGTGATTAGCCTTCTCTTTCTCTTGCACTGTGCATCATGATTTTGACTTCTCCCATCCCACAGGGTTCTGCTTTGGAGGTACACTTCAATTCCCACTGCTGTTGAAGAGTCAGGGAAGAAGAAGGGCAAAAGCATTTCCCTGCTGTGCTTGGAAGGCTTGCTGCGGATCTTCAACACCGTGCAGCAGCTGTACACTGCTAGGATCCCCCAGTTTCTACAGGCCTTGGGTAGGCACCTGGTATCATTCTGCTCTAGTCTCTAGCCTTTGTGTTCTAGCCCATGCATGTTATTCATCCATATATAGCTAGAGGGGTCCAGTCGTTGTCCCTCAGTAGCAAGAAGGGCTTAGCAGCCATGCATTCTCATCCCAGAAGCTAGTTCCAGAGATATATTTACCTGTTCTTAGTCTGTCAGCAGAGAGGATAGTTGGAGTCAGATATAGGCCAACTGTAGCCTCTTCTATTCAAGATTTGCCTCTAACATGTTTTTGTGCTCACCAAGGTTTTGCAGTCTGTATTCCTTCCCTAGCTGTGAGCAGTTGCAGTTCTTCCCAGTTTTGGAAATAAATCCTGTGTTCTGCTCTTGGCATTTAGCTCTTTTCTGCACCTCTCTGTCTCTGCCAGATATTACTGATGGTGACGCAGAAGAAGCGGATATTAATGTCACAGAGAAAGCTGCCTTCCAGATCCGACAGTTTCAGGTAAGTACCACTGTGTGCTGTAAATGTTCCAAAGCACTGGTAATTCTGGCAGCAAATGCTGTTAGTTCTCTATTTCTTGACCACAGAATCAAGTGTGCAGTAGCAGCTCTGATGCTCTGACTCACTGGCTGTTCAGAAAAGTTTTTGATCCTTAGGGGGAAAGCTTATTTGGGGGAGTGTGCAGAGCAGGATTGAAATGTGCATGTAGTTAGAGAGCTGCAGGGTCTCGTAATGCTGCATAAAACATACTTGACTGAATTGAATGTGGTCCTCTGTGTAAGCACTCATAACAAAGAACAGCACATGCTCTTTAGAAGAGTCCTCTTTTTTTAATATTCTGTCATTCATGAATGTTTCCAATTCCTTTATTTGCTGAAGCTTCTGGCTGTTTGCAGCTTAGTATGGCCCTGCAAAAAGCATGCATACTTACAGACTCTGTCATTCCTTTTCATGATCAGAGGTCTCTGGTGAACCAGCTCAGTAGCTCTGAAGAGGACTTCAACTCCAAGGAAACACAGTTACTCATCACAATTCTCTCCACTTTGTCCAAACTCCTGGACCCAGGCTCTCAGCAGGTAATTCACAGCCTTCTCAGTGTGTGGGGATGTGGGTAGTAACCAGAGGTGTGGAAAGAACATTAGCAGATGGGATTGATATCTGAGAGCTTTGACGTGTGTGTGTGTGTTCTGCCTTCTCTTGCAGACTAGACCATGTTAAAATTACAGTTTTGATAAGTTGTCAAGCATTATCTTGTCAAATGCCTGCAAGAACAGTGAAGAACAAGTTGCCTTCCCACACCCCCTCCTGCATATTCTGATGTTACTTTTGGGCATCTGGAGTCTGAACCATTTGTTCTCCTGAGCAGGGACTCCTAGTAGAGCCTGGATGTGGTGTTGTTTCCACATGGGAATAAAGCCAAAATAGGCCAGCAGATCTGTGACCAGTCCAAACACAGCTCTTCAGAAAGGACTGGCTCAGTGCCTAGCTCATTCCATGCAGGAGGCATTTGTGAAAGTAAAGACTAAAGGTGCACCAATTTAACAGACTAGAGACTGCACTAAAAGTGTGCCAGAAGTCCTTTGTCATCACTTAACTTAGATTAAATGGAGCTGTTACTCCATCCAAGGGAACATGTAGCATTGCTGTGTACTGGATCTCAGCTTTTCAATTGTTTGTAGGTTAAGTGTTCTTTGCAGAACATAACAGAGTATGGCTGAATGCCCTTCTGCCTGAAGGGGACTCTGCAGGTCTCTCTTTGCTGTGTGTGATTCATTATCTTGAATGATTTGTGTTTATTTTGTTTATGATTAATTCTGTGCTTTGAATTCAGTTTCAAAGCCATATTTTTTCTCCCCTTATACAGTTCCTTCAATTCCTTACTTGGACAGTCAAAATTTGCAAAGAAAATGCTTTAGGTATGTAAGCTTTGAGGGGTATGTTCAGATGTGATGTGTCACAAGTGATAGTGGACTCTTGAATGCTCTGCTGTTGCGTCTGTCCTGTTCTCAACTCTTTGTTGCAGATACATTCAGGTACATTCAGGTCCCATTTGGTGGCAGATTGCCATGACTGCAGTTATTAGCATGGCTATTAGGAAAGAAACTCCATCTCTATAAATATTAACAAAAGAGAGCCACTTGGCTTTTTACTCTTGTTATTCAGATCTCTTGCTCAATTTTGTATTTATACACTGCAAAAACATTACTCTTGATGTATCTTGCTCATACTGTTATTGCTTCTGGTCACCATTTTGCTATGAGCCGGGGGCTCTAGTGTGCTGTATTCCCCCTTGTAATATTATATGCAACACCCATTGTTGTAACTAAAGGATTTTGATTAGAATTTTCATCTACAATGTATCACTTCTGGAAGTGTAGACTGTTAAACCCATACTGAATCTGAGGCTTTACCTCACTGGGTGTCTGATGTTCCTGAATAGCTAAGGGAATTCTGCATCTAGTAACACCCTGTTTTGTTTTCTTTTCCCCACAGAGGATCTCTCTTGCTGTAAGGGTTTGCTGACTTTGCTTTTTAGTCTCCATGTTCTGTACAAGAGTCCTGTCAGTCTGCTGCGTGAACTTGCACAAGATATCCATGCTTGCCTGGGAGACATAGATCAGGTAAGATGCAGAGTCCACAGCAGCCTAACTCGCATAACTTAGTGCTGTCACAGCAGAATTGATCTCATCTCTGGAGCAAAATGTGTGACAGCAGCTGACGTTTCGCTCACCAGAATTTTTCTCTCCCTCCACCAGGACGTAGAAATAGAGAGTCGGTCCCATTTTGCCATAGTGAATGTGAAGACTGCAGCCCCTACTGTCTGTGTGAGTCAAAACTGTGTATGAAACAAGCAGCTACTCTTGTACAAGTGGCTTATAGATTCCTGTTGTGCCAAACTCCTCCAACAACTTGTTTTGTTACTGCTGTTTCTGTTTTAGCTGCTGGTTCTGGGGCAGGCAGATAAGGTCCTTGAAGAGGTAGATTGGCTTATCAAGAGGCTTACCATTCTGGGATCAGACACATCAGGTAATAGAAGCAGCCCACTCTTACTGCTACACTTTTGTCAAAGACAGGTAAAGTTAACGAGCCAAATGATATTTTGGGATTTTAAGGTGGTGTCATTTGAGGGTAAGTTAAGCTCTCCCCCTGAACTGGTTCCACGTCAACAGTGTAAGGCAGTGAGTTGTCACAGAACTCCTGCAGTGACTATTTTCCCTGTGCCATGCTGTTGCTATGCACACCTGACAAAAGATGGTCTTTTGTGTCTCCCACCTGCATAACTGAGCTCATTAGACGTTCATTCATGTGGTATTCATCTCTTTCTTCTAGAAGACTCGACTCAGGCATCAAACCAAACCCAGGCTCTGGAGAAAGGTGTGATTCTGCAGCTGGGAACTCTGCTGACAGTTTTTCATGAGCTGGTCCAGACAGCACTTCCTGCAGGGAGCTGTGTGGACTCACTGCTGAGAAGCCTCAGCAAGACATACACAATCCTCACCTCCCTCATCAAGCATGTGAGTGAAGCTCTGCTGGCAGTGGAATGGCTGGGATCTAATAACTTTTTCCACATCAGCTACAGCAAGCTCACAGTGACCCCTGGCAGCAGCTACATTTAGGACTGGGCTGTTGATCTCTTGTATAAGATGAGTCTTTTTTCTGCTGCCTTTCATGTGCTCATTTTCGTGACCTTTCTACAGTAGCAGCAGCTATACCAGAGGAGATAAAGAAAAGCTTTTCTCAAGCTGACTTTGGCTGTGCTTGGCTTTGAGTGGTTCCAGTGCCTCTTTTAGATTCTTCAGTGTGCAACTATGTGCCACAATGAACAGTGCCAGCAGTGTTCTCATGGTGCTCAGCAGTCCTGCCCTTTCCACTCATTCCCACCCAAGGCTTGAAGCATTGGTTCTGGGGCAGTGGGGACAGGAGATCAGGACATGGGAGCAAGTCCCTCTGAACATGGGGGTCTCCTCATGCTTTCTCAGCACTTCTTTTTTAATTGGTCAGTGCTAACTGTGTGAGCTGCTTTGAGCCCTTGCCTGGAAACACAGGTTACAGGATGGGAACAGTGCATCTAGAAGAGACTCACTCCTGTTTTCTTTGCAGTATATCCAAGCTTGCCGCAGCACCTCAAATACGGTTCCAGGGAGGCTAGAAAAGCTGGTGAGTGTGAGCAAATCACTGTAAGACATGGCTCATTGCCTTGAGCTGGGAGTAATCCCAGTCTCTCTGTTTCTTTGCAGGTGAAGCTCTCAGGTTCCCATTTGACCCCACAGTGTTACTCATTCATTACTTATGTACAGGTAAGACATAAATTAACCGTGGCAAAATCACACTTAAGTCTATCTGATGCTGAGTGGTGAATCAGGTGCAGTGCATGGGCACCTTTTAAGATTACTAATCTTCTTGGCATGACTATAGCTTAAGATATTTCAGTACCATTGGGACCAAGCATGTTGATTTCTGTTATAGCGGGGGAGGAAGAATGTTTGGGGAACTCTTTTTTTCCCCTTCTTTTTTTCTCTTTTTTTTTTTTTTTTTTTGGTTAATCCCACCCCCTTTTGTTCATGTGGGTTTTTTGGATGAAGTTCATGTTTTAGCTGGCCAGAGCAAAGACTTCTGTGGCTTTACTTAGCTAGTCTTTCTTCCCTGCTTACCCTATCTCTTGGTTTCCTTCTTCAGAACATCCATAGTGAGAGCTTAAGCTTTGCAGAAGAGAAGAAAAAGAAGAAGAAAGATGATGAAACTGCTGCAGTCTCCACAGTCATGGTGAGATTGACTAAAGTCTATTATAACGTGGGCTAGGCTTGAAATCTTGAGATCCATACCTCAAGGCTCATTTTATCTGGTGGCTTCTTAGACATCACCAGTGACACACTGGCATTTGGGACTCTAAGTAAAAATTTTTTCAACCTGAACTTCAGAGAAAAGTTTCAGAACAATGGAACAAATAAAAAACTTTACTAAACACAAGCTAAAAGCTCACAGGGATGAAACAAAGGTGTAAAGTCTGATTTGTTTGTATCACCTGGTTATTTTATATTTGGAGTAAGCTATGAAATGACAGCTCATCACCTGTCAAACATAGGCTTGGAGGGCCTTTGCAGAGACAGGTTTTTCTCAGGCTGTCAGACATATCAGGGCTGTGGAATGTAAAACTACAATACTTGGAAGAGCCTCACTGCAGAACCATTCTGGGAGGCCTTTTAAACCCAGTGACAAACCAGGCTGGCAAGGCTCAGTGCGGCAGGCTACTGAAGATAGGTTCCTAAAACGGGGAATGATTGTGGTTTGTGTGTCATGCTACCCCGTCATCGGATTGTGGGGGAATCTAAGTTGCTGATACAAATACAGGTGCTGCATTGTGCCATAGCTGGGATACTTGTTGCTGGTGACTGTACAAGGGAATCTTAAGGCTGTTCACTTCAAATCTGGCTCTTGCCCTCTTTTCCACATTTCAGGCTAAGGTGCTTCGGGAGACCAAGCCAATCCCAAACCTGATTTTTGCTATAGAGCAATATGAGAAGTTCCTCATTCATCTCTCCAAGAAATCAAAGGTAATATAAAGCAGAGGTCTTCCGTGATCTGAACTTGATGGAATGGTATTATCATGGCATGGTGGAGAGCTACTGCCATTCCACCTTGAAAAAACAAGATCAGATTGCTGCTCAGATTAGGAAAATGTAGGGGCCTTACCTCTCTTTCAGCCTTTGCTCCTCACCCATCACTACCAGATTGCTGCTATCAGGGTGACAGCAGGTGGCATTGGTAGTACTGAGTGAGCGTAAACTTAAGCTCCTAATTCCAGCTTTCCTCCCCCTGCTCTACCCAGCACAGCTCTTAAATGGGAGAGAGATGTACATTCACAGATGCACCATGAGGTATTATATGAGTCAGAATCTAGCTGGCAAGCACTTGGCTCTTGTAAAGAGAATGGGCTACTGGATTTCATAGGGGCAGGCGCTTTTTCACCTACTTCTTGCTTCATTCTTACATGATTATTGTGATGACTTTGTCCAAGCGTGGTGCAGAGGACTAGACAGAATAGGAAATTAAGGTTATAGAATGGCGTAGGTTGGAGGGGACTTTGAAGATCATGTAGTTCCAACCCCCTGCCCTGAGCAGGATTGTCACCACCCAGTCAGGCTAACCAGGGCCCATCCAACCTGGCTTTGAATGTCTCTAAGGACGGGGTCTCCACAGCCTCACTGAAAAACCCATCCAGTGCCTCACCACCCTCCGAGTAAAAAAAACCTCTTCCTAACATCTAACCTCAGTCTCCCCTCTATTAGCTTAAAGCTATTTCCCCTTGTTCTGTCACTACTGGACTGTGTAAAAAGTCATTCCTCCCACTGCCTGTAAGCTCCCTTTCAAGTACTGAAAGGCTGCAATAAGGTCTCTTTTCCAAGCTCTTTTCTAATGCCATCATGCTCTGCCCCTGCCCCCGGTTTCACTTTGGTTGCTGCAGGTGAACTTGATGCAATATATGAAGCTCAGCACCTCCCGGGACTTCCGCATCAACGCATCCATGTTAGACAGCGTGCTGCAAGAGCACAACACAGAGGATGCTGAAAATGAACCAGACAACAACCAGGTGAGAACTCGTTTACATACTGTTACTGATGGGTTTCCCCTCTTGTGCTGCCAGGTATGTGCGTCTGCTATTTAGCTAAATGTAATTTTAGGAGAGTTTGTCTCACCTGGGTTAATCCTTACTTTAATGCTAAGCTGATAGGAATGAACGAACATGACTGAAGTCCCCTATTGTCCAGCCCTTCACCTTTAATGATCTTTATGTCTGTGTATCAGTTGCCTCTGTCTCTAGTCTTAGAGGACTGAGACTGTTTAAGGCCCTGGTGTTTGTGTCAGCAAGCAGAGGTCTGTCACCATTACCTCTGAGGGTCAACTGGCTGGTATCCTTTAGCAGACAGTGCTGGACAAAAAACAGACCGTTTTTCTTTGCTGATTGTCCAAGTGTTTATTGGTGCTTCTGTCCATATTTCCCTGAGTGTAATCATCAAGCTGAAATCCAGCACTGCACAGACACTTCCTGTCTTGTGCCATTCGTAACCTGGGCTCTGAGTTGCAGCATGAATTAATGGGGTGCCTGGGGAAAGCTTCAAGGGGTGAGAGGAGTCCCAGATTTTTGCTCAGAAGAGAGTGCTAAATCCTGTTCTGTACATCTAGTTTCTTGAAGTAAGCATTCATTGAACTACTTACACACAAACATTCACACTCAGTACTCTTAACTCTCTCTTTCTCTCCAGTCCAGCACAGCAGAGCAGCCAGATGAAAACCAGGAACCCCAAAAGAAAAGAAGGCGAAAAAAATAAAACGTGTGGTTGCAACTGCTGCCACCTCCTCCTACAGTGTCTGTGCTGTGGCAGCCTCACCTTGGTCTTGGAGAAGTGCACATACTGAGATAATTGATTGTCTCTCCTGCCAAATACTCAAGACTTCTTTCTTCATCCCCATGGGTGTGCAAGCTGTGACTCTGTCAGGTGTCTCAGGTTTTAAAGCTGGCTGCTGCCATTCAAATATGCACATTCTGCCATTCAACTGTCCTGCTATGAAAATCTTCCTCAGCAACATCCTTTTCTTACCAAGAGAAGGAAGCGGTGCAACCAGGATCGGTCCCTGCCATGTATGTGCTTCTGAAAGGACAGCCAGGTTCCTGTGCGCTCTCTGGACAACTCGCACATTCTGCCACTCTTACGTTATCACTTCTTCTCCAGTGACCCTTTGGTTATTTCAATTATCTGATATATATCCAGTGCTTCTCCTGGAAGACAGTGGGACAATCAGTTCCTTGTGTTCTGCAGTATACTTATAGACTGTACAGCTTCAGCGTAAGAGAGTAACAGCCACTCTTTGCTTCTGGCACAGAGCATGTAGCAAGTATGGGGCAAGAAGCCTTACATTTATTCAAACTTCTGTTTTGTGCAGTGCTGGGAATGCAGAAAACAGCACCAGGAGGAAGCTGGAAACAAAGACTGTTCTCCCTTGAAGCTTGCTGCTGTGCATAGCTCCTGAGGAGACAGGTGACAGCTTCCTCTGGAGAGCCAGCAGCATGGGCTGCGTTATGCTTCTGCTGACCCTGATGCACTGCACTTGTTTAATTTGCTTTGTTATTGACCCAACAGGTATTTTTTCCACAGGCACGCTTTGCCTGTGAAACTCTTAATAAAGGTTGCCTAAGGGTGAAGTGTCTGATGTTGTTCAGTGAGGTTCTTAACTGCCAAAACATTGCTGTGTATTGACAAGGTGCTATTTAAAGCAACTCCCAGCCAACAATTAAATGTTCGTTTGCAGCAGTTAGAAGGTTACGCTGAGTGCAGATAGGAACAAGTGTAAGCCTTGGAATTAGTGGGGGAGAACACAGCAGTGCTAAGGCTGAAACCTGCAGCGTGGGCAGCTCCCTGAACACAGTTGTGCTGAGCTGAGGGGGGGGAGGAAAAGCACTGAAGGCTGGGAATGGCTGGGCCTGGAGGGCAAAACATACAACCCTATAGAGGCACCTCGTTTCAGAGAAAACAAACAATTCAATCTTGGGCTGTATTTAAAATACTACAGGAAGGCTCATCTCTCGTCGGAGGGGCACAAAGCCAACTTGTGCAGGGTGACAGAGCCAGGCCCTGATTTCTTTAGCAGAAACATTTGGCAGCAGCACAAACTGTCCAAGCAGTGAGAAAGGAGAGGACAGAGAAGCTGGCACTGGGGTGAGTGGGTGCCCTGAGTGCTGTGAGGCTGCTGAGGCAGGGCAGGCATTGGGGTTTGCGAGGTACCTCCAACGGTGGATGAGCCCTTGGGGAACAGCTGCACTTCCATCAGAGGAGGGGCTCGCTGTAACAGGGGATGCAGCTCGAACAGCCACTGCTCACCTCGAGGAATGCCGTATTTCTTCTCCATGCCAGTTGGATTTGATGGAGTCACACAGTTCATGGTCACCTCCTTCCTTAAGCACCGGTCAATGTCCACAGCGCTGAAGAAAGCCACGGACTGCGGCAGATCCTGGAGGCCCAGCTTGTAGGCAAACATGCACCTGGAAGCACAAGAGACCAAGCGGGGCGGTGCTACACATCACACTCAGCTCTGTCACACCTGACCTGCAGCACGCAAGATGTTACACAGCCCGAGGAGCAGAACCCCAAAGGCAGCGCCCCATTGGAAAGGAAACCAGAGGGAGTGCCTTAGACTGAAAACTCCTTGCCACAACCTTTCTTTCACTGCAAACACCGATCGTTCTCTGCCAGGGAGAGAACCACGTGCCCTTTTTTTGAAAGGAAGAAACCAGCTATTGCTTAAAAGTTACAGCAAACCCACTAACTTCTCTCACGCTCAGCCAGTCCTCCCATTCCTGCACGCAGGGGCTTTGATCAGCCGCAGGTTGGGCTGGAACAAAGGCAGCTTCACAAAACATTGGGCAGCCGCTGTTGCAGATTACTTTGCACCCATGTCAATCAGCGGCTGGAAGACAAAGTGCTTTGTAACTACTGGGTAGCAGGAGGGTCAAGGATTGCCAAAGTGGATGTGGGAGGAACAGAGTAACAGTACGTTCAGCCTCCTAGGAAGAAAGGACCAACCCGGCCCTTCACTTCTGGCTAATCCTCCCACGCAGAGCAGATGTTGGATTTTCCCAGCAGGAAGCCCTGTGCCTGCAATAGCTGCTATAAAGGCACAAACATCAGGGCGTCTCCTCCCGCTGCGCACGCTGCCTGGGCACAGAAAGGCTGTTTGCTGTATCCTTACCTCAGCCCGCGAGAAAATAGCTCTGCTTTGGCCAACTCCTGTATAAACCAAATACCATAAAGCACAGGGAAGGGGATTTCACAAAGCTGCCTGAGCTGGAGCCAGAGCAAAAGGATCCCTGGGGGTGTGAGGGCAGGAGGGCTCCAGGCTGAGCTTAACCCAGCAGGCACGGGCCAGGAAGGCAGCAGGGCTGCTGCTGAAGGGGCACAGAGCTGTGCCTCTCACTGCCTGCCCCAAAAGCAAGGAGAGAAGAGGGGCAGCCAGCCTGACTCCCAACAGCTCACTTAAACCAAGGGCTGCTGCCACACGATGGCCATGTACGCAGGAGGAGATGCGCTCACAGCCCCTCCACAGCAGAGATGGAGCTGCTGCCGTGCCCCTCTCGCCAACAGATTATCCCTGGAAGCCAAAGCTAACTCCACACACAGCCATCAGAGCTGCAAATGAAGGAGCTGCACTCTAGAGTTGCCATGCCTCCTCTAAGCAGAGAAAACCTGCCCTGTGTCACCCTGCCTGCCTTCCCTTTGCCATCACGCTGTCGAGATGCCCATCCCCACCTCTCACCGTGTGAGCAGGTTGGTGATCTGCAGGGCCAGCGCTGCCCGGTAGCGGTCCTGCTCCTGCACCAGGTAGCGCACCTCGTCGTGGATGCTGATGCAGAAGCGCCCGTTTATGTCGTACTCCTCAAAGAGCCACTTCATGGAGACCAGCATGAGGTGCAGGTAGTCAACAGCTGAGCTCTGCACCACCCAGTTCACCCTGCTGGTTAGAAACTGGGAAAGGAAACACAGAGAAATGCTAGGGGAGTATCCAAGGAGTATTCCTGTTACAAGGGAGGGAGCTGGTGAAGCAGTGGTGCTGTGGTTCCTTGATGGTACATAAAGAAAAGGGGCACAGGACCCAACACTAGTGGGTTTCGTCTGCAGCTCCATGTGCCTACATGGTTCCCTGCCCCAAGAAGGGCTGGATTTGGGGTTGCTATTTCAGACAAGCAGTGCGAGCAGCTCAGCACGACAGAGCCACATTCTCACCTCCCCTTTGGCCACTGCAGGCTCCAGAGCCCTGCTGATATGACAACCCAGCACCGGGGTCTGCGGCGAGGCGGACAGGGCGATGCTCTCCAGCTTGTTGAACATTTCGGACTCGGTGCCTCCAGCCCACATTCGATGAGCCACCACATCCCACTTCTTCTTCCTTCGGGACCTATGGGAGCAGAGGGAAGGTTTGCTGAAAGTGTGGGAGAAGTCCTAAACACTCTCTTTGGGGCTGGGGCAGTCAGGTGATCCTGCAGCGTTCTGCTGGGAGAGATTGGAGGAGCCCCCAGACCAAACTGGGCTGCATCTAGGAGCGGGGCTGCAGGGGAAGCCGTGCCACAAGCACCCCTTGGGGTCAGAGCATCTCACTTTCTCATGGCTTCTCTCTGGATCTTCTGCACATCCTGTGCCGACACCGTACCATCTTCTGCTCTGTCCACAGCCAGCTCCAGCTCCTTCACCAGCCACTCGCCCTCCTCGCTGAGATGAAACCTGGAGGAGAACAGCACCCAGCTCAGGGTAACGCATGCCCAGGAGGCAGCCAGGACTCACCCCACAGGCAGCACGCACCTCCGGATGCCCTTCGTGACAGCGTACATCTGCTGTGCCTTCTCACGTGCCTGCTGCTGTGTCAGCCGGTGGTTGAACTGCATCAGCAGCCGCTCTGCAAAGGGCTGCCCGGCCCCATAGATGCGCCCATAGTTGATGACCTTGGCGTGCTCCCGGCTGATGCCCACCGTGGCGGCCGTCTTGCTATGCAGGTCTGTCCCATCACTCTTCTTCCCTTGCAGGGTCATCCAGCCAAAGGCCGTGCATCCTGCGGTGGGAAGGAAGGGGTCAAACACCACACAGGGATGGGGTCGCGGTGCCCAAAGACACAGCCTTGCTCACCATGCATGCCGGCAAAGTGAGCCTCGCCCAGGACCGCCGCTATCCACAGCTCCTGGGAGTCCACATCTGCACCCACCAGAGAGTAGCCAGGCGGCACCTGGACCATGGCCTTCAGCTCGCTGCCCACACGGTCAGCCTGCAGGACACGGCGCCTGGCTCAGCACACCCCATGTACACCACATCCCACGGCCCAAGCACCGCTGCCTGGCCCCCGATGGCCTGCACATAGCCCTACCCGGGCGTTGCTGGCTGTCAGCCACGTGGGCTCCACGGCCCGACGGGTGATGGTGCCCGCAGTCACCACCTGCGGCAGGATGGCCCCGTAGTCCTCCTCCTCGCTGTAGGCCGGGTGCCTGTTGCACGGGCACAGGGTGAGCACGGGCCCTATGGGCTCCCCCAGCCCGGCTGTCCTGCTCTGTACCTGGTCACCACGCGGGGCAGCTCCCCCTTCTTCAGCCACACGACCACCTGGGAACTGAGGGACGTGGTGTGAGGGATACACAACAACAGGGCACAACGCAGCCCCAGCCACAGGGATTCAAGGCACCGGGCTGACCTGACCCGCTTGTGAGCGTTCCTCCAGAAGGAAACCATCTTGTTGATCTCCAGGGCTCTGGTCCCATGGGTGCGGCCCACGGCAGCCCGCAGCGTGCCATCCTCCATGCGGGGCAGGAAGTCCTTGGCGAAGGGACTCCCCACGTTGTTCTCATTGCCGTCCTTCAGCAGCAAGGAGATGCCAGGGCTCAACACAACGCAGCCCCACATACACCCTCCGACCTCAACTGGAAACACCTCTGCCACCATCCCGTGGGACGAGGGAGCAGGGATGGCTCCGACTTGCCTTGTGGGGCAGCTTGAAGAACCAGCATCCAGGGACGTTGACATCATTGTAGGGGCCGTTGCCATGGTGGAACGAGGGCTGGCTGCTCTCCTCCATCAGCTCTGGCAGCCCGTCCTCATCCTGCAAGTGGCAGCGTGAGGTGATGCCAGGCACGGTGCCCCTCTGCACTGCTGGGAACTCCCAGCACAGAGGGATCACGGAAATGGGATCAGATTTACCACCGCATCCCGCAGGGAACTCAGCTTACCTGCATCTGGCTCTGCTCTGCCCTGCCCGACCGCTCCATGTCCAGCTCCAGCTGGCTCAGCTCCTCCACCTGCAGCAGAGCGGGGCAGCTCCAATAACCATCCCCAGCCTTGATTATGGGGTATTCCCTCATCCCAGACCCCGCAGCCACGCACCTTCTGCCACATGCTGCTGCCCTCCAGCACCATCAGCTCATCCTCCACGCCAACCTCCTCTGGGGGCTGCTCCTGGCCCCTCTGCAGGCAGTGCTGCCGATACAGTCGCTCGATCGCCCTGCCAGGGCACAGAGCACGACCAAACGCTGCAGCTGAGCCCCTTACAGAGCTCCGCGTCCCAGCCGTGGACTCTCCATGCCCCGCGCTCCCTCACCTGTGTGGGCAGACAGGCCCCTCTGGCTCTGCGGAGGCTGCAGGCAGGTTGTCCTGCCGCCCTGGCACCAGGTAGCCCCAGCCGTGCTTCTCCGAGTAGTGCAGGGGGAAGCCATCCCAGGCCAGGCGCATCAGCTTTGGGGTCACCCGCATCTGCAGGCTGATGAGGCTGGGCCCCGGCACCCAGCCATCCTCCTCCAGGCGCAGGCACAGCTTGCGGTACCAGCTGTGGGGCACGGCCGTGGTCAGGGAGCAGGGAGCAGGCACTGGGTGCTCCGCTGTCCTCAACTCACCCCGGGTGGCCCGGGAGGTGCTGCAGCCTCTTGGGCTGCAGTGTGACCGTCTCCTTCAGGCGCTCCAGGCAGGTGTGGCTCTCGGGGGCTCTCAGCTCCTCCTCCTCACTGGGGGGACCGGGGTCTGACAGCACAGGGGGCTGAGCATCCCTCCAGCCCATCGCCCTGCAAACACTGCAGCATCCCTCCACGCTCACCTTCCTGCAATTCCTGAGCAGAGCCCGTCTCGGAGGCTTCGCTGTTTATTTTCTGATCCTTCTTCCTCTTTGGGGGTTTCTTCTGTTTAAACTCCTGCGTGTCCCACTCCAGATCCCAGAGCCAGGGGTCCTCCTTGTACCTGTGGGCACACCGTGGCTCTCCCCCTGCAACCAGTGCTCAGCCTGGTCCCATGCCTCTCCCCATACCTGTCCTCGTGCAGCAGCTGGCAGGCATCATTGGCCAGGTTCATCAAGGACTTTTTCATCTCCTTCTGGAGCTCCTCGTAAGTGCCCTGAGCATCGTCCAGGTACCTCCTCCAGTTGCTGTTGACCGGCAGGTAGGACACCCCCATCTCCAGCATCCCAGCAAACGTCACGGGGTGGGGACACCTGGAGCCCAAAGCCAGGGGTTGGGAACTGGGCACCTCCGGGAGGGGAGCTTCCCTCCGAGCACCAGCCTACATCCCAAGTGAGCGTGCCTTGCATTCATGACTTCACCCAGCCCCCTCCAGCCCCTCTCACCTCTCCATGAAGAGCGGCAGCTGCTCCTGGAACACCTCATGGGTGGCCCGGACATCGCTGGCACAGTACGACATCAGCTCCTGGGAACACAGTGTGATGTCACCAGCACTGGGAGAAACCACAGAGCCCAGCACAGCTCCCCCCATACACACAAATCCTTTGCAATGAGTACCAGCCATGCACCAAAGGGAAAAAAAAAACACCAACAAAAGCTGTTTCCTGCCCCATTGCCATCCCAAGCACCACTGCCCATACCTGGAAGTTATTCCTGACATCAGCCATGGTCCCCTTAACAAACAGCTCTCGTGCCTCCTTCTGCAGCGGTTCCCCTCCCACGTATAGTGCGTGCACATCTGCCAGGTTGTTGATGCTGCTGACGTGCACCCAGTCCCACGAAGAGACCTGCAGCAGGCAGACAATTGGAGGCAGAGCCCAGCCCCACAGCAAGGGAGAAGTGGGAAAAGGATTAAAGGATGATCATTCCATCCCATCCCATTCTATTCCATCCCACCCCATTCCATCCTATTCAATCCTACTTTCATACATTCCATCCTACTCCATCCCACTTCGTTCCACCATATTCCATTCCATCCCATCCAGTTCAATTCCATTCCACCTCATCCCATTCCACTGCATCCCACCAATTCCATCCCATCCTATTCCACCCCATTCCAACGTGCTCCCTTCTACTCCATCCTATTCCATCGCATCCCATCCTACTCCTTTTCATTTTATCCTTTTTCATCCCACTCCATTCCATTCCATTCTATTCCATCCCATTCTGTTCTGTCCCATCCCATCCCATCTTATTTCTTTTCACTTCATTTCACCTCATTCTGACCCATTCCATTCCATTCTATCCTATTCCATTTAGATCCCTTTCATCCTATCCCCTTCCATTCCATCCTATTCTATCTTATCCCATCCCCTGCCCACTTTCTCTGGAAGCCACTGGCAGCGATTCATGCAGCAGAGCCACTCCTAAGCTGTAGGGAGCAGCTGGGGCTCAGCTTCACACTCACCGCCGGCCCCTCAGCTTTGCTGCGCGTCTTCTTCATGTGCTGCCTGACCTGCTGCAGCCCCTTCCTCTTGCCATGCTTGGCGGCCATCCAGAGGCTGCGCTGGAAGCCCGTCAGCCCCGAGATGGCCATGTGCATGCTCATGGTGTCCAGGAAACGCACCCGGGAGCCCTGCAGGGAGACAGCAGGATGTGCTGGGGGAGAAATGTGCTGGACACGGGCTGCCCTGAGCTGCGGGTGCCCCAGGCCAGGTTGGATGAAACCCTGGGCAGCCTGAGCTGGTGGGGACACCCAGTCCACGACAGGAGACTGGGATTTAAGGTCCCTTCCAATCCACACCATTTTATGACTCCGTTATGCATGCGGGGAGCTGCAGCACGAAGCATCACTGTGCATCTCACCCGGCGCCCGCTTCCGCACAGCCCCGAGCAACGCGCGGCAGCAAAGCAGCCGAAGCAGCACGGCCACGTGCACTCACCTGGACGAGGTACTGCTCTCTGACGAAGGCGCGGTCGAAAGCCACGTTGTGCCCCACCACCACCCTCTCGCCTCCCTCCTGCTGCCTGCCGGTCCCCTCCAGGGGCACGAGGTCGTGCAGCTCCAGGCGGGGGCCCCACGAGTAGCGCTGCTCCAGCAGGCGCCGGCTGCACCACGAGTACCTGCGGCACGGGGCACGCGGTCAGCGCCCCGCACCGGGGGGCGGCGGGAGGGAGGGGGGGAAAGCGCGGCTCGCTCACCACGCGTGCGGGGACACCGCCACGGCCATGGTGGGGCACTGCCCGGCGGCCACGCACACCTCCACGTCCAGCACCAACGCGCGCTCCCGCGGGCACTCC
>JAOWBP010004028.1:10313689-10327146 GCA_028571105.1 Tragopan temminckii | reverse complement strand
GCAGAGGGAGCCGTTCCCACCGCCTTCCCGGGGCTGTTTGCTGCCCCCGCGGTGCGGGAGAGGAGCGAGATGGGCAGGATGCTGCCGCGCTCCCTCTGCTTGCATGTATGGGTGCGGGTGCCTGGCCCCGTCTTTTTGGCAGAGGGGAGAGGGCAGCATCGGGGCCTGAGCCCGCACCCATCTGGGCGCAAGAGTGTGAAAAGTGGAAGCTCCGTGCACCCCGGGGGCTCCGCACCATCCCCAGCGCAGGGCCGGCACCAGCTGCCGCAGAGACCCTGTCCAGGGCCAAAGCACCGCCGTAACCCCATCAGGAGAAAGGATCTCAGCCTGAATTCGGCTGTACCGTGGGAAAGCAAAGTTCCGAGGAGCGCTGTTAATAGAGATTCTAATGAGGAGTCATTGGAGAAATTAAAAAGGGGCAGAGAGAGACGGCGGCGGCAGCGCTAATTCCGCAGGAAACCTCCCAGGGAAAGGCAGCGCAGGCGGGAGCGCTGGGAAGCATGAAGGCCTGGAATTAGACTATCATTTAGAAAGCGTTACTAATCTGAAGTTACAGCGGTAATTCCGTGATTTGCTGGGTCCCACACGCAGCGCCAGAATTAAAGATACGGATTTTGGAGAAATGTAACTCAACGGCGGCTCCGCGGCTCGGCGAGCGCCGAATGAATCATTCATTCCAAAGGCAGCGAAAGACGTGTCATTAGGAGCCGACCTCCTTCTCTCTATCTGGAATATGCGTGCTCCGTGCAACCCCAGAAATTGTGGAAGGGATCGGAGGTGGGAGGAGGGAACGCAGCCCTTTCGCTCCTCCGTTACGTTGGTTATTTATAAGAAATAATTTTCCAATTATTTTGCGCAATGTTGTGTTTGGTGCTCTGTTCCTCTATTTATTTATTTTCCCTCCCGTGTGATAGCACCGAGTCAGGTGCGGTGGAGATGCTTTAAAACTGGAGCGAACAAAGCGAGCAAGGTGCTTGATGAATGCATTTATTCCGGAGTAATGATTTGATGGGGGATGGAAGAAAGAAACATTCAAATTCCTAATGAATGTAATTCAGGGGGAAGCGTTGGAGCGGTGGTGGAGGAGAGCTGCGTGCTGGAGTGCTGCTGCATGGCACAGCCCAGGAGGGAGTTCTGTCCTCGGCTTTTGTAGTGGCAAAAGGTGGACATTTAAAAAGAAAATCCAAGGAAAAAAAAAGTACATATATATATACACACACACATATAATAAATGTGTTTGTGTGTGTGTGTATATAAGTACATAGATATAATTTATGAAATAAAATGGAAGTGTGCGATCAGGGTGTGCACATGAACTCCTACAAAGGACAAGGCGAGCTGTGTTGCCTTGCTGTTGGACCAGGTGCTCAGACAGCACCCTCAGCTCCCCAATTTTCCCCTCCCCGAAGCTCTCTGCTCTCAGCTGACTGTTTGGTTGTTGTGCAGGTTGTAGGGCTGGTCCACGTATCCCAGAGCCGTTCTCCCAAAGCAGGCTTCAGGCAGGGATGGAGCACCTTGCCCTATATGTTCTGGGCAAGAGGAGCAGTGGTCACCTTTTTGCTGGGGTTTCATTCTTCGCTTTCGCCCTGGGAGTTGGCAGTGAGAGTGCACCCATCCTCACTACAGTGCCCGCCTTGTAGCCCAGTGCCACTTCTCCGCTTTCTGCCTTCTGATGGGCCTCTGACTCACCTCCTTTGGGTATGGAATGGGTTTTGGTGAGTGGAACCACACCTGAAGCATCTCAGCAGCCTGCTGCCGCTCGGCCCTGCGCCCTGCTGGTGTCGGTGTCGGTGTCCTTCCTTCCTCCCAAATCCAGAAGGACGGTGCCTGCTGGTGCCCCCATCACCTGTGAGGCGGGGTGACGCTGCAGGCAGGGAGCAGAGCGGGGCTCCCAGGTCCCTCCTGCTGCTGGTGGCAGACCTTTGGCAGAGGTACAGGGTGCGGTGAGGGTGGGGTGATGTCTCCGAGGCCGGGTGTGATGTCTTTGTTCTTCAGCAGTGCTGGGGGTGGGCAGATGGAGATGGGGATGTAAGGATCCTCGGGGGTAAGTGGAAAATGCCATTAGGGGATCAATGCCATAGGGCAACGCGTGCTCAAACTCTTTTATTTATTTCTCTTCTCCAAAACTTCTCCCCATGCAGCGGGATGGGCTCATGGATTTGTACCCAGTGCCCAACCCGTGTGGCTCTGAGTGGGTGGGGATGGGGCTGTGCGGTGCCTGCTGCTCCAACAAGCTGCGCTGAATGGAGGCAGGGCCGTTTGGTTATGGATGAGATCCCATCAATGGGCATTTTTGTGGAATTGCCTGGCGATGGCTGGTGTGGAGCTGGAGGCCTGGCTCCATCGGTCCTTTTGTCTCCGTGATTCATCGCGTGCTGCCTTCACCCACCTGCCCCTGTGTCCTGGCTCTGTCTGTGCCATGGGGCTGCACTCAAGGCCCTACCCAGGTCTGCAGCATACAGCTCCCATCCCTTCAGGGCAGGGCACTCTGTGAATGCCAGGTGCTAATTTGACACTGAGAGCTTTTCAGAGCTGTGAGCACGAAGGTGTTTGCATCTCACACGTGGTGCGGGTGCCACGTGTCACCTGGGCGCTTTGTCACCCCAGATTCTCACGAGCTGTTGGGGTTGCTGGTGTGAGATGGGGACATCGCTGGCTGTGCCAGCTTCCCTCTGCCACCCACTCCAGGGTGGTTTGCTGCTTTTTGGCGTTTCTTGCCCCAAAACACGTTGGCAGAAGCAAGGTGTGCAGGGTGGGGACGGAGCTCTGGGTGCCACATCCGTGTTTATTCAGCGGCTCAGATTGGGTTTAGGGGCGTTCGCTTGCACAGCTCAGGAATGGTGGTAAAAAAAAGAAAATGGACTGGGGAGGAAAGCACACAATCTCCGTCAGTTAGCTGTCTCTTGGAAACTTGGTTTGCTGTTACTATAGAGGCTTTCTCTTTTCCTTCACCCTGGTCTGGCCTTAAGTACCACTTTAAGTGGGCTTTGCTCATTCACATCCAGGCTCCTTAGAGCAATTGAGCCCGCGGGGGTTTGAAAAGAAGGGACAGTCCCTCAATGGCAGGACCTTGGGCCAGGCTAATTGGTTTTGGTTCAAGGGGATACTGGATTTGTGAAAAGCCCAAAGCCATCTTTCCCACGCCAAATCCCGGCCCTTCAGAGGGGGAAGTGTGGGGTGCCAGGTGGGGAAGGAGCTGGAAGAAGGGTGATGTGCTCGGAGCTCCGTCACTGCCCCGACACCCACCAGCCCCTGCAGGGATGGGCACCCCGTGGTAGCATAGGAATGGGTCCCTGCTCCGTAGCACCGTCCTGCTTTCATTTAACCTTGGCTTCAAGGCTGCCACGGAGATGCTGGGAGGAGCAGAAGGATGGGACCAGGGGAAAGCTGACAGCACCAAATCGCATGCGTGCGTGTCTTTTATGTCTCATTTTGATTTGGGATTTTATTTTTTTCCCCTTACGTTGAATATCTCTGGCACCATTCCAGCAGTCCCATGACCTTTACTCTCCCAGATCCATAAAAATCACTTAATTATTGGGCCGAAAATCAAGGCTTGGAAACAAAGCCAGCTTATGGGACCATCATTTCTTGATGTATTTCCTGCGAGGACATATTTCTGGGCACCTTCAGAGCCGTGCACGCGGCGTGTTGGATATGAGATATCAAGGCATTATTTATTGAGGAAGTCTTCACACTCCCTCATCTGTTATAATTAACTGATGACATTTTTTCTAAGGTTCAAAATATGGTGAAAAAGTATAATTAGCGCGAAGCTGAGGCACTGCATTAAAATGTCTCCTATAGTTAATGTAAGATCGTGCTGCTATTTATTATAGGAGGGGTCGGCTCTGACCTCTGTGTTGCCTAACACTTTTTATTGTAAAGATTCTTGAACTTTTTTTTTCTCTTTTTGAGACCCTCTGACACTCCCATTGTTTGCTGCGGGCCCTTGAAATTCGGTGGGGGGAAGCTGTTCGGCGAGAGCGATGCCTATTCTTTGTCCCCTAAATTCCTTTCAGGTTTAGCTGAATTATGAATCATTCAGAATCGCAATTTCCCTTCGGTTGCCTCTTTGAGGCTGGGGGAAGAAAAATAAATGTGCTGTTTCTCTGGAATAATAATCACAACAAACCAGAAGCGCGGTGTCCTGGCACGGCTGGGTTGGATGGAAGAACCATCACGACCGCCTCTATGAGCCCCCTCCACATCCAACCGATCTGTGCCCCGATCTCCCGGAACCAAACTTGGTGCTGGGAGAAAAAAATTGCATTTGTGTGCATGGGTCCTGCCAGCCCCAGCGGTTCGCCTTCCTGCACCGCCGACCCCGGGAGAGCAGCCTTCTGCCGCTGCCAGATAACATTAGCTCTGTATTTCATAGTGGCAGAAATCTGTGCCGAGGCTCCGGGCTCGAAATCCCTCTCCCCGCAACGAGCATGGGGCAGAGGGAGGGGAATTTGCTACACTTGCGTACAATTGGTTTGGTTGTTTTTTTTTTTTTGCCTTTTTTTTTTTTTTTTTTTTGTTTTTGATTTTATAAAAAATTTATTATTTATTATGCAAAAATAAAAAATTTTCTGTATGTTTAGAATGCACGTGATTTCTGCGGATTAAAAATGTACGGGGTTTAAGGCACCGAACCAAGCACTCGCAGGTTGGGGTGCACGACTGCGCTTTGGCCGTGGGATGTAATTCAGCCTCTGCTGACCGTGCCCATCTTGGGCTGCAGTGACTCGGTCACAGCCTATTTATAGCTTGCTCCCTCTTTCCCTGGTCGGGGTAGACGCACGGCGAGGTGGAATTGAGGTTGCATGGACAGCCGTAAATTGAGCCTTTCCTAACTTGTGAAGTGCTTGACCACGGAGTTCAAATGAGGCCTTTTCAGGGCTGGGTTTCTGCATGTGGCATTAACGGTGTTGGTAGGGGATGAAAAATGCAGGCGTAGAGAAGCCATAGAACAGCAAAGCCCAATCGGACTATTGAAAGTGCTCTTTGAATAGGTGGGGGAGTCAACAGAGCCTACACTTGATCTGAGCTCAATGGCCAAGAAGATGTCTCCAAGCTGAAAGGGGGAAGCCTTTGTTCCACCAGCACAGCCACGATGTTTTCTTTGCCTTTGGTTTTGCCTCGTTCACTCCTAGGGAGGTTTGGGCTCCTCTTGAAGAATCTTCATTGTGTTCACTGAAATTGCACTTGGCAAAGCTGGTGTGGCCTTAGGAGGGTGCACACGCGCGTGCTCTCGGCATCGCACCTCCCGACGTGTGCTGCCTGGGTCCTCGCCTCGCGTGCTCCTTCTTCCCATGGAGCACGTGTTGAAGGGAAAAAGTGCATTATATGGGAGATTTAATCTCTTGTTTTTAACTGCTGGACGAATTTCCTCTACTTTCCTTGGGAGCTGATGGCATGCAATGTAGATTCATCTTTGCTGGAGATGGCTTTCTTTTTCCTTTTCTTTGTTTCCTGGGAATTCTCTCCATTCTGCCTTGCAGTATCTGCGAGGACACATTTAGTTCTCCCTGTTCTATAGCAGAGAACTCCAGCCATTTTTGCCTCATGGGTTCCTGCAGCCTGGTATCCTACAGGGACTGCTCCTGTGTTGGCACAGTGTCTATCTACGTGCGCCACGTTGGGGTTTCCATTGTGTGGGTACTGCCCAGCCTTCCACAAGCATCTTCTTCATAACTTTCCCCCTCTCTCCCACATCTCAGTTCAGCAAAGGGCCTGTCTATCTGGATGCAGGCAATAAACGTCTGTTCTCACCCTGACTTCTGTTAATGAGATAGAGACAGGTAAGCATCACACATACCAACTTTCCTGCTCTCAGCAACATCAAGGAAACGGTGACAAGCTATTAATGGAAAGTGATGGTCTGGGTGCTAATTAGTGCTTCCTTTTCAACTTTTACCTCCATGTCTCCGCGATGCCCATCCCAGCCTCTCCTTTCTCCTTGCATCTCTTTGTTTCCAGCACGTTCCTCGTTCACTGCACACATCCCACCTTGAAGGGGCTTCTCTGTTTTTTCCTACAAATTGCTTGCTGCATCTCTTCATTCTCTTTTTGTAGCCCTTTTTTTCCCTTGGTAATTGCTGCCTGTACCTCCTTTCTCCAAAAGAATGAGCACGATATTGTGGTGGGGTCTGAGACCTTGGGGATTGGGCCATACAAAGTTGGTCGTGAGTTTCTCATCTTCATCACCGGGCTGTGATATCTGCTTGTGGCACCAGTGCATGGGGTCACAGCACCCTGGGGACATGAGGTCAGAGATCTGTCCCCTCTTCCCACAGGTAACGCTATTGGGAGTCTTCCAGAAGCTCCCAGGTCCTGGTCACAGAGCAATTAGTATTAAAGCAGATCCAGTGGTGATGCCCAGAGACAGATCAGGATGGCTCTCTGCTGTGTGAACCTGTAGGAAATGACAGGTTCTGCAAAACCCTAAGTGCTCTCACTTGCCACCAGGCCCAGAAGGGGCTCTTTTTTCCGTCTCCACCCCAATCCCTGCTGCTGCTTCAGTGTGATGTCTGGCCTCAGCTTGGTGCCCACTCTCTCCCACACCTCTCTCCTGTCTCCTAGGCTCTCTGGCTTCCTCGAGGACCTGACTATTCCCTCCTCACTGTTTTCGCATGGGCTGTGCTTTTCCTGCTGCCAGGCGCATCCCACAGAGCCGCCTAATCTGCCTCTGTCATTCCCAGTCACAGGCTCAGCACACACCGTAGCTTTGTGGGGAATGCTCGCAGGGCAGCTATGGTTTGCATATTAGCTAATTAATTTTCATGACCAAACGATGCTGCCTGGTCTCCTGTTTATGCTCTTTGCTGCTCCCCTCTCCCTCTCCTTGCTGACACACACACGAGACGACACATCTCCTCCGAACGTCAGCATCCTCCCGCAGCCTTGAGATGCGAGTGGTTATTCTGTTGGCTTGTCAAACGCGGGTTTCCCAGCTTCATGGTACACAGGGGCCCCCTGTTTCACATTTGCTGATTCTTATTAGACCCAGCGCGCGAGGGCCCCGTCTCTCCCAGCAAAGCACCGCGCTGCATCCCATCCATAAATCCAAGCCTGGAACAAAGCCTCCTCTACCCTGCCCCATATTTCTACCCAGCCTGCCCGCTTTCCCCTCTCTCTCCCTTTCTCTTTCTCTCCCCCTCTCCCATGCTGAAGGTTTCCTAGTGCCAGGGAGATATGATAATTCTTGTGAAGAGAGCATGAAATGCCTCTGCTCTTTGTGTCTGTTTAATTCAATGAGAATCCCAGCCCCAGATGTCATGAATGGTGGGCTTTGTGCTGGCCCTTCCTAAGCCCTAACCGCCAGCCCTGCTCTCTGTCTTTCTTGTTTCCCACCACTGGATACTGATTAACAAACTAAATTATTTTTCCTCCCTAATGATGTTTTCCCACTTTGCCCACCAGGCTGGAAGAAGCCACGGGGAGGAAAGAGTTTGTGCAAAGGATGAGATAGCCAGGGAGAAAATTAAAGAGACAGTGTTGCTCTCTGGGCTCTGGCAGCGCAGGTCCGCTCGGCTTTATTTCCTTATTAGAGGACATGGTCGTGTCTGGCTGTATTTTATGTGGCTGTGTGTATTTCAGCTGAGGGGATGGGCTCGAAAGCATCTGCACAAGGTATGCTCTAAAGCACGCCAAGGTCCGTAACTCACTTGCAATTGTGTGCACAAGTCTGCAGGGTCCCAAATTTAAGGTCTCTTTTCCAGCCCTTTCTTCATGAGCAATGTTTGGTAATTACTTGACATCCGTCCATACATGTAGGAGCCGCTTTCTAATTGAGACAAATTCTCTTTTTCTTAATCAGAGCTGACTGTGAGTTCATGGAGCGGGATGCCTTGGGAAGGGATGGGACGTCTCCACCTGAGCGAGGAGAGGTAAGTCCCTGGGAGTCATACCAAAGGACTGAGTCCCTCTGTGTAATGGGAGAGCAGCTCTTTTACCTGATCCCTCCCACAGCCAAATTTCCCAGTGAGGCTATTGAACCAGGGCCAGGGCCAGTTGTTAACTGCTGCTAGAGAAGGCCAGTGGTGATAACCCAGTGAGCCCGTATGGAGCTGGAGGCGAGCAGCCAAGGTGGACTGTGCAAAGCCTACCTGCTTCCCAGAGCCTAGCAGTGCTCTTTGCTACACACCAACAAGGCTGTGGCCAGCAAACACCCTCCTGGAGCTGGCAGAGAGGGTGGGTGCAAACCTACGCAAGCAGGAAAAGCAGTAGGGAGGAAGAAAGCCTTACAGCAAAAAGCAGAAGCTTTGAATGGTGTAGCTGGGAGGTGGTACGAGAGGTGTAGCTGGGAGTCATTGAAGTGGGCAGGTGGTTTGGCATTTTGCTTTTGTTTGTTGTTCCTCGGTTTAGATGCAGGCAGGAAGAATAAGCAGAGAAAAGGGTGTTGCTTGCCTGCACCCACCAAGCACAGCCACTGCATACAGCACAGTACCGCCTTGTGTACGGCCTTTGCTTCCCACCGCAGTCACATCTGACCCTTATTACTTCTGCAAGGTAGAACAAGGCAGGAAAAATGGCTGTGCAGTGAGCTTCTTCATGCGCCAGGATTTATTAAGAACAATAGGGGAAATCAATCCATCTATGTAGAATACATCGCAGGCTGCAATGGGATAAAGCATTTATTCCGCTCTTGAAGGGTAGAGCTATAACTCATGGGAGGCAAAACCCTTAGTGCTCCGGAGTCCCTTCCCTTCATGTGTGCAAAGAAATGCTTTAGCCCATGGCAACCTACCCGCTATTGAATTTGTGTGGAGGATCTGCTGCCCTTCCCCTCCGCCGGCCCCTTTTTGGAAGGCGAGTCACTCATTAAAACACACCTCTGGAAAATGAAGGGGCTGTCTGTTCGAAGGCATCTCTTCATCTCGGCTTTATTTAAAACAGAAGAGGAGAGAATAGAAATGTCTTGGTGACGTAAAAGCAACCCCCCACCAATTTGGAACAGAGAGATTAAACCAGTGCAGGTTTTGCTGCAACTTTCTGCTGATGCCCAAGGACCAGGCACAGCAATTACAGTGGAGAGGGACAGGTTGGGCATTGTAGCAAAGCAAGCTGATGCCAGGGAGAGGTGTGCACTGTGACTGAGCGTGTCCAATGCTGGCTAGCTACATGTGTGTCTCTATATGCAAGTACTACCCTGTGCCCAGCTCTCCAGCTTGCAGTAGACAACATGCAGAGCAAAGACTGGAGCAGTAGTTAGCAGGGGCAAAAGGTGACTGGGATTTGTTATAATCTTTCTGGGTGTGTGAGAGTGTGAAGGCGGGGGGGGGGGAGCGGGCATTAATAGTGAAATGGTATTTTCACTAAGCCTATTTTCACTGGGTCTAATCTATCTTGTGGGAAGAGGATCTCTTCAATAGGGCAGACCCAGTGAGTCTCATGAGCTGTTTGGAGGGGGTCTGGAGAGCTGAGGAGCACGGGCAGGGGGAGGCGTAGCAATTGAGCGGACACATGTCAGACGGTCTTCCTCAGCAGAGATGACTTGGTAGGTAGCGTGCTGTTGGGCAGATGGGGTTAATTCTTACACCCAAATCAAAAGGCGACCGAGGGGGGAATGTTTTATTAATGAAAGCAGCCCTTTGTGAGTATTCCTCCTGAGGCACGTTCCCTCCACCCGCTGCCTTCCCCCCTGGCTGCTGTCTGGCCCTGCGTCTTGCTCAGTACCTGCTCAGCTGCCACTCACCCACTGATGGGTTTCATCAAGAAGTGTCTCTGCATGTCTGAGTCCTGGGCCTGGGTGAGCAAGGCCATGCAGGAGGAGGGTCAGGTCTTTGGCTTAGCCAGCCTCAAGAAAGGGATGTGCCGCAGACAGCAGAGCTTGAGCTCTCGCAGGTTGTATGCCAGCCTATCACTTGCTGCACAGTCATCTTTCAGTGACATCCAAGATTGAGAGACACCATGGTTTGCAGAGCACAAGGGAAAATGCAGGTCAAAAGTGGGCATCTCAGTCGGTAGGGATGAAGGGGACAACTAGAGTTGGGCTGGGGACATTTGGAATGCCCCCTTCCCATTCAACTGCCTCGCTCTCCTGCCAAGGAATGGTCTCTAGAGAAAGGGCAGAGGAGCTGTTTCCATGCTCCAGAAAGCATTGCTGCCTGCTTCCTTGGGGGCACTGGGCAGCTTGTTGTGCCAAAGGACGGGGTTGTGCAAGGGGGAAGGGCTGCGAGCAGAGGTTATTTCTGTCGCTTTGTTAAAAATAAAACAAAAGCTGTTTTATGACAATTGATTCGGAAGAAGGAGGAAGCGGAGCTCAATTCCCAGAGCTCCTTTTAGAAAGGCTCTGCATGCGCACGCGTGCGTTGTACGTGTGTCAGAACAGAGCACCCAAGGAAGGCCAGGTCGGGAAACCTCGCACGGAAGCGGGGAAGAGACCCCGATGCATGGCTGCTTCCCTGAGGGAACCCCCGCAGGGCTAATGTTTGATCTGAGGCTCGGCTGTACTCCTCTGAAACCTTGGGATGTCAGGAGCTCAAAGGGAGCCTGGGACAGAAGAGGATGCTATTTGCATTTTCCTATGAATGCATCTATTTGTATAAATATGGTGTCTCTGTGCATGCGCACACCCCCTGTGCACGCATTTGTTTGAAGAGCAACACGCTGTCCCCGTAGTGTTCTCCGCTTAGGGCCAGAATTGGTTAGTCTGAAATTCAGGCTCTTCCTGGAGGAGCTGTAACTCCCCTCCCCGCTCCAAATCCAGTGCTGCCTACGGACACAGGAGTCCCGAGAAGTTTTGCCATGCGATAGCGGAGTTTCATTGTAGAGGATTGCGACTCCCCCTTTCAAATTTGCACAGACATCAAAAGAGTCTGGAAGGTTCAAACAGATCACAATGTAATCAAAATGCCAAGCCACCGTCTGTTTCTGCCTTTGGGTTGACAAGCAGGATTAGCACCCAAGGGAAGCAGGGTGTAATAGTGTTTCACGGGCACTGTGAACGGCCCAGAAGTGCACGGAGTACAGAAAGGTTAGCCGAAGGGCAGGTCTAGCTACAGATGCATGGTTGGGGGGTGGATTTTAAAGCAAGGAGCTGTATGCGTACAACCTCCATGGATATTTCCTTTAGCAGAAGCAGGACTGTCCTGTGTATGGCTACGTCATGCTAGAAGCAGTTTAAGCTCAACTGGAGAAAGCCAGTCTTGGCCTGGAATACAAAAGGAGCAATGAGCAGCAGAAACGGTTGACCTATAGTGCTGTCATGATAATGGTGGGGCTTTCCATGTAGACAACGCCAGAGTGGAGCAGCCAGCCTGCCGTCCCTTATGTTTCACTGTCTAACCGAGATGTACAACACAGCTTGTCTGCGTGCGGCTGTAGTCACCCTCTTGCCCGGGTAACGCGTGCACTGGTTCTCAGCAGAGTCGTGGAGCAGATGCCAAATTTTCAGTGTGTGTCATGTGCCTATTTTGCCATGCAAATTGCCCCATCTTGGCTAAAGACACATGAAATGCTTCTCAAACACTGCTTTTATGTCAGTAATTGCTATAGCCATCCTGAGGACAGCCCATGACCATGGATGAGAGTTCCTCACTCAGCGTCTGATATTGCTCGCTTGGACAACTGAACAACAGCAATGTTTCCATTGTGAAGTTCCCATTAAATGGGAAACACCAGGTGTAGCTTTGTCTGTGCTGTCTGTATGACTTTACCTTTTCCTTTCATAATTGATTTTGTTTTAAGTTTGTCTTAAATTGAGATTTAGGAAGGTTGTGTGTGCTTTAGTTGTGCCTCTGCAGTTTCAGTTCAGGATTTATTCTATTTCAGAGAGGAGAAAGGCAGATCCTTTCAGTACCTCTAAAGGGGCTGTGAGAAAGAAGGAGGCAGACTCTTTAGCAGGATCTCCTGTGATAGGACAAGGGGAAATGGTTTTAAACTAAAAGAGAGAAGATTTATGGATATAAAAAGGAGGTTTTTTACAGTAAGGGCAGTGAGGCACTGGCACAGGTTGCCCAGAGAGGTGCCGGGTTCCCCATCCCTGCAGACACTGCAGGTCAGGCTGGATGGGGCTCTGAGCACCTGATCAGCTGTAGATGTCCCTGTTCAGTGCAGGGGAGTCGGACCAGGTGGCCTTGAAGGGTCCCTTCCAACTCAACCGATTCTATGGTTCACTCTCTGGTGTCTGGCAGGCCTTGGCTGCCCTCACGGCTCCAGACTTTGACCTGCCTGGTGGGACAGGCATGGCGAGAGCACAGCCACTGCAGCGTTCATGCACACACACCAACGTGCGCTGCCTTGTGCAGGAGAGCTGTACTGTGGTGATTCTCCACTCAAGCTCCGCACTTGGCGCTGCAGATGAACGGCCTGGCTAAGATGGCCGCCCGCTCTGCCTGCGGGCACGCTCAGGCCTGTGATGGCGTCTCCTTGCCTCCCTTTGTCTTCAGGGCAGCAGCGTGGCTGCCCATGCTTCCAGGCCCCAGGTGCCAGCTGCCGGCTGGAGGGCAGCCCGCCGGGACAGGCCCTGAGGTAGCGTGGGCCCTGGCGGCCATTTTGAGGGAGGCGAGCGCTGCTTGTAAGATGGCCGCATGGGCATGAGGTGGGGTGCAGCGCTGCCTCGTCTTCACCACGCTGCCTCCCTCACGCCGTCCCCTCCTTATCTTGCTAATTACCAATGAAGGCAGAACAATAACGGGAGCTGGCATGCCCCAGTTCTTTCTCTGCCACCTCCTTCCTCGGGCGGAAAATCTGCACACACACACACACACACATGCACACCCCCGCCCGCCAGCCCCTCTGTGATATTAATTGAATTAACATACTTCCTAATTTGCCCTGTGTTTTCCGCGCTCCGTCTCCCAGCCGCCTCGTCATGGCTTATCCAACTGGTGGGGAAGGAGCGGACGCATTCTTCCCCCTCCGCTCGTTTGGTTGTATGCGAAAAATCCTTAATGACATATAAAAGGGGTGGCGTGGGGGTGGGGATGGCGGGACAATAGCCCATGAGGGATTTGGCAGGAGACGTGCAATATTTACCGAGATAGACCATCCTTGCTGTCGTTTTGTTGGTGGATTACGATGGCCGTTTTCCCTGCGTTCCTCCATTTATTTATTTTTCCGATGGCGGGGGGGACACGTTGGCACGCTGCTGCTTTGTGTGCCTTGCTTCACCTATGAAAAGGACACATTAAGGTGTTTCCACAAACCCCTGGATGACAAAGAAAGCGCCTTTCTGCTCGGCTTGTAGGCAACAATGACAGAAGCCTTTAAAACCATGATTTTCACTCCCCCCCCAACGATTGCAGAAGGCTTCCCCTAAAAGGAACTTAAATACATATCATTAAATCTAAAGCACTAAGCTCTGCTCCTGCTAACTATGCCACGCTTTTTGTTTCTGATAGTATTTGTCCATTGCGGAGCGCGAGCGAAGGATGCGGAGCCTCCCCCGCCTTCCTCCCTTTGTTTAAATGACAAAATGTTTCAATGTTTTTGTTTAGAAAATAAACCTTAGTGGGTTGATTTCC
>JAOWBP010004028.1:10295487-10313676 GCA_028571105.1 Tragopan temminckii | reverse complement strand
TGGATTTTTTATTTTTATTTTGCATTTATCTTGGCGTGAAATCCAGGCTCCTCCTCTTCCCAGATCTTGGGAATCCATGTTCCTCGTGATCGCTTTTCCCTCCTTTATCTAAAAACACAATGTGATTTTATAGTATTACTCCAAAAACATACCAATAATATTTCGAATTTGAGTATTTGGGGCTTCAGGATATTGCAATTTTTTTTTTTATAAGCGACGAATGAAAAGCGATGATTTAAGTGTGTAATGCACAATGCAGATGCCATGCATTGTAAATACATTTCAGGGGCATAAAATCCAACACAGAGAGCCGGTGTTCCACGAAAGCCGGGAGTCCAAAAATAACTGTAAAAATGAATTGTCTGTCAGGATGAATCTCTCAGATCCTAGCCAATATTTGCGGGGTTACAGTATACAACTGGGTTACTTATTGGCATAAATATCTCATTTTAAAATGCTGATGACAAACTGAAAAAAAAGAGGTGAAGGAGATATTTGACTGATTATTGGATACCGTGGATTCCCCACATTTAATTTCATACTTACATGCTATTTGCTTATCCCATGTTTATGGGTATGCACTTTAGCTTCATATAAATCTCTCCTGTCTGTCTGTCTCGCCGTGTTCTTTTCTCTTCTGCTATCCCATCTGCTTCTCATGGTCCTTCTCCTGAAACCACATCACAGGATCCGATGGGGATAATGGGAATCCGCCTCTGGTCTCTATCATAAACATGCCAACGTGGGCTATTGTGTCGGGAGCCGGCGGTCACCAGATGGTGCTTGGTTGCCCAGGGTCTGTGTCACTGGGTTTGGGCTCTCTGTAAGCCAACAAACCCCATAGTGTTGTATCCCCCCAAGATCTACCCACTCTAGGTAGAGATGGTGTAGGGACATTGGGTGATGTACCCCAGAGAGGAGATGCTTCTGGGAGCGTTCGGCTCTTTGCAGATACAAGCTGCCCTTGCAAAGCTGAGATTTGTTAATTCACGTGCTCAGCTGTGTTCACCCTGTCTGCATTCACGGGAAGGAAAATTAGCGTGTTTACTTCTGTAGGACTAAATGCTGTCCTCATGCAAAAAAAAAAATTAAAAAAAGGAAAAGAAAAAAAAGGTTCGTGCCCGCTTGAGCAGACATCTCCCCTTGCTAGCTGTATGCACCAGGCTTGGGAAGACAGCACAGAGATACCTCTGTATCAATGGGGTGCAGACAAAATCAAGATATCTCCTCTTTCTTGGGCTGCCAGACAGCTCTTGAGTGTTTGCAAAAGGACCCGCTTATGTGGGTATTGTGGAGAGCAGCTGAGGTATGGGGCTTACCCCATGAAAAAATGTTCACTGGGTCCAGCCAGGAGAAACTTGGGGTCAAATCCGGCTCTTCATTTGGTGCCAGCATGTCCTCGTGAGGTCCTGGACGTTGTTGTGCATGTGAGCTGCAGAGTGGGAATTAATGCAGAAATAAAGATTGAAAATAAAAACACTGAACACAGACAGATGGAGAGAGCCTGGCATAATTACATTTAGTGGAGGGCCGCCATGAATGAAACCAATTAAAGGAGAAGCGATGCTTGTATGAGGGAGAGGGGGGGAAGACTTCTCTGTAGCTTCTCAGGCATCCACCGTCCGGTGGGGGTGAGTCCCTGGGTCATGAGCGAGCTTCTGCATGCTTAGCGGGACTTTGCTTATCTGCTAGGGTGAAAAAGAAGGAAATGGGAAATGTAGGACGCTGGCAGAGCAGGAGCTGGCTTGCAGCCAGCCCCAGCCTCATGGTCCCCATTGTCTCATGGCTTTAATGCGTGCCTAGAAATCCAGTATTTAGGATTCAGGTTGCCATTGTAAAGAAGAAAGGTCGTGCTCAGCGCCGCTTGGCGTGGATTCCTCAGGCGGCTCTTTTGCCTGCGTGCCCTGCGCTGGGGCTGGCTTGGCAGAAAGACTTGGGTTAGGAGTGTGCGAGCTGCTGCCGCGTGGCCACGGTGGCTTTGTGCTTTGGGGAGGGTAGAGGAGAATGTCCAGGAAGCCACACAAGGGGCAAGGCATCAAGGCAGGTTTGCACAGGCTGAGTGTGCCTTATGGATGAGCTTGGCTGAACACCTAGCAAGCCACACTTGCTTCAGGGCCCCAGAAATCACTGTTTTCTATCCTTCCTCCCCTCTTCTGCCATCCTGTCCTCTCGGGTGGATGCCTTCTGGGTAGAACAGCAGCTGGCAAGGCTTGGCCAGAATGGCTCTCAGGGGCATTATCACAAGGCTTGGGATTTGGGGTGTTTGTTGCAAAACCACAGCACCTGGAATCATGGGCTGCTTGGAAGCTTCAGTCTCGCTTAAAAATAATCAAATGATGCTAATGAGAAATGGGTTTATGGGCATCATTATTACAGGGAAAACTCTAGAAACAAGACAAAGACATATTTGGGCCTGGAATTACCAATCTGAAGAAAGATTCTCCAAATCCTTGGGTTGTTTTTGTTTTTGTTTTTGGAGTCAGCCTTAGCAATTTTGGGCGGTCATATTCCTGGTATTCAAAGCTGGAGGATGGAAGTGTAGGATACTTCATAATATCAAACAGGGTGTGAAGGAGAGCCTGACAAATTCAAGCACTGTGATATACAATGGGTTGCGTAGGGGCTGGCTGGGATCCTGCTGCATGTACCCATGACTCTTAGCAGTGGTCCAAGCCACTGGTTGTAGGGAAACTTGGAAGCAAATGTCTGTAGCATGTGCTTCAGTCTCTGAAATGTAGTAATTGGTAATGCTGGTCCCAGCTGCCCTGTTCCGTAAGGGGCCAAGCAAGGGATGCTCATGTGTGTACGTGTCTGTGGAGGTGGTAGAGACAAGGCTGCACAGGCACACTGCCTTTTTAAGAACTTTCTTTGGATTCGATGCTGTGCTCAGCACCATGGAAGACTCTGCTTAAGATCCAGAAGGGATGCTGTCCCTGTGCTGTCCTCCTGGGGCTGTGCAGGAGCTCCCTGGGTTGCTGCAGGCACGTTCCATCCAGGTTTCCACTCAGAGCAGACCCGCAGGGTAATGTGCTCCTTCAGCCCTTTTGTGATGTGTTGCATAGGCATCACCCTCACCCCGGTGGTCACATGTCTGAATGTGCTGTGACCAGTGTGGTTTTAAATATATTTTAATGCGGAAATATACTGGAGCTAACCAAAATGAAGGAAAACTGCAGGAGCAAGTTGGGACTTGTATGGGCGGGTCCTGTGGCTTCTGAGGTTCTTTCAGGTCTGGCTTTCAGCTAACAGCCCTCGCTGTTCATCTGCAGCATTTACAGCAGTTCTGGTCCTGCTCTGTCCCCAGGCTGGGTTTTTCCCTATGGGGTGGAACTGAGGAGCAGAGAGGAAATGCAGAGTGCTAATGAGCGGGTGCTAGGCTGGGACCCAACGTGTTGCTTGTGATCAGGCTCATGGGTGACGTGGCTGGGAGCCTGGGGAGGAAGCAAATGGTTCATGTATGTAAGTTCTGGCTGGGGAGCCCATTAGGGCTTCCTCTGCAGAGGGAAGATGTTACCTGCAGCTCTCTGTGTTGCTGCATGCTCTGTCTGGTGGGCTCTCAGACTTCTGCCTCCTCCCATCCCAAATGCCAGAGGTTAAATGACTGCCTGTGATTGCTGCAAGAGCTTAAGGATGTGGTGACTCCAATCCCTAATCCACAGCTTGCAACATGACTTAGGGAAACAAAGGCTCGGGCTACTTATCTTCATTTGTGCAAGGGCTAATTCTCCTGCCCCATTTGAGCATGGGCCATTCGGAGCTGGCTACATATGCCTGCTACGTGCAGGATTCACATACTGCCCCACTGCAAAGGCAGAGCTCAGCTGTTGGGATTGCTGGCACCTCTGCTCATCCTGAATCACAGAATGGTGACCTGCATCCTCTGATCAGCCCCAGTAAGTGTCACACTGGCAGGCAGAGGGACACTGGGCTGTTCAAACCGCACACTGTACCCCTGAGGAATCAGCCTTATGGCTATGCAGAATTACTCTGCATTTTCTAGGCCACTTTTGAAAATGGCTGAAAATTTGCTTTCCTTAGCCTAAAAACCGAGCTCTCTCGTTGGTTCTGTAAGCGATGGGCAGGGACTTGAGATCTCCTGTGACCTGAGAGCCTGATGAAGTTGGGAACAGCTCAGCAAGGGTGGAAATGGGCTTTGCAGGTCATTTTGAATGCAGTCACATTCACTGCTGTTGTTCCCCTGTTTCGGGCATGGTGGTACCGTCCTCCCTGAGCTCCCTTCTGCTGCCTGATATGGGTCACACAGAGGTGCACCAGGGAGAGAGGTTTGGTGGCAGAGGGGATCTCAAGCTCCAGGGAGAAGGGGCATCTCTGCTGACCACTGCTTGCTTTACCATACAGCCCCGGGGAGTGGGAGGCTGCGTGACAGCGCAGTGGATGCTCTCGGCAGGTCTCCTGCCTGCGGAGCCAGCGGTGACACATTGCTGACATGAACAGAGAGGAGATGCTGGCGTGAGATCCTGGTCATGTCAGCTGGGATCAGGTACCAGGCCTGGCCGTGGCTGCCAGCAGCTGCCCTGAGTGCTGGTGAACATGATCTGAAGCCAATCTCAGGGTGTTTGCTGCATGCCTGCAGCAAGGTGCTGTCCTAGAGCTCTCTGCAGCTCTCTGCAAATGCTGCTGGAGGGATACCGGCGTGGATGTGCTGGGCTTGCAGTCAGATGACGGGTGCCATCTTTGCAGGCTCAAATGTTTCAGGGGGATTTGCTTCCCTACGGATCCTATTGCTCTCCAGGGAAGATAGGAAAACTCTGGTCCTGAAGGGATGAGCACTGCCTGCACTTTGATGGCAGACGTCCCGGGAACTGTAGGGAAAAAAAGACACCCACTGATTTTTTCATTTCTCCCCGTTTCTGTCTGCCTATCAGCCTGTCAGCTCGCTAGATGCTAATCCGCAGCAGCAGCAGCACAAATAAAGCTAGACTGGAGGGATGCTAATTTATGCCTGGATTTCATGCTTTGTTTTATTTCCACACTTTATTGGACGGAGTAGGCTTTGTGAGTGACGTAAAATGTCGTGTGCGCTCTCCCCGTGGCAGGTTCCTGCACATGCAGCAGGAGAAGTTCATCTCTCTGTATTGGTGCAGCTTTGCACGTGGCCTTCTCTGTCTCCCCGGCTATTTTGGGGGGTGGGGGGTTGCTTCTGCTGAGCTCCCATCTGATGAGGACTCACTCTAAATTTTGTCGTGCTACACTGAAAGCCAGGGATGTATTTCCAGTCTCATCTCGTCTTCTCTGATGGTGCCAGCATTTATGCATCTAAACTGTAATTTTTTACGCTCTAAGTGGGGAACCAGACTACAGCCTCTGCAATTTGCATGAATAAATGTCATGTAAAACCATCTGCTCATGGACAGTGACCAGCTGAAAAGTTATGTTGGGAGGCAATCCGTTCAGAGCGATTGGCGGATCTGTTTAATGAGATGTTGAGATTTACACGTCTCCATGTCTGAGAGAAGGAGCATGGGTAGATAGATTTAAAGGCAGGGATAGATAGATTTAAGGTCACAGAAGCACTTGGAGCCTGCCAAGCCCATCCTGCAGTGAGGTGACCCTACCTGGGTGGTGCAGGCAGGGGAGGAGGCTCACCAGCACTTTGAAAGGCACTGTGTTAGAAAAAGGTAGAATGTAGAGTATGTTCAATTAAATGTTAATAATGAAGCGTCTTGTATAGCTTCTTGCAAGGTTATTGCATGGGATCCACTCTGTGACCCTTGGGGTCTTTGAAAGGAAGGATCAGCCCTCAGAGCCATGTGCTGAAGAATCCTGGGGTCTTCAGCCCCCATTACAGGTAAAGAGAAGGAGAGCCCACATCTCACTGCGTCACCGTGCTTAAGAGGCTGGTGCCGACCTTCCCCTGCAGCAAAAGCATTGTGAGCCAAGTGGCAAATCTATGGATAAGGAAGGAACAGCCAGGAGAGAGCTGGAGAAGTCTTTGAAATGGCCACGTTGTCTGGGATCTACCAACCCATTTTGTGCTGAACTCCTTTCCAACTCATTCGGAGCAAGGCAGGGAGGAGGTGGCTCTTGTACCAAGCTCTGCTTTCAGCCACGCTGGGTTCAATCCTAAGTGAGGACTTAATTGCATTCAGTAAAATCTGCCCAAATTTACAGCACGGAAATGAGAGCAGAATTGCAAGTGTCCTTGTTTCTCGGTGCCGTCAAATAGCTTTTCTCAGCCTTGAGTCCTGGCAAGCTAATCTCTGTAGAGTTTTATTTCATATGGTGTCTGCATTGCCCTATTAAAACCACAGCTCTGTTCCCGATTCTGTTCATGTCAAGTGCATATCCATGTGTATTGGAGCAGAGGGATGTGGCAATAAAACTGTTCATGACTACTTGTTTGGATAAAAAGCACAGATTTGCTTACTTGGCAGTAGCTTCCCCTTTTTAGCAGAAATATTTGCACAGCGACTTTCATTTTGTCACAGTGGTCATGGGAAGGATGCTGCGCTGCCACTCAGGCTCTTGGGTTTCTGTGTGCGGTTTTGCCATGGCTTGTTGGTAGCGATGTCCAGAAATCTCCTGCAGCAAACAAAAGAGCTCCAGGCGGTGGTTTGGCTGCAGGAGCCGCATGATGGGAGCTGGGCTTCCTCCAGCCCCCAGACCTCTGCCGCAGCGAGGCAGGGCTCTGTTGGGTTTGCATCACAGCTTGTCTCCTTTCTGACTAAGCTGACGGACAGGAATAGCTTCTTACTCCTAAGGTGCATCTGTTTCTGGAGGCGGACGTGGGTTGTGGCATTTGTGTTGGCAGCTTGTGCCGTGCTGCTCAGCGAGGCTCTCTTTGGGCTGCTATCTGCTAGGATGGGGGGGACCCGTGAGCGGCACCACACGAGAGCATCATAGGTGTACAAAGGTGTTCGCCTTTGTGCGGGTCTCGGAGGTCTCTTTGTTTTGTCTCCCTCCGAGTACCTTGTGCAGATGCATTTGCATATATGGAAAACGTTGTCATCATCTCCTCCCCCTTCCCCAGCTCACGCCGCTCTGCCGACTCGTGGGCATTTCCAGCTGAACGCTGCTGCCGAGCCCAGCCAAGCATGTGGGGCTGGGGGCTAAGCCCTGTCTGCTGCTTCCTTCCCCAGAGGGCAGTGGGGCGGTTGGGGGGCGGTCAGGACATCACGGGCATTTTTTCTTAATTTTCTCTGACTCGCCGTAGGAAGATGGTCAGGTCCTGAAGGGTTGTTCCCTCAGCCCCCAGCCCTGAGCCCCTCTGCACCCTCCCTCCATTCTCACGCTGCGAGCACTGCGGAAAGCATCCAAACCGCGCTGCTAGTCTAATCCAAGTTCAAACCATTTTTGTCCCTATCCAGAAAGCCTGGGAGCGGTCCCACCGACAAATCCCTTGCTCCACCAGCCACCATTCACCCCCACAAAGACGTCCTGTACAGGACACATTCAGTCCCTAATCCTCTCTAAGGTGCTGCAGGCTCTTCTCTTCCCAAACTCACACCTGCTCCGGGAACTCGAACACTCCGAGGTTCATCTCCGTGCTCTGCAGCCTCCATGGGGACAGGCTGGGCCATCGGAAGAAGGGGGTGGAGGAGAGCCGGGGCAGCTGCGGGGCTTGTGTTAGTAAACACTTCCTTGGGTTCACATTTTAATTCCTTGCCCCCCTCCCCATCTTCTCCCCCATCCTTTCCCTTTTCTGTACGCTCACACAATGAGACCATTGTCAAGGGGTGATTTGAATGAGGGGTCTCCGGGCATGTTCCCAGCATTGTCAAACAGAGTGGGAAAAAAACCACAACTCCAGCCCAGCCAGGAGGACCGGACCAGACTGAGACAGATGCCTAAATTAGTGACAAAGCCTTTTGAATGTCCCCCCTAGACAAGGGTTGCCTTGTGTGTGTGTGCGTGTGTGTGTGCATGCTCGTGGGTGTGTATTTGTGGCTGGGTGGCAGCTTGCATGTCTCCCCATGTTAATTAGTTTTGCATGCATGTCTGATAAGGTGCCAATGAATATATTTGTCCTTCCATTGGCGAAAGCTGTCTCGGCGGCAGGGGAGATGCGGGGCTCTGGGGGTGTGCTCAGAGCAGCCCGGGGTAATTGAGCTGTGCGGGGCTGGAGGAGAAGGGCTGAGAGCCCAGTGCATCAGCGGGGCTGGGCTTCCCAGCCATGGGTCGGCTGCCTTCTTTGCAAATTGCAGAGAGTTTAAAAGAGAACTGAAGCTTTTTTTTGGTTCACTGGGTCTTTCTGTTCGTCTTTACTGATTGTCTGGCTGAGGGTCTGTGGGCTCTTTCTTCTCCTTTGCCCTGTGTCTCTCTCTCAAGTCCCTTAAAAGGTGTTTATTTCCAATGGGTTTGTATCCATCTTTGTATGTACACATACACATGCAATCACTCACACAAAGCCCCAACAACAAAACCTCAGCCTGCTTCTCCAGCGAGGCAGCCGGATCCACTGCCAGTTACAAAGCATGGGAAGGAGCGGAGCTGGGGTGTGCAGGGCATGGAGCAGTGGGAACAGGAGCTGGAGAGACAAAGGGAGCAGCGCTACCAAGGATTTACCAACGTTTGTTCAGAACAGAGTTATTAATTACAAAGATAAAAGTCTTTCCACTTCCCCAGCATATGGACCAGCACATAGTGTCATTCCTAGAGTGCATCCATCCATCCATCCGTCCATCTGTCCATCTATCCACCCACCTGCATTCTTCAGATTCACACAAGAATCCATAGGATGTAGGGATGTTAACACATCATGAACAACAGTTCATGTCTAATTAATTATTTTTTTCATCTTTCCACTTAAACCAACAAGACTCAAGAGCCAACATACATTTATTGAGCAAGAAGCTCTAGAATGGCCAGAGATGCCTTCCCTCCCCATGCCCCCCTCTGCTGCTGAGCAGCTGCTGTGCTGAAAGAGCAGGGAATTACATGGCTGAGCAGCGACTGCCACAGGGCTGCTCTGAAGCGAAGGTCATTTGGGGAAGTTTTGCTGCATGCAGGGTTTGGTGGCTTTGCTTTCTCTTCTATGCTGGGTTCCCTGCATGGGCGCTGAGGGTGTGGAGAGCAGTGGGGCTGGTTCTGGTTGTGAGATGGCTTGGTTGGAGCAGCAGAGCATAGGGAGAGTGCCTCAAATCAAAGAATCATAGAATAGCCCAAGTAGGAAGGGGTCCATAGGGACCATCGAGTCTTCTGTGTTGTTGGAGCAATAGGCACGGTGGGCAACTCAAAGCACTCATGGGGAGCGTGCAGGAAAAAAGGACCCCCAAGAAATGCAGGTTAGAGAACAAAGGCAATTTCGTGTGGCTTATCAGCGGTGCCTAATTGCGCAGGGTGAATAATGAGCGGTGGGGGAGGCAGCTCTGCTGTCCTCCTGACAGGCTGCAGCCCGTGTCTGGAGACCCGAGTCAGTGCCAGCACATGGTGGGGGTCCTCAGAGAGGGCCAGCCCCATCCTCTGCATCTGTGCCCCTTTCAGAGCTGCTGGGCTCCTCTGTTGCAAAGCCTTTGTGTTAACCCCGCATCATAGAATCGTAGGATCGTGGAATCATGGAATCATAGAATGGCTTGCGTTGGAGGGGACTTTAAAGATCATCCAGCTCCAAGCCCCTGTCATGGGCAGGGTTGTCAATCACTAGTATGCACCTTGTAAACCAAAGGGGAATGTGCCATTGGAAGAGGTCACCATGCAAGTGCTTGGACCCATTGTTGGCTTGTGGGGTGCGCGCATTATCTACAGCTGACCCTGGTGCAACGTGGCCTTTAATCATGAAGAACTGGGAAATGTCCCACAGGCCCACTGCAGACCCCTCCCGTCCATCTCCCACCCCTCCACCCCACTCCATGCATCCTACCGCTCCCTCATTCTGCTCCCAACCCGCACAGGGCCATGGAAACCGCTTTGTCAGAGCTCCGTGCCAGCCCAATCTGCAGAAGGGCTTTTTTTTTTTTTTCCCTGTTGGGATGACTATTCCCACACAAGCAAAGCCTCTTAATGAATCCGTGGCAGCAAAGTAGGTGAGGCGCTCGTCCTGCCAAGGCTGCTTGGCACGGCTGGAGTCACGTAATCGTGCTCAGCTGCCAGCAGGAACAGAGCAGGAAGAGTTAATGTGGGGACAGCGTGGGGACAACTAATCCCAGCAGGACGGGTGGCACAGACCTGTCCTTCCACACCTCCCCCTCACCGCAGCCCACCTCTTCCTCTCCCACCTCCACCCTTCACTCATTTCTCCCATCTCCATCACATTGTCACTCCTCCCCCGGCCCCTCCCGTGCCCTGCTCTCTCCATCCAGCACGTTCCCCTCCCGCACGCTCCGAGTGGGAGTGAGGGGCCGTGCGTTTGGGCTGCGGTGGAGGTCACAGCTATATGGGGATTGTTTAAAAGAGATTTGCCCACATCCCAGCCCATGTGACCAGCCTCAGCTGCAGGTCTCTCTTTCTTAATCTGGAGATAAGCGTGATTATCCGAAGAAGGGCTGTTCGGAGCTTTGTAACTGTGACAGGGGAGCTTTCAAGTCGCACTTTGCTGGCAGAGCAGCGTTTAAAGCCGGGGAATCAGATTCCAAGCGTGGCTTTGCATCTCTTTGCTGCTGGGAGCATGGCGCGGGGCTGGCAGTAGGGATGGGAGCTTTATTAGGACTTTGCTTATGATGCGGAAAAGGAACCGGGGGAGGGAAATGAGGGGAAAAAAAATCCCAATTCACCATTTCCCGATCGGTGGTGGAATTACAGTGATGCTCTGCTTCCAGGAGGGTCCCATTGGCCTCAGATTTGGGGAGCAGTTTGGTGGTCAGGAGGTTCTGCTGCTTTCAGTGCCATGCAGCGCGGGTGTGTTGTGTCTCTTTGCTCTGAGTCCCCATCCCCATTGCACAAGAGGTCCCCAGGGCCCTGTTTGGAAATGAAATGCTTGTGGCAGCTGGGGATGCTGTGCCTGGCTGTCCCCAGGACCCCATTCACATCAAAGCTTGCTGGAGGTGTGTCTTGGTGGGATGCAGGGATGTGGCAATCGTGTGGTTTAATGCCGTGTCTTGCCATCTCATACCAAGGGCACAGTCCCCAAAGGCTTCTTGCGCCAGGGCAAGCATCAGAATAAGGTTTAGTGGAAAGAAGCAGGCGATTCTCTGCTTCTATTTGTAGAATAAAAACTCCGAGCAGAGACTCATCACTGCGTCTCTTTTGATGGAGATGGGTCAAGGAGAAAGAAACCTGGATCTAAGCCAGGGGCTGGAATCTGGGTCGAGGCTGAATGAGGACTGAGTGCCAGCAGCGCTCCGGCCCGTTGCTCGGGCAGCACTCACTGTTCTTGCTGTATCTTCCTTGGAAGGGGTTCAGCTTCAGGCCAGCCTGATCCAAAGGACACCTGAACATCCCTCCTGCTCGCAGCCACTCATTGCTAGAGCTGGTGTGAGTCTGCAGCCCCTTCTGCTCGGTTTATTTGAGGGGAGCAGTTTCTTGCTTGTGTCTCAGGATACAGAAAGATATCAGATGTCCTTCTCTCTCTTCCATGAAGGCACATCTTCTCTTTGTGTAGTTTGGCCATGGGGGGTGGTCAGCCCAGGTGAGAAGTGGGGCAGGATGCATACAGGGGTGGAGATGTGTGTCTGTGGGGCTGGCGGCTCGATGTACCTCCAGCAGTTGCAGGAGGAAGGTGGTTACAAATACATCATCTTGAGCGTGAGCTCTGCACTGTCTCCTACATGGTCTGCTGTCCCTGGAGCCCCACACAGCTGGTCTGTGGGTGGGAGCTCTGTTTTCCTTGTACCCCCGTGAACCTGATTTTTTGTTATTTTTCTCTGCGTGCCGCTTACATGAATCCTCTTCAGTGCCTACAGCTTATTCCGTGGCTTTACTGAGGATCTGGCCAACATATGTAGCCTCCCTCCAGGGCAAGGCTCTTTGAGAAGCTCCAAGCTGGACACAGCATGTTTTCCCAGTGGCTGCAGGGCTGAGCAGCCCAAATCCTGCATTGCACAGATCTCACACGTGCCCTGGGTGGGGGAGAAGCAGAGCTCCCCCCACTCCTGGCAGCCTGGGAGCAGCAGAGGGAACGTGGGCATGAGCACGGAGGTGTTGGCGGGTGTGGGCAGGAACACACGTGTGCTGGGACAGCCGTGCCCATCTGCACCAGCATGGTCACACGTGTGCCTGCATGGCAGACCATCCCCGTGCCCCTCACCTGCCTGAATCTGTGGGGTACAGGGGGAGAATGGAGGCATCCCTTTTAAGAACCTTTTAAATGGAATTGAATCTCTAAGAGAAAGGGTTGAATTGATTGCAAGGGTTGATTTATCTGCTGGATGTTTCTGCCAGCTTTCTGGGCATGCAGAGGCTCAGAATTGCCAAGGTGAGAAGGAATTGACAAGCACTGGCGTGTCAAAGCAAGACATAAAGAACTAGAGCTATGTCCCCAGCTCACCCCAGCCTGGCACTCAGGAACATCTCAGTTCTGCAACCCATCGGGGCCAGCTCTTCACCAGAAGAGCCTCCTCCTATTTGCACATCCGCAGCACATTTCTGTTTTGCCCTGACTGTGGGATGGGACGGCCAGGGACAAACAGACAGCAGAGCCCAGGCACACCAGGACCCTAGCAGCCCTGTATGGAGAGCTTCTTATGGGTTGAGGGTGGATGGAGGGATGTGAGGTAGGGTGATGCTGCATAGAGCAAAAGGGCAGGTGGGTCTCAGTGGAAGCGACTGAGAGATTTGGGAGGTGGGAGCAGGGTGGAGGGAACCATGCTGGGGCTGCAGAGGCTGGTTTCCAAAGGTGAGCTGAGCCCACAGCCAGGGCAGGTTTGGCAGAGAGCAAGGGGAACTGTGGAGGAGTGTGGTCATGCCATGAGGAGTGGGAGAACTGCTGCAGGGCTGGAGGAGGGACTGGCACAGGAGTGACACACAGCTGTGTCACCTGAGTGTCCCTTGTCACGGCGTAGGGCAGTTCCAGGTTTTGCTTTGTTGCTGTTGCTCAGAGCCATTTGCTACAAAGCCCCCAGCACATCAGTGCGTGAGTCCACTTTCAGTGACACATAAAAACCAAGAGATTTGTCCAAAAAAAAAAAAAAAAAAAATATTTTTTTCCTTGCCACCTCATTGCCATAGTAACGGAGGTCCTGAGGACACCTCCATGAAGTAGGTCACAGCAGACCCCGGTTTGCTGCTGCTCACGGCCAGCACCGGGCATCCCCAATGGTGTGAGCATGGCTGGGCTGGAGAGGTACCCTGCAGTGGGGTACCTATGGCCATGCCCTGGTGGGGACACTGTGACATCACCCAGGTGCCATGGAGGGCCGTCCCACGTCCGGACACCGATCGTGGGAAACTGCCATCCCTCCTGTTGGTGTCCCCAAGTCAGGGCTCCCTCCCATCCCCCTCTGCCTCCCTCCCCCCTTTCACTGGAGCCTCTCTCCTTCTGATTTGCATAATTTTCCATTTTCAGTGTCCCCTTTTCTTTTTCTCCTCTCCATATGGTGCGTCCCCCTCTCTGCCTGGTGCAGGAGCCCTCCTTAACAAGCTCAGCAAAGCCCTCTCTCTCAGGGGCTGCACATGAAAGATGCTCTGTAAAAACAGAGGCCGGCAAGGAGCCCTCCCCCTCTCCCCCTTGATTTATAAGGGGCCGGGATGTGGGAACGTTCCTGGGTCGTGCTTTGGAGCCGTCGGGTGTTTGCAGCCGTCTGCAGTGCCTGTTTGCTCCATCCATTCAGCACAGACCCCTACGGCTGGCGCTCCCCGCGTCTTTCATCTGCAATGCAAAAAGAGTGGTGGGGAAAGTTGGTGCCTCTCCTGCGTGTCCCAGGCTTTGCTTTCAGCTGTTGAGGGATGCTCTGTGCCTGCTGCTTTGGGGTCGGGCTGTACCCCTGCTGCTGCTGCTGCTGCCTCACCTGGGACACAGGTGACAAAAGTGGCACAAGTGAAACAAGTGACACCCGTGGCACATGTGGCACAAGTGGCACAAGTGACACGGCTGGCACAAGCTCCGTGACCAAGCAATGTTCACCATTCATTCACCATTCATCATCTTCTCCGTCCCAGCCTGGGCTTTCCCACCACCCCCATCCCCAGCAGCACCATGGCAGTGTCTACGTACAGACCCCACTGCCACCCGTGGGGATCCCACCAGTGCCGTGCTGCCGGGCAGAGGGTGCCAGCCCAGCATTTGACGGGTTAAGCCGGTCTCCAGCTAATTTCTCCCAGCGCTCCCCTCCTCCTCGCGCTTCTGTATGCAGCAGGCAGGGCCTCCGCGCAGGTTCCTGCACTGAGCTGTTGCCAGGGGAGTAGTTAGGCGAGTCTGAGCTATGCGGGGAAAAGGCCCGGGCTGTCAAAGTGTCTGAGATGAACCATAGCCCGGTCCCCCTGCAGCTGGGCCCAAGCATGCATCAGCCCTTGTTTGGAGCCTGGGAATGGCAAAGCCCAGGGAGGTTCAAGGGCAAACTTGCTATTCATTAGTCAGGGGTCCTTGACGTTCCCACTCTCTGTCTCCCTTCTTCTTCTTCTTCTCTTTTCTGTCCCTCTTTTGACAGATTCCTGGGTGCTTTGGGGGAAAGCTCCCCTCCTCCTCACCCCGCCAAAAGCCCTCCCCATAAAATTCTCTGCAGACAGGCGGGGGGACAACAATGACGGCACCGAGAGCCGCATCCCGCGGGCATCCTCTGCCCCCCGGTGCCGTGCACGATGCACTCGCTCCAAGTGAGCTGCACATCGCCCATGTTTTATCACTGTGATGCTCACAGGAAATTGTAACTTGAGATAAGAAAATGTTAGCAGCATTCTCCTCTCACTGAGCCCAAAGCGCCATGAAGTTCCTCCATAGGAAATGCAACCACGTACCCAGGTGCACAGGGCGGGTTGTGGGATGGAGGGAGCGGTGTTGGAGATCGTAAAGGTCGGAAAGACCATTAAGATCATCCAGTCCAGCCACCAACCTGTCACCACCACTCCCAGGTAGAACCCACTCCCATTGCACGCAACCTTTCATTGCTTGAAGAATCCAAAGCTCACTTGTAATTACACAAAGCAAACAGCACATCTTCTTAGTTTCAAATGATTTTTCCTTCCCCAGGCCCCTGGAGCAGAACGGAGGTGTAATGCTGAGGAGCTGCAGGGGAGAGCGCAGCTTTGGTCACTTTGGAGTTGGAGATCTTGAGCCGGGGAAGAGGTATGAAGGCTCTGTTTGCATGAAAGCGTGCATGTGTGCAAAACAAAAGATTTTGGGGGCTTGAAAAATGCAATCAAGGATGGAAGGGAGGAAAAAAGGGGGAGAAGGAAGGGAGGGACAAAAAAATCAACAGTGAATAAGGGTTTTCAAAGTAACATCTCAGCACAATTAAATTGTCCAGAAAGTTTCTCTGCACGGACGGAGCAGGGCTGAGCTGGGGGAGGAGCAGAGCCCCTCCTTCCTGCCCGGCCCCAACAACGGGGCTTTGGCACACGGCGGTGGTCCCGTCAGGCAGAGCTGCCTGCGTTGGTGGGCTGGCACTGGGGGTTCCACTATTGGGGGTGCTGTTCTTGGGGGTGCCATCACTGGGCGTGCTGCTGTTGGGGACGTCACTGTTGGGGGTGTCTTTGTTGGTGCTGGGTTCCACACAGCCGGCTCCTCCAGCCCCGCCTGTCCCAGTTACCCAGTGCTGAGAGGTGCAGACCTGAAGGCAAGTGAATGATGTCCCACTGCAGTGAGCATCCTCTTCACTGGCATGATAGTTGAGTTTCTCAGGATGAAGCAAGCTCATGTGGCACTGCCCAGGGCACCAGCATGGGTTTTCCCTGGTGAGCACGATGACTCAGCATCTCCCTCCCCTCCTGAGCTTGGGGATGTGCTCACCACCCTTTGTGTCCCACCGTCTGAGGACATTTGGGGTGACTTTGTGTAATATAGGACAACACAGCACATCCCAGCCTGCTCTGTGCTCCCTGCACACACACACACATCAGTGTGGGGTCTGCCCTCGGTGAGCCATCCCAAAACCAATGCACGTGGGCTGCATTTTTCTTCTGCCCCTCTAACGTGTAGGCTCGCTTCGAAGTTGTGCAAGAGAAAAGGGATTTTCCTTGGATTCCCACCAAGCGCTCTATGAATATTGCAATAAAAGGGTTACAGGAGATAACTATTTTTAAGAGAAAAAGAAAGAGAAAAAAAAACACCAACCACCCATGAAAATGGCAGCCCGGACCCCAGAGTGAGGAGTATTTGCACAGTTCAAAGAGTGGCGGCGGTTCACGCAGCCGCAGCCCGGGAGCGCAGCGCTGCGACCTACAGCGGAACGCACGGCGTTGCTCCCAGGGCGCCTCATTAGAGCCACGCCGGAGATTTATCTCTTAAAATGGGCTCGCAAATATTTTATAAAATTTGCAATATTTTATAAAATTACGATTTGGTGCACTAAAAAGAATAAATGAGCTGGCTGACGGTGCTTTTTGCGCCCTAGATCCAAGCGCGGGGAAGAATTAGAGGTGTGTTTGTCTTTGCTCTTCCCAGCACAGCAGTTTATAAGCAAAGCAAAGGGAGGATGGCGAAGGATGGGGCTGGGCTCCATGCTAGGGGCCCGTGCTTGTGGATAATGCAGAGAAAATGGAGGAAAACTCAGGGAAAAGAGGGAAGAACCTGCTATAGGGCGTGGGGTGAAAGCTGCAGGGAGAGCCGTGGAGGGGACGAGGGCACTTTGGCTCAGCATCACAGCTTCGGCCGCAGCTCCGTGCCTCATAGGTATCACTGTCTGCAGGCAGCCAAGGGCGCTGAGGGCAGGGAAAGTTAACGTGAAGATTAAAACATCAGAGGGCTGCTCCTTTAGTGGCTCTGACATGCAGAGTAATCCCATGCCCCAAAGCCTACGGGGAAGGACAGGCGGCAGCCCCTCGGTTGGGCAGGGGGAGTGCGGGGCCACGGCTCTGTGGGTCAGGAAGGGGTGAGGTGACACGGGGCAGGACGGCAGTGAGTGGTGGGGTGCAAATGGGGATGGGGTCTTGGTCCATTCATGCTCCCGGTTCTGTTCTCAGCTTGTGATTCTGTGTGCTGATGAAGAGATAACATCCTGTGTGCTTCTCCTTTCCTTCCCAGATCCCAGCGAGAGGAGAAGGGATGTCCCCAGCCTGACAGCTCCTTCCTGGCTGCGCTCTGCCCGCGCTCTGCCTGATGTCTCTGGGATTCTCCAGGAGGGACCCAGTCTGCCATGGGCCCAGCGAGAGGCAGCATTGGCTGCTGGACGTGGAGGGGTTCTGCATTGCTTCGCACCTGTAGGGAGGGAGCCAGGGGATGGGAAGCCTGGCAAAAATCCCATGTAACTCCTGTACATCACCTCCAGGACCCAAATACCCCTGGGCAGAGAGGTGTGAGCACTGTCCCAGCTGGGTGCAGGGATGTTGGTGGGAGCAGGAGGGAGATCTGAGCAGGACAGATGCCATGTTTAGGGGCTCTGCTCATGGAGCAGAGCTTGGCCTACGCTGTCCGTGTGTGTGTGAAGGACTGACCGTGAGCTGACCGTGCCTGGTGCAGGCGGCGTTCCATTGCACTGTAAGAAAAATTCACTGTAATTTTCCCCTATTAAATTCGACCCCACCCCATGCACTGTTGCAAATAAACACTCCTTTCTGCAAAAGCAAGCTGTGTGATGTGGTACAGTACTGAAACAGGAGGCGATGGGCACGGAGCTGCCTGCAGACACATCATGGGGAGCACGGGAGCAGCCCAGAGCCGAGTGCTGCGCCGCGCCCCAGCGAACGATCTCTATTTGGTCTGAGCCCTGTCTGGGAAGTCGCCGTTAAACCCAATGCAAACAGCCCCTGTGAAAGGGCATAATGAATATGTCTCCGGAATGATTTGGAGCTCCTTCTGCTTGCAGAGCGGGGTTCCCCATTGTGCCCGGCTCCCGGCGTGCTCTCGGCAGAACGCGCGAGGTGGCTGCTTTCCCAGCTGAAACCCGAAAAAAGCAAACAATGGGTCAAGGCCCGCATTGTGTGCGCCCAGGCAGGCAGAAGGAGCACAGCCCGGCATGGCCAAGTTCAAGGCTGGGCAGGGGGCCGGGCGTGCGGGGATGCTAATGGGGCTGTGCTGAGCGGGGGGAGCGGGGGCTCTGCGTGCCGTTATCCTAAAAGCACCTTGCAGGGCAGCAGTGGGGGTGACTGCCCACTGTAGCAAGAGGTGCTGGTGCTGCTGGGAGGGATTTGGGGTGCTGGGATGAGTGGGGGTGGTGTTGCTTGCTGGGGTGGGTGAGCACCACTGAGAGTAGTGGCGTTGCG
>JAOWBP010004028.1:10271698-10285067 GCA_028571105.1 Tragopan temminckii | reverse complement strand
ATGGAGGTGCAGGTGTAAAGGCGTCAGAAGAGAAAATAGCACCCACAGCAATAGGCCCAGTGGTATTGAAACCGCTCGTAAACAAAGCCACTTGAGTGGAGAGTATTCAGAGAGACCAACAGCCGCAGGAAACTATAATTACGTTTAAATATTGTTAGCATCATTATCTTTTATCCGCGATCAGATTAAAACAATTATGGCATTTTCAGGAATTGTCCTGGCATTCTCTTGACCGGCGTTATCTGTCAGGCAGGAAATGTGATTTTCTCCCCGCTCGCTGGGAGAGGTGCCAGCACACCGGGAGGAGCAAGAACCAGTGCAAGTCCCCATCTGATGAAGAAAACCTCCTCCATCCCATTCTCTGCCATAGGACCCGATGCTCCTTCCCCATCGCTTGGAGTTCCCATTGCTCTGGGTTGCCCAACGTGGGGCTGGGTGGTAGGGAGCGGCCAGGGGACGTTGTCCCGTGCTGTCAGGGACATTGGGTGCGCTGGGGTGGTGGGTTCGGCAAACACGGCTCCGTGCCTGAAAGCTGTGGTGAGCAATTTACCCGAGGAACTCATTTCAGGAGATCTAGTCTAAGTTAATTAAAGATGGCTGGCTGGGGTCATCGCCTTGGCAACAATTAAGGGCAGGAAAGACGCCTCATTAGTAATAGTTTTTAACAAAAACCATAATTTTTCATATCGAGACAATCCCTGGCACATGAAGCGATGGGGACAGGGACACGTGCTTTCTGTCTGTCTGTCTGTCCTCACCCATGGGACCGCCATCGCCACCACCTCGCAGAGCTTTCCTGCGCACCATGGGCACGGATAGCACCAGGGACAGCTCCCGGTGGCAGTGCCACCCCCAGCCGCCATGGCTCTGCTCTGCCAGCTGTGTTCTTTTTTCTATACCCCCTCCCCTCCCCCCCAACTTGTAATCCAGAAATCTTAATGCCAGGCTGGGCAGAGCAGCTTTATTTTCTACTTAATTAACTGTCATCCCGTGATTGATCAATTAATGATGGAGCCATGGCGGCAGTGCTCCGGGAGCTGGTGCGCGAGGGCCAGGCTGAGGCTCCCACTGCCCTGGTGCCCCAGTGCAGGTCCGTGCCAGCTCCTCTCCTGACAGCAGAGGATGAGGTGATGGATGGGGGATCCCTTTCTCTCTACAAATTCGGCCCTTAGCGGGGCAGCAGTGGGAGGGGGAGTGGTGCCTGGGGTGATGCTCTGTCCGCACCTGGCAGTGGGGGGCCGTCACTGCCTCCTCTCTGCCTCCTCCTCCTTCTCCTCCTCCTCCTCCTCCTCCTCCAAAGTTGCACAAATGGCTCAAACAGGAGGGATAAATATAAACTCCCTTCAAATATCCATAGAAACAGAGCTGGAGATGGAAGACCCCATGCAGCTAGAACCTTCCTCCTCCTTCCCACACACTGCTATTCCCAGCGTTATTCCAGAGCCTTTTATAAAACCAGGAGAGCTGGGCAGAGACCATCAGCAATCACCAGCGAAGTGCCACCAGAGAGGCCCCAGATTTATCCTTCATCCTCACACACCTACACATACAGCCACACACCGCACCTACAGCACTGCCGCAGTTGACCTGTACACAGTTTTAGGAACTGGGATGTGCTGGTTCAGACCATGCACCCATAACGCAAAACCAAACTACCCAAAGCGAGCAGCTTGTTCTCTTCAGGGGCTCCAGATTTGGGTGTTCATCTCATTACATCACTGTGCACACACCAGGCCCACACATGCACACATACAACCACGCACAGACAGCCGGGATAAGACCTTATATAGTAGTACAAACACTATGCTATTTTTTTATTTTTATTTTTTAATTAAAGCTCCGAATTGTTCATTGGTGATGACACACACAGCGCATCTGAGCCGAGGAATACTCCCAGGTTGGGAAGCAACTCTGGAAAATATCAGTAACCATTGGCATTTCCTCACCTCCCAAACCCAACCTGATGTAATAATGCACATTTATGGAGAGAAGACAATGGAAGAGGCAAATCTAAGAGAAAATATGTGTTTCTTCATATAGCCTACTGCTGAGATCGCATTTTGATCTGTGATGTTTCCAGGAAAAGGTCCCCATGCTCAACCTGTTTTCCAACTCAACCCCTGGCTGTTTGGGACTGTTTTTGTGGTGTGCCATAGCAGGGGACAGAAAGGGGAGAGGGTGGCAAAGCAAATCTCCTTATCAGAGAGCCCTTGGCAATTCAAGGAGAAAAAGTAGCTGGAGAAATGAGGAATGTTTTTGCAAAAGCAGTGGCTGAGGATCCTCAGTGCTTCCACAGCTCCTCTGCCCCACTTACATCTGTTCCTCTGAGGGAACGCTTATGTGCCACGGATGCTTATGGATGCTTATATACCACGTGTAGAAGTGCATGGTCATGTACTTGGGGATTTTTAGCTTAGGGAAGTCGGCATAAGGTACCTGTCTGCCATGCTCCTGCTCACAGATATTTGCAGCAGGCACTGCTGGGTTAAAAACACCAGAATTACAGGTAATGGGAAAACACATGAACAGAACATTTAAAATGCTTTATCAAACTGTTGGACCAACTAAAACACTTCGAACACACACCAGAGCAGATCCACGTCCTGAACTTCCATGTGCTGGAAGCGGGCTCTGTCCGTGCTGGCCCTGTCCCTGTGCCATGGCCCTGCAGGAGGAGCACGGTGCCCATGTGCACAGTGTGACTGGATCCTAAAGATGCTCCGAGCCGGAGCCATTTAAACCCAATTAACAATCTGTAAACCACCATAGCCCTCACTGTTCATTAGGCAACCACAAAGAAACTTTATTTTAGAGTTGCAGCCCTTTTTTTTCAGAGGGAAACTTTTTAAATATGTAATTGGCTCTGGGAACCGGGACCCAAAGGGGTTGCAAAAGCAAGGGAAGCAATTGCCTTAATCAGTCCAAGATCCCTGATTTATTTATGTATTTATTTCTATTTCAAAGCGGTGCTGCTCATCATATCAGGGCCTTTAGAAGCACAATTATTCTCCCGACACAAGCCCTAACCTAGGCTGTGATTATTTGCCTTGCTGAAAGGCGGTGTTCCCCCCCGGCCGCCCTCCCCATGCTCTCGGGGCGGTTTCGGAACCCCCCCACCAAAAAGCCCGCATTTCGGCAGCTTCAAAGAACGGTGCAAATGTGGATGCCACAACGCTCCTTTCTTCCTTCCCTTTGGCTGCTTTTCAAGTTGCCTTACAGATAAACGGGGCTCCCAGCCTCACCGCTCGCCGAAGGCACCCGAGGTCACACGTGCAATGAGCTGAGCGGCCTCAGCCCAGGTTGGATGGGATCTGGCATCCGGGTACAGTGAGAAATGTTTTATCGGTGGGTGATGCATGGGATAAAGAGGGGATGTGCTGCCAGGCAGGGCCTGAAAATGTCGAAGTGATGGAAGAGAATGAAGGGGAACGGAACAAAGCAGGGATTGGGGTGCACGCAGCAGGGCGATGCCCACCCGATCCCAGACAGAAGGTGTGGGGCTTTGGGTGCATGTCACCCCATCCCACCCCAGTGCCATCCCCATGCCATGTGCTGCAGCCATCCCACCCCAGTGGTGTCACCGCACCAGGCATGGGCTGGCAAGAAATTCTCCTCGTGCCCCCCACCCCCCACACTCCCGCAATGCATATTTTGTGAACGTTTAATTGGCTGCAATTATTAACTAGCACGGACGCTGGAAACCTGCCAGTCAGGGAAATAATGAACCGTTTTAATACAAATTCAGCCCGTAAACAAATGCGGCTGCGGCCGCCCGATGCTCGGCGGTGATGGTCGAGGAGGGGACTGAGATGGGAAGCACCGTTTCCATTGTCCCACTCAGGTCCACATCCCTGGGAACGGCCGTGCCCCAAATCCCCGGTATGGGCACCTCCTGGGCAGCCCCTGCCCATGGTCCAGGGTGGGCGAGGGTGCAGGATGGGGCTCTCCATCTCACATGGGGGCAAATCTATGGGGACCCTTCAACAAAAGGAGCCTGTGCGCCCCAAAGCTCTGCTGCAGTATTTCTGCTGGGGAAAATATTCCCGCAAAGGTGCAGAGCGCGGCTCTGCTGCTTTTGGTTTATTCTAAAAAGGGTACAATTCTCAATGCTTAAAAAAAACCCTCTCTTTTTTCCTTTTTTTTTTTCTTTTTCCCAGTAAAATGGGCTGATGCTTCTTTTAACTTTTGGTAATTTATAGAAATTAATAATAAAAAAAAATAATTTGCTACGCGACCCAGATTTTAATAGCACTCGAAATGAATGTCTCGGGGCTTTGTTTTATTTTATTTATTTCTTTCTTTTTGGGATGAACTCACTCCCGGATCTGGATCTGGATCACATATAAGCGGTTCTGAATTGTTTCCCTGATTTAAAATAGATGCTTCCGACCAATGAATTGTTCTGCGTCTGAATGGAGATTAAAACCTTCTCCTTTTTGCACGCAGAAGCGTATTTTGCCATTATAAAATCAAGCTAAATTTGGTAGAATGAGGGTATTTAAAAATATGTATGAATTAGTGGTAAGGTGGAGCTGTGTTTCTCTGCTCTCGGGGCCATCGCGTATAAAGGCGTTTGTGCAGTTGTCTGGGCTCGGCGTATTGATGCCTTCAGCACTGACTCCTTCCCGTGGATCAAGCAACAAGGTAGCAAAGATACAGCATTTAGAAGGCAAAAAAAAAAAAAAAAAGGAAAAAAAAAAAAGAAAAAAAAATCAGGCACAATTTATTAAACAGCCACAACGTGACAATAAATAATTTTTACGTCAATCAAAACCTGATTATTGTCACTGAAATTTGGATTGAAAAGATAAAAGCCTGAAAGGGAGAACTGAAATCAAACCGCAGAGAAGATCCCGATCCCTTTGTTCTGTGCGATAAATATTTTGGGTGATGGTTTAAAACAGATAATTCTTAATTTTGGGGGAAAAAGGTTGGATGCGGTAAGCTTGGAGAAAATTTACTAAGAGTGATTTACTAAGAATATATAGGCAGCATGCACACAGGTTTGGGAAGCAGTGAGAAAAGCTTTTGCTTTTGTAACAGCAAGGAAAAGGATATATATATTTTAATTAAAACAGAGGAATATTTTAAAATAATTTCTGCTCATTGCAATGCAGTGGCGGGGGAGAGAAAGATCTCAACTCACAACACTCCCCTGCGTCCTTCCGCGCCGGCCAAACAGGCAAACAGAATCACAGGGACGCGGTGGCTGAACGCGGGCACGGTGGGGCAGAATGCCCCGGGATCCACCACGTCTATCAGCACTGCAAACTTCAAAGCTGCCGTGCAGCTGCTGCAGCACAGTGTGGGGACGGGGATGTGGCTGCCAGGGACACGGCTGAGGACGCGGCGTGATGGTGGTGGGTGCGGGCCGGTTCTGCCCTGAATTTATTTCTAAAGGAAAGCAAGGTGGTTTTTAAATAGCGGGAGAAATAATGTGTTTTCCCGTAGCCCCTTTTGGGTGCTGGAGGAAGGAGAAGATCTTTTATCCGAGAGCTAAGGCCAGGCACGCAAGATGCATCTGCGTCTCCTTTTTTATCCCAAAATGAGGGTTATGGAGGGGGTCCTGGGTAGCCCTAGCCCTTCTGCACTGTGCTGCCCTGACCCACCTGCATTGTGCTGTGGCTTGGCACCGTGTCCAGATGGTGCCTAATTTGGGGATGTAACGCTCACATTAAAGCAGAGTGGCAAAGGCAGCAACGCTCCACACGACGTTGCAGGCATTCATCCCAACAATGCCTGGTTCCTCCTCACCTCCCTGCTATTAGTATGGCATTATGGGCAGGTGGCAGTCGAACTTGATGATCTTTAAGGTCTTTTCCAACCTGAGAAATTCCATGATTCTATTATTATTATTATTGTTATTATTATTTTGAAAGGATCTGGGGACACCACATCAACAAATACACCTGTGAACATCCACCACAGGTGCCCAGTATTGGCTGTGGGGAGGTGTGGTGTTGTCCACGTTTGTTCCTGATGCTGATGGATGGGTGAGGAGGATCCTGACGGGGCCGCATGGCTCCCATCAGCTACAACAGTTGGGTGAAGAAGGGACCTGACATCCCGTATTTGTATCAATCACCCATAAAAAACAGGGGGAAAAAAAAAATAAATGAAGGGGAGATGGCAATGCTTTTAGTGCCAACTCAGTCCCGGGGTTGGAACAAAGCTTCGCCAGCCAGAAATAAATGACACTGCATCTAATGGCTCTCAGCCCTTCCCCGGTGCCTGGCTGAGACACAGAGGTGATGGGAAGCGGTGCCTGGGCCTGGTGCTGGTCTGACTGGTGCTGGCAGTGGGGCTGGCAGCCGGGCTCGGCCCCGTGGCCCCGCTCTTGGGGCCGTGCTGCCGGCGGGCTCCTCTCTCTGCTCAATTGCACAGCGCGCAAATGGAATCGCTCCGCTCGCTGTGTTTGTGGCCACGGGAGTGGAAGAATTACATCGGGCTGAAAATAGTATTTACTTTTACTGATTGAAAAATAGATGTTTGAAAAAAAAAAATGCAAAAGCAGGAATTGAAACTATAATTACAACAAACCGTATGTAAACTCCCAGGTAAACACTGATTATACTGTGTCATTTCAGCCAGACTTTATTAGCAAGAGAAGAAGAGAATCTTCTCTCTCTCTGCCTGCGGCGGATGCAGCGCAGGATCCCACCTCCTGCCATTTGCAGAGAGCACTTTTCACTCTCAAAAATCCCATATTCGTGGCCTCTCACCATCCCAGCCATGCACATACACGGGTGAGGTGTTGGGCTCTGCAGGGCCGTGGCTTGGTGATGTACGGGATGAAGCACTCCGGGTATGGTGCAACGTCATTGTTTTGGGATGAGAAGGGATAGGATGGGATGGGGTGGAATGGGATGGAGTGAGATGGGATGGGGTGGGATGGGAGCCCTGGTTGCAGTATCCCCTTTCCAGCAGGAAGGCTCTAAGCTCAGGGTAGGGCTGGTGCCAGCCCAAGGCTCCATGCACAACCCCGCCAGGCCCTCGCTCGCACCCCATCCCTCAGCTGAGCCCCTTTGTCGGGGTGATGGGAGCGGAGCGGGCACACCGTACCCATGCAGGTGGGCACCTGGGTGGGTGAGGCAGCATCTCCCCTCACTCACAGCCCAGAGCCGTTGGGATTTCTGCCCCCGCTGGAACCGGATGAGATGGAGTCTCACTGTCCCCCCCATGGAGGGACTGCATCACCCTCCCTATGCCATTCCCTCGGGCCGAGCCCCGGGGTGTCCCGCGTGCCCTCTGGCTGTGGGATTCGGGGGGAGCAGCGCGAAGCCCGGCGCCAGGTAGCGCTTACACAACGGGGCCACTTCCAGCTTTGCCATAGTGGCACCCTGTGGCAAAACGCATTACTGCAGTCACCGAGGCCCTGGCAAGGGGACACGGGGCCGGAGCCGGAGGTGGGGGACGCTCCGAGCGCGGTTCCACTCGGGGAGCGCTCCGTCGGGGAGCGGCTGCGGGGACGGGGACGGAGCTGAGCCCCGCGCGGTGCCACCCGGCGTCGGGGCAGCGGGATCGGGAGCGGAGGGACCGGGAGCCGGGGGGGGACAGCGCTGTCTCTCGGAGCCGGGGGGGCGGCCACGGGAGGCTCTTTGTCTGCCTGTCACGGCTCCCGGCGCTTCCCAGCCACCTCGCGTAGGGCAGGAGCCGTTGTGGAATCTAAATGGGGCTGCCCCGGCCTCCGGCATCCCCGCCGGGAGAGATCCATCACCAGGCAGCCCCGTGACAAAGAGGAGATTGGGGAAGGGTCGCCTCCAGGGGAAGGGCCACCTCTGCGAAGGGGAGAGCATGGTAAGGTCCCCACAGAGGAGAAGTAGGGAGGGAGGTGGGCAAGGAGGTGGCTGTGCTGCTGAGCAGGGATGGGGAGGGTTATTGACACAGAGGGCACGCTGCTAAAAATGAAATTCTCCCTTCCTCAGGCGGTGTTGACAGAAGAGGATGGGTAGGAGATATCGGCAGCAGACATGTGTGTCCCAGGAGAGGATCTGCAGGACTTTGGGCATCGTGCTGGAGAGAGAAATGAACACGAGTATGGGGCATCCACAGGAAAAAACCTCAAACCCTGCGTGAGAGCTGGAGGCCCCTGAACCACCATCTCACACCTTCCCCGCTGCTGGGGAAGGTGATGGAGTGAGAAGATCCCTGCACCTGCTGAGCACGAGGCTCTTGGCCCACACGCCCAAAGACAAGATGTGGAAGATGAGATGCTGGGATTTTCTGCTATGGGATAGGGCTTGGAGCAGAGATGCTCCACATCCATGGGTCCCCTCTGCTGTACTAGGTATCACCATGCAGGATTGTTCCAGCACCCAGAGTGTAGGCCTGAAGCTTATACATTTGAAGCAAAAGCCAACATAGGAAAGAAAACCCATTTCTGGAGCGGCTTCAGGTTCAACCCAGGGCACCAGGCAGGTGTTTATAGCAAGTGTTGGGCACTGTGCAGATTCCAGGGGTAGGTGTGATTTAAATGGTGCTGAAGACGTTTTGCGAGGGATGGAACCAAGATTTAGTTCCTCTCAAGCTGCCTCACGAGGGCCAGGGCTGCTGTCCACCCCGTCCAGCCATCCCAGAGCCCCCTCTGAGGGGAAATGACATAGATCAGCAGCTTTTGCATGCTGAAAGGATGCTCAGATCCCTACCCCATATGGGGAGCACCCATAGTGGCCCATCTCCAGTGGGGGGCTGCTGGTAGTGACGCCTGTTCCCAGCCATGGGGTTCCCCACAAGCCACATCCCTTTCCCCATGTATGCATTTATAGACCTCAGCAGATGTAAGGAGGGGGAATAAGGAGCGGGTCCTCACTAACCACGGCTCTGTGCCCCCCTCTGCCCCCGTGCTCAGCACCTCTGTTTGCTCTGCCCTCCCTCTGGCTGTCCTCACACCTGCAGACAATTGGGTCCCCAACCACCCCCACTTCCCTCCTCCTTCCAAGCTCCCCTCAGCTGTCTTGAAGCCATATCTGAAATATGCAGTATGTAGGAGGAGAAATTCAGTCTGACAGCAGTTTAAAACACTGCACTACTTGGCAGATTTAAATGCTATTTTAAATATAAGCTATGACACAACGGACAAAAATAGCATTGAAAATACCCTGTCATGTTCCATATTGCGAGGAGTAGAGAAGCAGACCAGGCTAGAAAGGAGCTCAGAAAGAGGCCAGATGGAGAAGAGAGGTTATTTTGTTTGTTTTAAGGAAATGGGATAAATGTATTTTGCATGTGACCAGGTGAAAGCGTTTTACGGAGCACGAAGCCAAAACCAAACAAATAAATAAACAAACAAATAAACGTTCTCATGAAAATCTAAGTGTTGTGTTCCATGTGGGATCTGCCAAGCAGGTTTGCTGGCAAATATTGGGGTGAGAATGTATTTATCAGTGAGCTGGTAACACCCAACGCCAGCACCACTAAGCTGCTATCAGACTGCATTTGGTCACCTCTGAGCCTTTTCTTATTTATTTTTTTAATTCTACAGTTTAAAGGGAATTTGATCTGCTCAAGACAAAAGAAAAAGATCCCCTAAAATAGCTAGAAGTGACAACCTCAGGCGCTGTGGGATGCGGGGCAGCTCTCCTCCCAGCTCCTTATCTCCACACATGCAGATGTACGGGGGCAGGACATGCAACACCCCCCCCCCCTTTGGTCTTGTGCCAGAGGAGCAGATTTCTGCTGTAGCAGAGCCAGGTGCCCACGGTGTGGGTGCTCCATCCCCCCATCCCAAAGCAGAGCAGGGCCAGCACACCTCAGCACACAGCAGAACACGGGCTTTTGGGACAGTATCAGGCAGGGAGTGAGAGAGGAGAAAGCTTGCAAAGCTCCCACATGGCACGGCGACCTCCTCAGGCTCAGAGTTAAGATGTCCGTCAGAGAAAGGCACCCACATCACTGCATCTCTGTGAAGATTTCAGAAGCCTCCAGGGGCTGGGATCTGGGTCCTCGTGCCCCACGTGTCAGCAGGTTTTCCTGGGCGCTGCAGCCACAAGCAGCAGCAGAGATGCTGAGTGGGCACGAGACGTTTCTCCAGCTTGGCCGCCCCACGCCCAGAGATGTCCCCTGCTGTCACAGCACATCATGATGCCCAAGTACGGTGCACGGAGCAAGGGACTCGGTGCTGCACGGCCCAGTGGCATCGCCATCCCGCATCCCCCTGCTCTGCCCAGCTGCAGCGGCAGCTCCGCTCCTTCCTCGCTCTTTGTTAAGCGCTGAATTCATCTGACAACTCAAAGGGAGCGAGCGAGGGAAGAGACCTCGTGGCCGCAGCGGCCGCAGCGGTTCCCCGGCTCCCCCTCTGCCCTCATTTGCAATGATTGAGTGGGGATTTCTCTATTTACTAAGCTAACAATGTGGGTTCCCAGGGCCGGGGCTGATGATGACATCCCGGCGCTGGTGGGTGGTGGGGCCGGGGGGGGATTGCATAATGCCGAGGCGGGCGTGGGAAACCCAAGCATCTGCGAGCAAAGTCCCTGCCAGCCGCTTTGAGCGGGGCTCAAAGGGCTCCCGGGGACCCGGTGCCGAGCGCCTGGCGTGGGAGAGGCTGAAGGCCGGGCAATGCCGCGTCCCCGCGGGCACACCGTGGCCCCGCCATCGGCTCCGTGCCCGGAAGGGTTAACGCAGGTCTCCTCATTATGGGGTTAAGGGGGAGATGGCACTTGCAAATCCCTCAATTACCCGGGCCAGAAGGCTGCTCAGGAAGAGCTTTATTAACGGTCGCCGTCTTCATTAACCGCTTCTCAACAGCTGCCTAATTACGGCCGCCATTAGACTTGGCGGGGTCTCCCCACCACCGCCCTGACCCCCGGCCCTCTGATTAACCTTAATTACCCCTCCTCGGCCGGGCACTCACCTGAGCAGGGCCGGGGCCGAGGCTCGGGGCCGCCTAATTGCGGGGGCACAGGGAGGGGGCCGGCGGCCGCCCGCTCGCTGCACGCCAGATGTTCGGCGCTGAAAAGCAGAGGGCTGCCCTCGCACTGAGCTAAGCGGCGGCAATGAGATCGCTAGCAGGGCATTGAGGGAGGCGGTGAAAGGCGCTCCCACCTGAGCCGATGGGGCCGGGCGGGCTTTGTCGACGAGGAAGGCCGCGACAAGGGACGGGCGATGGGGGCCTTGGGTTGCGCTACATCGCGGGGCCTCCTTGTGCCGTGAGGGGACGGGATGACCCTCGAGGGATAGGGGATGTTGCACGTGGGGTCTGCAGACGCTCTGTATTTTGGGCTGTCCCTCACGGCAAGGCCATGACGGAGGTCACAGAGGGGTGAGGCCCTGCTGCCTACCGTTTCTACCCAAGGGCACATCCACCAGCACCTCAAAGCAGCCCTGAGCATCCCAGCTGAGCCCAGGGACATCCTCAGCTTTCTCTTCCTGTGCCCCGGTGCCGTGACACCGCTCACAGCCATGACAGCAGTGGGTTGGGATGGCGCAGCCTTCTCCTGCCTGCCCGGCCTCCTCCCCAGGAGCTGCCACAAAGGGATGGCCGCTGCTTTTCTTCCCTCCGTCACCAAACGAGGTGAAATGCAACTCTTCGTTTGCAGGGAAAATGGAGACCCTTTTTCCGTCTCCTGCTCGGCGAGATGCCCCCACCACCTTCTTCTGCCACCCCTCCTCCCCAGCGCGCACCTCCCTTTTGGGATCAAAAAAAAAAAAAGATAATAAAGTTCTTATTTCCACCACATTTGCCATTTCCTGGTCTAAGTAAAGAGTGTCATAAGAGTGACAAGCTAAAAGCCACTGATTACTGTGGATTCATGGCATTTATTCTCCTCGTGAAAAGAGCAAACATCAGAAATAATGTGGTCCGGCCTGCCTCAGAGCCTAACCCTGCAATTAATCAGCATTCATGTGCAGAAGGTGCACGAGCATCTGATATGCAGAGAGGGAGTAATTAAAGGCAGATGCAATCCCCGCTTCCCGCAGGCCTGGGGAGGGCGAGCAGCCCCCGCCGGCTCTGTGCCCCCACCCCATCCCCTGTCCCCAGAACCGCTCCTGGTCACCCCTCTGCACTTTGGCTGGAGGCTTTGGGGTTGAGCGCTGCTCTGGTTTTGCAGCAGGAATAGGGATGCGCACGCCACGCCGTGTCCCCAGCAGCGCTGGATATAGCTTTCCATCCATACACTGAATCCAAGGGGCACGAAATGCAGAGGGAGGATTTGGGGAAGGCGGTATTTAGCCGAGCTTCCGATGCCTTGAACCTTGACACAGCTCGGTGACACCGCGAGGAGGGGCGAGGTCCCCGCGGGCTGCTCGGAGCTGGGGCCTGCCCGGCACTATCACTGTCCTCCTTCCGTCGGGGTCTGCACCGCTGCTCCCGCTGATCCTGTCGAGACCTTTAATCCGTGGGGGATCAGCAAATTAATCCACTAAAGCATGAAGGGCCTGAGCTGTGTTTAATCGCTCCCTTTTGTGTCGGGGGACGGCTAAATGACCATACAAGAGAAAAACCCACAGAGGGGTCAGAGGGGAGGCGGTGGGCGATTAACCCCCGTCACCTCCCTGCCGGCTGCGGCGCGGGGGGAGATGGAGCCGATCCCACTCCCTGCGTCCCCGCGATGCTGGTGGTGAGCACGCGGTGCTCGGCAGCCCCCGGCCACTTCCTATCCACGGGCAAGAGGTCTCGGCCCGGCTCCCTGCGGACGTGCTGTTATCACAGCAATTACACCCCGATGCGCCCTTTGGGAGCTATTTGGGCCTAGGGGTCAGCGGGGCTGACGGTGGCCGCATCCTCCCCTTGCTCCCGGGGAGGAGGCTGTGCAGAGCTGCCCGCCCGCTGCGCATCGTGCCACGGTGGATGCTCACAGTTGGCACCCTGCAAAAATATCCATGGGGAAACCGGTGCCACCACCTCCCCCTCACCATCCTCACGCTGTAAAGCCCTCGGCCCCTCAGGGGCGGACACGACAGCATGGGTGCTGCGGCCCCCTTGGCCCTCCCCCCCAATTTGCTTCAAAAGGAGAATAACCTGCAATATCTATATATTTTTTTTTTCCCTCCTTTCTGGAAACTAATGGACTCCTTAAATAGCAAAAATTGCACCCTGTAATTAAGATCTTGCTTTTTAAATGATTAATCATTCTAACCCCTTCCAGCGGCATCCCACTTACTGCTGCTCTCATATTGAAATGCAGATCTGAGAGGGAGGGAGCCGAGCAGGTCTGCGGAGAGGAGCAATTAAATCTTCCAGCTGTCGCTGGTCCACCGTCCTCCTGCGTTTTGGGAGCCCTGGGTGCCGTCCACTGGGGTTTGCTCTACATCCCACACTGCATCTCCAATTTTGATCCTCTGATCTTCCTAGATCCAATCCATCTTCTGTTGTCTCCTGTTCTCTGGGCTCAGTGGTACCTCCTCACTGCAAGCTTTGACCTTTCTTTCC
>JAOWBP010004028.1:10253862-10264382 GCA_028571105.1 Tragopan temminckii | reverse complement strand
TATCCTCCCCGGGGGGAAACCCCCATCTTTACACGAGATTTTCTCTCTTTTTTTTTTTTTTTTTTTACCTCTTTTCTGCTTCGTGCTCCATAGCTCCCAGGGGATTAGCAGCCAGGCTGGCCCTTCCAGCCTCCTTGAAGGAGGGTTGTTTCAGGCAGCCCCCCCATGGGAACCTGCCCCAGGACAGCTCTGGTCAATGCCTCCGGTGCTTCCCAGCCAATTTGTACCACCTAATCCCCATGGGTATCAACAGCTCCTTTCTCACACCTCCTCTGCCTGCCTGCCAAAGCAGGCCAATCCTCCGCTCCCCGTTGAGAAACCCTCTGTCCACCGCTGGGGCCGTGACCACACTTCAAACGCGCTGGCCCGACCCCGGCATTGTTCATTAGGGAATTAAAACTGCAAGGCTGGCCCCAGAGAGTGATTTAGGTACTGAGACCAGACTGAGCCCCGCGAGAGCACGGGCAATAAAACGCTTCACTGCCCAGGAGTCTGGGCAATTCAGGTGTCTTCCCACGAGGAGGAGGCAGAGCCCAGAGGACAAGGAGTGGGGTTGGGGCTCCCCTCCACATCAGCACATGGGGCAGGACTATGTCCCGGTGCTCAGAGATGAATGAGATGGGGGCTAACAGCCTTGCTAAAGCAATGAAGGCTGCTCAGTTTTTTGGTTACTGAATCCTGGGATTGTTTTCAAGCTGTTGGGAAGACAGACCAGAGGCTCTGGAGCCAGATCTGGCAGCCTCCCCATAATGGGACACTGCCTCCCCAACATGTGTGGGCTGATGTGTCCAAAAACTCAAAGCTCCTCATTTTCCTGTCCCTGCACCGGTTCAGAGCGGAAAGAGTGATCCAGCTGGACAGTCCAGGGCAGGAGCAAAACTATCCTGGCCAAAGCCTTCTGAGTTACAGACAACAACATCAGTGCCCGGCATGAGATGGGGAGATTCATAGCTCACGTCTATTACTTAGGGATGCTGAACTGCTATATTGAGAGACGCCCCAAGCTCATCCCACAGGGGGCATAGCCAAGGAACCAGGAATGCCCTGTTAAATCAGCAATTTAGCTGAACATCCTCTTAGACTATAAAGCTGTCTCCCTGCATCCTACGCTGCTGCTGTGCTGGTGATGATTCCTGTGGAGGATTTTAGGCCTTTTCCTTTTTTGCTACTCCTCTTTTTTTCACCAGTGAGGTTGTCTCAGGCTAAGCAAAGACAACCTTGGTTCAGAACAGTGCATTTCCTATGCCTTGCTGTCCCCGTCCCCTCGACATGGCGGGGGAACACAGTGTTTCGGCACCTCCTCCTCTGTCATAATGTTTTTCAGCTCCACCAAGCAAAGTGTCCAATTAGAGCAGAGCCTCTTGCTTCCATCTTTGCCGACATTTAATTAACATGCTGCTGCTGGCAGCCGCTGACAAATTCCAGAAACATGTTGTAAAGGGTTTTTGTCTTTACCCAGCATGGAAAATGAGGGTGTCATATCCCAAGGGGATGTGAATAGCTACTTTTGACTCCCCCCCTCAGGTGTGAGAATTACAGCTAGACACAGTGAAGAGACCTATCAGCCCTCCCACCTCCTTCTTTTTTTTTTTTTTTTTTTTTTTCTCTTTTCCTCTCCTGCTCCTCACATATCATGCTGGCAAACACACAGGTTTTAGGCCTGATTTTTACTCTTGTCTTCTTCAACTCTGATTACAACCTGATGTTTTTCCTGGCTGGAAGATGGTCCAGTTAACAGATGGAGGCAGTGATCTGTTGTTGGGCCCTTTCCTCCAGAATAGCACCATAAAGTGGAAAGAATGGTCTGATCATAGAATCATGGAACAGCTTGGGTTGGAAGGGACCTTAAAGATCACCCAGCTCCAGCCCCCTGCCATGGCTGGTGTCTCCTACCAGACTAGGCTGCCCAGATCCCCATCCAGCCTAGCCTTGAGCACCTCCAAGGATGGGGAATCCACAGCTTCTCTGGCAGCCTGTGCCAGGGCCTCACCACCACCTGAGTACAGAAGTTTTTCCTAATATCTAACCTAAATTTCCCCTTCTAGTTTAAAGCCATTTTCCCTTGTCCTATCACTACCAGATCATGTAAAAAGTCAGTCCCCCTCCTGCTTATAAACACTCTTCAAGTACTGGGAGGCCACAGTGACGTCTCCCCAGTCTTCTCCAAGCTGAACAAAACCAACTCCCTCAGCTTTTCTTCATAGGAGAGGTGCTTCTGCCCTCTGAGCATTGTTGTGCCCCTCATCTGGACCTGCTCCAACAGCTCTGCATCCTTCTTGTTCTGGGGGGCCCAGATTTGGATGCAGTACTCCAGATGGGGCCTCACAAGGGCAGAACAGAGGGGGACAATCCCCTCCCTCTGGCCACCTCTCTGTTGATGTAACCCAGGATACTACCAGCCTTTCAGAGTGCAGGCACACACTGTGGGCTCATGTCCGGCTTTTCATCCATCGGGACCCCCAGGTCCTTTTCTGCAGGGCAGCTCTCAGTGGGTTTTTCTCCCAGTCTGTAAGCATACCTGGGATTGCCTCGAGCCAAGTGCAGCATCCTGCACACAGCCTTGCTGAACCTCATCAGGTTCTGGTGGGCTCACTGATGATCCTGTAACAAATGGGTGACACTGAAGAAGAGGAAAGGGCCTTGCTGGCCTGCATGCCACACACAAACAAGGCTCACAGAGAGCTGGCAGAGCTCTCAGTAAAGATGCCAAGACAAAATGATGGTGGGCAGCACAAGAATACGGTCTGATTTTTAGGTGGTTCTGTGTGGAGCCAGGAGTTGGCCTTGATGATCCATGTGGGTCCCCTCCATCTCGGGACATTCTGTTACTCTACAAGCAGGCCTGGGGCAGCACTGTGAGCTCCCACGCCATCAACCCCACCTCACAGCACAGGCGCTCAGCCCTATCCTGGATGCCGTGCCCCGCTGCCCTCCGCTTTCATCAGAGGCCTATACTATGAAAAAGAGCCACGCTTTTATTTCGTTCACAGGAACTAATTACAGAAGTGAGCCAGTGGGGAAGCGGGTGTTTCCCCCCCACACACACTTTCCCCACGAGGCTTCCTCCTCACAGGCAGGGCGGTGCGCCTGACATGGCGGCCGCCATCTTCCCGCCCCCGAGGGCAGCACCGCCGTCCCGCTGAGGCGGCGGCAGCCCGGCAGCATGGCGGCTCAGGGCGAGGCGGCCTTGTCGGGGTTGTGCATGTGGTACACGTCGCTCTCCTCGTCCTCGGGCACCTGCAGCACGGCCCGGCCCGCTCAGCTCCGCCGCCAGCCCTCATGAGGAGGGCGGCAGCGCCATCTTGTGCCGCCCGCCGCCCCCGGTCTCACCTCCCAGTAGATGTCGTCCTCGAAGCAGTTCTCGTCGGCCGCGTCGCCCCAGATGGGCAGCTTCAGGATGGCTCCTAGAGCGGGGCCGATTGGGGCTGGTTTTTGGGGCTTGTCCCCCACAAACTCCCACCCCATCTCCCTGCGAGCAGAAGTGGAGGCTGTGGTCTGACCCACGCTTGCAACACAAGCGGCGAGGACCCATCCAGCCAAGGCAGAAAGGCGTGTGGATGTCTCCATTTCAGCTGCAGGCTCTCACCTCTCCACGCTTCCCCCCTGCTTACCCACAAGGGTTCCCCCAGCGAAAGCCATCAGCAGAGAAACGACGATGCCGGCCGCCTGGAACCCTCCTTGAATGCTGGGCGTCCGCGTCTTGTAGCTGCCAGTGAAGTCAAATGCCTTGATAAACCTGCATAGGGTAGAAATTGTGAGGACTGCTTCTGGGAGGAGACCTTCACCAGTCAGAAAAAGGTTGTGCTGAGCCAGGGGAGAGGAGCTCTGTTGCCCTGAGCCCTTGAGGACTCCTCCCTAACCCCATCCACCTTCTGCAATGGACTAGGAGAGTGTTGTATGACATAAAACACTGCTCTCTTCCTTCTTTTATGGTTCCTGGCAAGGTTTTACCTAGGAAGAGTTCAAAATACAAACATTTATTTTGTATTTCAGAACTTCAGCCTTACCTGAGCCCCAGAGCAATGCAGAGCTAAAAGGAGCATTTTCACATCCTCTGTGCCCCAGAATATTACCAAGGAGTAGGGCTACGATTCACTTTTTGAAGAAGTCACTAAGCCCAACATAGCGCACCCCATGTGAAAGAGATAACAGTGAACATAGAGCAAATGCTATTAATTGCTTCTCTCTTCCACCCCAAAGAGCCCCAGAAGTCCCAGAAAAACACTTGTGAAAGTTTCAAGCTGTCTTACCCTTCCTTTCCATATATGTCCTCTGTGGCTGCAGCTGCAGTGATGGCTCCCACAATGCCCCCTATAAGGCCTGGCATGCCATGGAGGTTGTGGATGCCACATGTGTCCTGGATGTGCAACTTGGACTCCAAAATAGGCTGAAGGAAAGGGAGGTAGAGAGAAATCAGAAGAATGAGTGTAGTCCTGGGAAGGATTAGTTCCTTTCATGGAGAACTGGGATAAGTAGAGAAAGAAGAGTGGTATTATGTGTCCCATTCTAGAGCTAAGGACTTGTAGAAGAATATGTGAAATGAGCTCAGGACAAAATAGGAGCTCTCCTCTACCCTCCTGTTAGGAGACTGAGCCTTACTTGGTATTTTGAGGCAAAAAATGGAGTCAGAAGTGCATCTCCATAAGGGACAGTGGAAAGCAGGAACCCTCAAAGGAAGGTGAATCCATTTCTGGTCTCCTCAACAGAACCAGGGCTGCAGACCCCCAGAGCAGCACTCACCGTGAGGTAGACATACCCCACTGTGGACACAATGCCACAGATGAACCCAACAATGAGGGAGCCATATGGGGTCAACATCATCTCCGCGCTGGTGCCCACAGCCACTCCACCAGCCAGCGTTGCATTCTGGATGTGGACCTGCAGGAGTAACCACTCTGTCTTGGCATCTCAGAGAAATCACAGTTGTTCAAAGTGTGTGCAAACGGTAAAGCAGGAGAATCAGCTCTGAAAATACTTTCAGAGGAAATATCAGTGCCCACTTTCCTGCTCGCTGGTGAAAAACAAGAGGAAAAGAACAGGCAGCCTCTGTCTGTAGCACAGGCACACATAGACTCCCACTCTCCATACCACACACATTCTTTGCTTCCACCAATCTGGGTGGGGAGTTGTGATGAGATGGAAATTGTCTCACCCATGTGTCACGCCAGCTCTGCTGTCACACACTGTGCACCCACACACATAACACGTACAAGTCAGCCCCCCGATTGCTCACAAGCTGCTGCACAGGCCCTGCTCATCTTGCTGGAGAGTGCTGCCAAACATGGCTCTGAATTATGCCCATCAGTAGCTCTCCTGGGAGAGTAAATGCAGCCCTTGCTGTGCCATCAGCACATCACATGCAGGGACAGCACCAGCTTGCACTGCGAAAACATCAGGATTCACTTCCCACCTGCTTTTTCAGTGCAGCCTGAGTTTCTGGCTGGAGGTCGGTTGTACCAACACACTGTGAAACCCAGTGCAGCAAAGGACAAGTGTCACCCAATTCCTGGGCCCTTGGTCAACTTCATTGCGAGTTCCCTGGCTAGTGTAGGGCTCTCTGCTCCCAGCTTACCATGTCAAGCTTGCCTTTCTTCTGCAGCATGCTGGAGAAGGCCATTGTGGTGAGGACACAAGCAGCCAGGGAGCAGTATGTGTTAATGGCAGCCCGATGCTGGGCATCCCCATGTTCAGAAATGGCTGAGTTGAAACTGGGCCAGTACATCCACAGGTATAGGGTACCTGGTGGGATGGGGAGGAGGCAACAAAAAAGAAGGAGGAGAAAGAAAGAATATAGAGGTTGAAAAAAGAACTCTGCAGGAGGTTTCTGCAGAGCGAAGTTAAATTCCCTAGTCATGATCCTCCAGAGCTGTGCCCTCCACGATGGGATCTGCACCAGAAGGGGCTTGCAGTGAAGAGGAACCAAAATGCTGCCTTGTCTTCCCAGGCACCATCTCAGCCCAACCATTAGTGAGGGGAGATGAGTAGTTCCAAGGTGTTGAAAACTGGGATGCAGATCTTGGTCCCAGATCTGGGTTTTGGTCTGGTTTTCCCAGAGACATTTGAGGGAACAGCTCTCTGCAACTGAGTGGTACACATATACCAATGCTGCAGAGGTTATGGCTGACTCACCAATCATAGCAAAGAGGTCAGAGTGATACACAGAGCCTTCCTTGTCTTTACTCTGCTCCAGGTTGGGTCTGTATAGGAAACGTGTCACAGTGAGGCCAAAGTAGGCTCCAAAGGTATGAATGGTCATGGAGCCACCCGCGTCCTTAACCTGTAGCCGTGGGAAAGCAAAGGTTCATATCTGGAGCCACTGCTTAATCTGGAGATGAGGTGTGGTCTGCATCCTGCCCAGCTTGTTTACCCATCTGTCTTTCCAATCTGCACTCAATCTTGGGGACAAGGGGTCTGTCTTAAGCTTACGTGAAGCAGGTTGAGGAGGATGTACTCATTCACTGCAAAGAGTGTGACTTGAAACAGAGTCATGATGAGAAGCTGTACTGGGCTGGTTTTGCCCAGGATGGCTCCAAAGGCAATGCACACGGAACCCACGCAGAAATCAGCATTGATCAGGCTGGAAGAGGGGAAGGAAAATTGTGATTTTATAAGGAAATACTATTCCATAATTATTCACCCTCACCCACACTGAACTCTAGAGATCCCACAGTAAGGCATATAGTCGGTTAGGTTTTCCACTGACTTTCCTCCCAACTTGACATGTTGCCAGGTATGGAGCTTTCTTCCAAGTTGTTTAAATAACAAGTATGAAGGATCTTATGTGCTCTTAACCTTGGGGTCTGTGGTGCTCTGCTTGGGGACTAAGAGATGGCACTCATCTCACATTTCTCATGTAACAGTACCACCATCATACAGGTACCTGTGGACTAAAAGGTGGAAAGCAAGTGGGGTTATGCAGAAGGAAGACAACATTTTGGAGGCTGCAGTTTGCACATAACACAGGGACAGGCACTGGCTCTCATCCCAGCTCTTCCACTGCACAGTCAAGAGGTGGCATCCCAAAGCCCATATCTTTCCTTACTTTTCCACTCCAATAAGGATCTTCCCATTCTGGAAAGAGTGGAACCAGCCTTGCATCAGGAGAGCCCACTGGATCCCAAAGGCAGCAAGGAGGAAATTGAATCCCACAGCTCCGAATCCATAACGCTTGAGGAATGTCATGAGGAAGCCGAAGCCCACAAAGATCATCACGTGAACGTCCTGGAAAGCTGTGCACAGGGAGGGAATCATCAGCTCTGAGGAGAAGGCAGAGCTGTGTGTTATTTGAATTTAGCAGTGAAAGGAAACAACATCAGTGGCAGCAAGGAAAAAATTCAAGGAAAAATGCATGCATTTGTCTTGTGTCCTCTCGTTTCTAAGTCTGAAAATGGCTAGCTTTTGGAAGCTGGCTTTTTGGTGAAAAGGTTCAGTTTTGAAACCCAAATACCTTTGTTGCAAGCTGTGCGCAAGAGAAAACTGGACACTAATGGAGTGTATGATGGAAAACTTTTCTATTCAGATTGTCTTCTTTCCCATTAAAAAAAAAAAAAAAAAAAAAAAAAAAATCCTCCAAAAATGTCACATACAATGAACAGCACCAATGAATGAACCACACCAATTTTTGTTTTAACCACAATGGGTTAAAACACATTCTAGGTAAGCCTATGCAATATAGGATCCTGATGATGGCTCGATGCAAGCGCTTAGGGAAAAGACAAGAACATGAGAAGTTTACAGATATGTTTTTATTTGCCACTGAAATCAGTGGCAAGATACTTTTGCTAGGAGGATCCCACCTTGTGGGATTTTGAGTGCTTAAACCAGAGAGACACAGTTCTTCCAACAAGTGCTCATACCTGCTAACTGGAGCCCCTCAGATGCCCTTCCCTGGGGGAAGCTATACCTGCATGAGCCTCTTGAGGGAAATTCTTGGTGCGATAAACCTGCTGTACTTCTTAATGCTAAACGTTTATTTCAGATAAGCATCACTTTGCAATTAAGTGAGCTGAAATGCTGCATAATTACAGTCTGAACCATGCAGACCCTCACACTGGAGGCCACTCCAGTGAAAAGAGCAGGAGATGTAATAAGCTCAGGGCAGAAGAAATTCAGTGATTAAGGATCTGCTGTGCCCCTGGCCCTGTGCTGGCCCTAAGGCATGCTGGCCATCCAGGAACCCTGGACCCCCTCCTGCAGGGATGGTGGGGCTGTACCTACTATCTCTGCTATGCGCTGGGTGAGGATTTGGGTGTGTGCAATTGCAGAAGTCTCGGCTTCTGTCCTCTGCTGCTTTACAAGATCTTGCAACTTGTGTAAGGACAAGCATTTGGACAGGCTCCAGTGATGTAGTGTCAGGTTGAGGAGACAGGTTAATTTGTTTGCTTTCAAAAATGTCCCCACGCCTATGAAATTACTCATGAGAGATGAAGGAGAGTAGACCTGCAGGTGACCCTGCTCAGCTGAAGTCTCTTCATGTGGACTTCTCTGCATGCTCTAAGAAATGGTCTTCTTAACTCTAGTTTTAACATGCAGTCACACACGCTTTCCCTCTGCAGCTATATTTTTTTCTCATCACTTTTCTTCTCAAGCCTAAGTGACACAATACGCAGCTAGAATTATCTGCAGCCATTTGCATTATATATATTCTTAATTTCATCCTAAAAGCAGAAATACACAGGTCAGAGTTAGGGCTGCAGACTGTGTGCCCTCTGAAAATACTGAGAATTTCCACCATGTCTTATACCCCGTAAATGCCCAGGAGGAAAAGCAGGCTTTTCTTCAAACTGCACCCAGCCTAAAGCATTTTTCTAAATCTTGCCTTTGTTTTTCCTTTAGAAGAATAATACTTGTGTTGCAGGCAGCCCAGGTGCTGCCATGCTCAAGAGGTATTGTGACCTTGCTTTTGTGGGAAGGCAATTGCAGTCACTATCCAGAGGAGGTGTTTGGGCTTTGAGAATACTACCTGTGCTGAAGGATCTCATTTCTTTTCCCTAGAGAGCAGATGATTCACTCACTATGGAGTATCAATGTGTGATTATAAATTAGAAGAGTGTGTCACATTGCCTGCAGTTGAACTGGCAGCCCTGGCAATGGGCACCTCTGAAACGACCGCACAAACATCCTACAGTAACTAATCATCTCAGGCTGTCACTGCTCACCCACTGCAACATCTTTGGGCAGGTCCTACAGGCAGTAGCAGTCACAGATGTGATAACACAAATGATCCTTGGGTGTTGCATTCTCTTCTAAACAGAGCTGGATGAACATGGATCAAAATGCTCAGCTTCTACCATCTTACCATTTTCATCTATTTTTGCAGAGAGGTTTTTCTGATTAGGTAATGGAGGGGAAAAAAACAAAACAAAACTGATCTTTGTACATGTGAGCCCATCCTCAGGTTTGAAACAGATAAAACTCAGCTAAACTGAGCTAAGCAGCTGCTCTGAGGCTGATTTAGCTGCGCGAATCTGCTCAGCCACTTAAGAGGGGGATATTTGGTGCTTCAAAGTGGAGATGGGAGATGAGGACAGTATAGGTGCAGTGTCCTGAGCTCCTACAGGCTTGTTCTCGACCTCTCTGCTGCTCTCCTGTCCTGTCAGAGATTACAACAGCACTGCTGCTGCTTCACACTAACCTGTGTGGATACATCCACAGGCAGTCTGGAAGGAGAGCTCAGGGCAGCCGTGGCTCACACTACCCAGGCCAGCTGAGCAACAAGTTTCTGCAGGCAAATCCTCCTCTGAACCAGTTAATCCTCAGCAGCTACAGGTTTCTATAGCTCCTTTGATTTAGCAGGTGTTTTTTAATGGAAATATTCTAAATAGATGCATGACTCAAGCCCGTTGCTTCCTTGGAAACAATTGCCTACAGAAGCAGCATGTTCCCATCAGCTCACGAAGAAGATGACCAGCCCCAGAGATCAAAGCCAGCCAAGTGTACCACCTGGCCTGGAAAGCTTTGACCACCTGAACGATCCCCATGGCAATAAGGCATAGTGACCGAAGGACCATGGGAAGCTGGCAGGTTGGGAGGACTCATCAAAATGGCAGCAGCTAAAATGCTAGTGAGGGGGAGGGCATAGGAAAAGGGGGAAGATGTCACAGGATCTCAACAGCCATTCCTCCGTACGTACAAGGAAACCGAGCGAGGGGGCAGCAAGCTGAAACTTGCAGGGTGCTGGGAATGCGTCAGCCCTATTCCTGGAGAAAAGACATCACATACTGGTGGCACCCTGTCGACAGATCCCCAGAGCACTGGAGGGCCACAAGGTTCTTCTCTCATTCTTTGGGGCACCCCAAAGCAGTGTCAAGGTAAAGCCCAACTACCCAGCGGTCATTGGAGACTTCACCTCTGACGGATTCTGTCCCAAGCCAGATTTAACTGGGAAAGACAAAAAAAGCACTTAGGAACTCAGGACTACTATCCTGAAACCTTCCTGTCACCTTTTCCCAAAACCCTTGGGGCAACAACAAATAGGACAGGACAGGACGGGACGGGACGGAACGGAACGGGACGGGACG